>JAEMWC010000004.1:215000-360000 GCA_016490735.1 Pachyseris speciosa
TGGGGGGGGGGGGGGGGTTGGGAGAATTCGAGACAGTTCAGCCTCCGAGTGTTAAGATGAGGCTATGTAAATACGGATAAATGTCCTCTATTGCTTTTTTAAAACATTTCTAAAAAATTATTCGACAAATGAAGGGAACATTTGTTTATTTACTTCTTGATTAAAATAGATTTTCTCAATACACGCTCTGAACAATAGTATTTCCCACTAGCCAATCATAGCGCGCAACTGACAACACATGAACCAATCAGAATTCGCGTTATAAAGGTCAAAATCAAGTTGAAATTTTTCGCAAGCCTCATGCGACCGGTATGTTGATGAAAGCGATTCCTGCTTTGAAATCGTGCAGAAAAATACCCAACGTTCGGCGAGAACCAGAAGAAATGTTCAAAATATACAAATCAGTAAGGAAAGAACTTCAAGATGAGAAGTTTATTGAAGCTGGAAATGAATGTCACAGTGCTTGACCGCTTCTGAAAGTGGCGCGAACTTGAGCGATTTGGTAGCCCGAGAACAATGTTGAGAAGTTGAATCGCTCATCGTGCCTTTTGAAATTTTTGCTGGATAGGAATCATAGCCCAAGCAGCAAATCCAGCTTGTAGTATATTTTTTAAGCTCAGAAGGTCTCAGAGAAATACATTTTACGGTAATTTGACAACCAAAACACGGCACCGATCGGCCGCGGAAAACTTTAATTTGAAGCATTTACAGTATGTAGCATATAGTTTGCTGTATGTTTTCATGCACATTTTCTTAAATAAAGAATGTCTTATCGAGAATTTTAATGTTGTAATTAATTAAAAAAATTACCTTGAAAAACGTTTACCGCCTATTTTGTTGCATATTTTGTCCTCTTAGCTTCGCTTTAGGTCGTCTAGCTCACCATCATCGAGGCAGGCAAAGTGCTGTGGTTTTTCTTTTGCTTTGCTTTTTTCCCTCGGGCTCACGGGCGAAGAGATAAATAAACCCCAAATCGAAATCTGGCAATTCTTTCTCCATTTCCTTAATATTTATACTTGAAATTTCTTTACGAGTCTTGCGAAAGCTTTGGAAACACAAACAGCGCAACGTCACAACCGTGTTTACATACCCTCATCTAAACATGACTATTGACCAGTGAGTGGGCGCGTACTATCTTAAATATTTTATAAACACATATAACCACCCCAAACTATGGTTAAAATCATCTAAATACTTATGGTACTAAGCTCAGCAAACGCTTTGCATGTACTGAACCATTCACCAGGCCGTTCATATACCTTTACTACTTAGATTCTTTGTGAGGTTTGGAATCTCTTGCTGAACCTCATCTCGTCAGCGTCCAACTGAAAGGCTCTTTATTAATCGACTGAATGCCTTCTGTTTCAGTTCCAAGGTGATATACTTGTTCTGCGAACTGACCTCAATTCCACTAATGCCACATTGCAATCTTCGCTTTGGCTTGTAGAGAACGAAATCAGTCTTGTTAACCGGACCCTTAAGGAGCTGGTAAGTCAAAGGGACAACGTCTTGGGTATTTTTCGGTCTTTGGGCAAGAATTCGGGTTTCATCAGGACAAATGAAAAAAAAAATAAATAAATAAATAAATAAATAAAACACACACACACACACACACACACACACACACACACACACACACACACACACGCACACACGTTGGTCTTATACCGCCCGAACAGAACGACATAAAGTCATTTCTTGAAAAGTAATCAAAGGATAATCGCTTAATTGGTGTTCTACCTTGTAGACACGAGAGCTTATACTTGAAACACAGGGCACGCTTTAATTTGTTTTACAAGTTGCAATCCGTAGCCAAGGGCACTTATTTATATAGTCATCTCTTGTGACTTTCTATAAATCAATACAAAAAATCTCGTATGGAAGCTTTTTTTCGAGCTTCAGAATGATGCTGATAAAAAATGTCAATATCGTAATAAAACAGTACCGTCGACGGGATATAAGTTACATAAGTCATACAGCAATGATACGCGCGCTACGTGTTACAAACTTATATTTTATTTTTTCCATCTCCAAGCCCAGAAGCACGCCTTCTATAGGCCACGTTTATTTATTTATTTATTTATTTAGTGCTCCGAGAGAGATAATGTAATGGCTTCATGGTGGCTGCTGGTCACAACTAATTAGTGAGATCGACTTATTCCCATCATTCTATGACGTCATTATCTCAGTTTATTAGGAAACAGATTTCAGGGGCACCCAACGACAAGTTTCGGTAGATATCTGTTCGATGGAGGGTAGTTCGCCTTAGGCTTCCTGCGTCGATTAAAGAATGCACTCGGATTTTAATAAGTAAAACGTGGCCTAAAAGATTCGTAGTGTGGAAATCGTAGCCCGTGAGGTTTTCGGAACGGTCGTTTTTGCTGTTTTTGGCAGTCAAAAACGTCAGCTGGCATTTTCGGAAAGAAAAAAGGTTCCCTAGAGAGTTAACTTCAACTAGTATTTTCTCAAAGGAAGATTTTGTTCCTTAACATTTTCATTTTCATTTTCCGTAAAATTTCAGCTAGGTTATCCGAACAGATGAAATTATTCTAGCTAATGAAAACATTACTTTAAACATACTTCAAACACCATAAGGTACTTAAAAATGCCTTTCTACAGCTTTTGGCTGATTTGACTCGTTGGGTGCCCCTGAGATTTGTACGTCCTAAACACTATTCGAGGTCTATCATGATGATTATCTTCCTAAAAAAATGATCGTTGCTAAAATGTCTGCTTGATTTATGGAATCAAAATAGCACCTTTAAATTTTAGCTCCTGTTATTGTAGATTATCATGTTACTGTAAATTATCTTATTTCTTTGTTCTTAGTCAAAAGATTCAGTTGTAATCTGTACTTGAATTATTTGTACTTAATGTTTGAAATTTGTGTTATTTTTGTTTTGTGTTTTTAACATGCTTTTGACCCACCCGACTCGACTAGCCTTTGCTACCTTCGGGTGGGTACTTTGTATGGTCTTGGTCTTGTATCTTGGAAATAAATAAATAAATTAATTAAAAAAGTAATTCATACCTTAAAACAGTTGAAGTTACTAACCTGGCCCTTAGTTGAAACTGAGAAAACCCAATGATCCCTTGTTATATAAGGCTGGCGGCCGGGTTAAACATTATTCACTTGAGCTGTGGCTCAAGTGGAAATGAAATAAAATCTCAACACCAGTGAAAACAGCTAAACAATTGAGATATTGCTCACGTTGCTATTTTATCATTTTCTTTCAGATAAATTCAACAACTGAAGACTTTCAGTTGAGGGATGCAGAGATTCTTCGTTCACTTCAAAATGTTAACTCGTCTCTAGGTGCAAAGGTAAAGAGTAAATAAAATCTTTAAAAATCTAATCAGCGCTTGGTGATAACGGCCACTAGCGGCCTTTGAACCATAATTCTACAAAGAAACTACAGTGGATTTCCGACATGTGCGAAATAAGCACCTTGAATTGACGATGTGTCATATACGACATCCTCTAGACCGAACGCGCTCCATTATTCGGCACCCTCAACAGCCACTTTTCTTCCTACGCAAGCGTAGTTTGATTAATTCAGAAAGTTGACAACAAAATCACGCAACATGGCGGACTCGCGAGTGAAGAGAGAAGTAAAGCCTCCTAAGAGATTCACGGAGGAATTTAGCTTTCAGCGATCTCAAGTTGAAACCAAAAGAAAGGTGAATAAACCAGACAAAACTCTGTACGAAACCGAAATTATCGAGATCGACAAGGCCCAAGATAAAGGTAAAATTCATTACACTGGTTATGCTTCGCAATTCGACGAGTGGAGGTCATGCGTTGAGCTTGGACTACCAATTCGTTTAGCTAAGTTACATGTACCGGGCGAGGATTCCGTCGAAAACGGATACAATTCATTTTACGATGGCCTATTTAGAGAGATAAAGAGAATATTAAAAGTGTAAAAACGAACGATAAAATCCGACGTTTCGGAGTAGTCATGACTCCATTATCAAGAAAAATATAAACGAGATCATGCAAATTACAGCATTTAAAGCGATTTTGGCGTGAAAAATTAACATAAGAGGGTGCGAAGATTATAAAAATACTTTCGCACGAATGGAGTCTGATTGCACGTTGAGATTTGGCTTTAAAGGTCTTATAAAAAGCATTTCGTACACTAAGCAGTCAAATTTAGTTTTGCATTTCTTAAGCACTTGGAAACGCTTTAGCAGGTCCTGAGGCATTGTTCTGTGCATGTTCTTGTAGTGTTTGGCAATGGCGGAGGAGGTATTCTCAAGGCTAAAGTATCCTAAACATCTTGTTAATTCTACCATCAAAAGTTTCGTTGACTCGAAGGTTTGCGATCAGCAGCAACCTTTATCACCATCTCAAGAGACAGATGACACGATTCGAGTGGTTTTACCATTCAAAGACCAAATCTCAGCGGATAGTGTGAGGAAACAACTTAATGATTTGAGCCTAAAAATACATACCACCATCCAGCCCGTGTTTGTGAGCCGGAAAATTGAACAAGAACTTAATGTCAAAGAAACAAACTCCATTCGTGCGAAAGTATTTTTATAATCTTCGCACCCTCTTATGTTAATTTTTCGCGCCAAAATCGCTTTAAATGCTGTAATTTGCATGATCTCGTTTATATTTTCCTTGATAATGGAGTCATGACTACTCCGAAACGTCGGATTTTATCGTTCGTTTTTACAGTTTTATGTTTTAAGAAACCTCTTTTAATAAAGAAAATATTGTATTCTACGATGTGAGAAGATCCGGACATTCGAATAGAAATTCGAATATTAATTAAGTTCATGTATGGAAAAAATACTAATGTACTAAAACCACATATTGTTTTTTTCAGTTGGATGGTTACGATAATGATTTGTCTAAGCTGTCTTCTAACGTGAGCAGAACAGAACTGCAACTCGAAGACCTCCATAATAATTTAAACAAGACCAGTAATAGGGTAAGAGTCAGTCAGAGTTTACAAAGCCCTCTAGGAAGTTATACGAAGAGTTATTAAGGGAAACAACGGATGTAGACAAAGGCACCCCCAGGGAACAGAAATAGTAACCCACGACTGAAATCTGTAATTGGGCTGGGGTTGTATATATAACGTCAGCTGCTTTTCCCTCTGGGCCTGGTACCAGAGTTAGGTTTAGGTTAGGGTGGGTTTTTGGACATCCACTAGTCACGTGATAGACATTCCCATCTTGAAGTACCTTAGGGCAACTGCCCAGATGGTATTATGCTTGTTGAACCCAAAAATGTCTGCACTAACATGGTAAATTTCAAAAACTTGCTTTCATTTTGCGCTTTGAAACGACATTCAGGTCATTCAACTACCCTTTCTCAAAATCTCTAAACTTGCACTAAACTTTTTGGTGTTACTACTAGCACGGATTATTACTGGTTTGGATATCGTGCAATATCAAAATGCCAAGATAAAATAAAAAAAAAAAATAAAATAAAAAAAAGATAATGGCAAAGGGAGCTTTGATTAAATTCCATCGCTAGTGTATACGATTGTTACTATACAGGTATGCCTAAATTCGGCAAACGCCTTCCATGTAACCATTCATCTAGCCACTGACTGTACCATTACTAATCATAGTTTCATTGTAAACGGTTGGAGTCTCTTGGCTGCTACCTCATCTTGTCATGCGTCCAACTGAAAGGCACTTTATTGATCAACTGAATGCCTTTGTTTCAACTCGATGGTGATATACTTGTTCTGCGAACTAACCTCGATTCTGCTAATGCCACATTGCAATCCTCGCTTTGGGTTGTAGAGAAGGAAGTCAGTCTTGTTAACCAGACACTTAAGGAGTTGGTAAGTCAAAGGGACAACGTCATGGGTATTTTTCTGTCTTTGACCTAGAATTCGGGTTTATTATAGACCAATAAAAACACACATTGGTCTGAAAGAAGTAAAAGTTAATTCTAGAAAGGAAAGCAAAGCGTAATCGCCTCTTTATGGTTCTTCCTGGTAGACACGAGGGCTTAAACTTGAAAAACAGGACCCGTTGTTTTTCAAGTGGCAATCCGTAGCCAAAGGCACTTGTTTATACAGTTTCACCGACCTTGCAGCGTTACATTTTGAATTTACTTAAAGCATTGATTTGGTTTTCATCAGCAAAGCAAAAACATCGAGATCGTGTGACTTGTTATATATATAAATGCGAAACATTTCGCGACAAAGCTCCTGTTAGAGCTTCAGAATTCGGCTATAGATGTCGATTGTCGGCCTCTAGAACTTCAGATAACAATGGTAACATGAACACAATGAATAAATAGTAAGGAGCTATTGAGAGATCTATTGTTTACGTCCTCTATATAGAGAATGGCGCGATGAAGTAACGTGAAACCACCTATAGTAAGGGGGATCAAGATTGCCAATAAATATATTATTCACGGTTTTTTTTGTGTAAAGTTTGTGCCTTTTATAATGGAATTCTATATATATGGTAAATCTAAAAGCAGATTATCTTGAAGTAAAAGATCTTCTCCGCATACTGAAAACTCAACGAGGGTCAAAACGCTTGTGTTGATGTTTACAGGTAGAATCAGAAATAGCGGTGCTGACTACGGAATTGAATTCTACAAGAAATGAGCTGAGAGCAGCAGACGATAGCTTACAAGACAGTTTAAAGGCGGCAAACACTACGCTGTCCTCGAGGGTATTTAGGGCTCTAGTTTTATGAGCGCTTTGTAATTTTCCTTCACTTTGAATATGTCTTGCCAGTAGATATTGGGAATTTGCTACTTCAATCCTATTTATTTTAACCCTTTGCATCCTAACCACGCATATATGCGTGGTAAATACCGCTTTCGCTTTTATGATTCAATTCTTGTTTAAAATTTGTCAGAACGTCATCATGATGTGTGAATAGCACCAGCTGGTGTTTTTTTGCAACTATGACAACCAAAAAAACCTACTACAATACCCGATCCTGCTGCATAGCACCGTTTGTTTGGCAACAAACCCCAAAATGTCAGTCTTTTGACCAAAGAACAGCACTAAAAATTACACATTTTCATGGTCAACTTTTTTTTTCTATTCAAAATTTTATTTCTGTAAACAATTTAAATAAATAAAAATAAACAGAACATGAGTAAAACTTTACAAGTGGTCGTTACGCATATAGAATATTGTTAACAATGCCTTACGTTTACAAAGCGATATTAAGATTCTAGAAAGGGGGATCGGAGCCACATAGATACGCCAAGCGTACTTATCTATTTCTAGCTGCAGAGTCAATTTAGAGATAAATTCCGAAACGTCCAATTTCTTTTGGATTGTCTTGCAGCCATAATAATATTGTTTTAAATAGAGCAGGAGAAGACTCAGGTCTTTGGTGTGATTATTAGAAAGATTAGAAACTGGAAGCTTTCCATTTACTATTTTAAAGGTTTTTTTTAAGTGTCGGGCCACCCAGTACTACCAGGACAATATGACGTCGATTGAACTTTTTAGCAGTCAAAACTAGCCCAAATTGCCTTGGTAGGTCCTGGAATCCTTCCACAAAGTTAGCAGAGAGACAGCTTCGGCTATCCACCGCCATATTGGCTACGAAGCATATTTGGCGTCTAATTCAGAAAGAAACCGTCTCTCACCTCTGGCTTCTTTCAAAGGCTTGCCTTTACCCAAATTCCAGCTTAGTGATGCCAGCCTGGGGGACTTTGTGGAGGAAAATGGCTCGAAAAACACTTATAAAGCGGCAAATTTACCCTAATCACGTTTCTTGACTCGGTAAACGAACAATGGCCGTTAATGTACGTGACGTCACGCCTTATTTCGAGCCCACAGTGTCAAAGCCTGCAGTTATTTTCACCACAACTCCTTATATGAAGAAGATTAGGGTTCCAGACTAATTATGACCAAAAATTTACTTTAAAAAATTGCAGTAACTCAGGATTCAAGGGGTTAACCTGGTTTCTTTTGTTAATCGATTGTCTGCACAAATCAGCTAGGTAATTAATTTGAGGAGATCTGGGACTGCCACCCAGCTTTAACTGACAATGACTCGTTAATATAAACACGTCCACTGTTTTTAGAATTTTGATGAATTACTTTCAAATCTTTCCTATTTATAAATTCTAAATATCAGGTCGATAGTATCGGGTCTGCTACAAACCAATTATCAACAACGCTGACAGATAGTCAAGCCAACCTCGAGAGACTTAACCTTTCACAGACAAACACCACAAACAAGGTGAGGCAGTTACTGAAAAGGTAATAAGGAATCAGAGTTTCCGTAAAGATTTGTCATATACTTGAAGTGTATTAACATCTTAAATTTATAGCTTGAGTTATTATTGATTTTTCAATCCTATAAGAGCAGATAACTGGAAACGTATAAGGAACTTTAAGTTTTCCCTACCAATGGATGCAATATATACAAAACAAATGAAAACAAAGGAGGTTAGAGAGTACATCCGCCATACACGCCTTATTTAAGGGGTAATTCGTCTCAGATTATTTTTAGCTTCGATTTCGCGGAAAAGCATGGCCACGCTTGGTGCTTAGCCCCTCCACGTATGTATTTCAATCTCTGTGAGTGATTGGTTAATGCCCACCCACGTCGGATTCCCGAGGCTGGTAAGCGATGGCGAATGTATTCTGCAACCTCCTTTATTTTGTCTTGATACAAAGAGATCTACACATTTTAAATCACGATGCTGGAAACAAACTTGAAATGCTGCCGGAATAGGTATGGTGTATTTCTGAATTTCACCGCGGGTAATCCAAACTCTTTTATTGTCATAGATATTGGAAGATCTAGTGCTGTTGAGGACAAGTCTGAACTCAACAAGAGGCGAATTTGTCGCAGCAGACGCAAGGTTACAAGACAATTTGAAGGCTGTAAACACGTCATTGAGCACAAGGGTAATTCTAGTTGAATACATTGCTTTGAGTTGAATCTAAGACAGCAGCGGTTTTTTTCTAATGTACAGGAGGCTCCGTTGTTGAATCAACGCTGACGATGTTCAACGTTTTGAGGGCCATAAACATTGAACGGAGAATCCCACATAATCCAAATGTTTGGCTTGTTGATCAGTTACTCTTTCGAAGGCCTATTGATCTGATGGAAATCTCTCCATGGTGGTTAATTTCATTTGCCTCATTAACTCAGGTGATAAAACCAATCCTCCGTTCAACTCATTCCCTTAGGACAAGGCATCATAGTTTCTTCAGAAAATAACTCACGTTACGGTTCCATTACACGTCTAGTTGCTTTTACAAGCCTGGTTTTGTACCAAGCGCTTTCAAAAAGAGAGTTATGTAGTATTTTTTTATGGTTTTGCTTAACGTTTTACTATAGGCCATGAGATTCCTGTCTCCCAACTACTGCCCTGGCAAAACAACGTGATGAGCAAAGCAATTGTGAACGTCAAAGAGAATATTCATATTTAAGAGATATTGGTATCGCGGCTTTAACAGTGTACCTTGTAATATCGGTAATATAACGTAGCATTTTGGAGTGCTTTGCTTCTTTCCGTCAGCATGTTCCGACCATGTTGTCTTTGTTCCCCAGGTTGACAGTCTGTTCTCGTCCACAAACCAGTTATCATCAGCCTTAGAAACAACTCAAAGCAACCTTGTGAAGCTAAATGGAACAGTCTCTGGCAATTCTATGGAGGCAAGCTTGACTATTTACAGGGATATTAGTGTTCTTTAAGTTCAATTGTTCGTAAACAGTGAACAACGTATGTTTACGTCGCTGTTCTCTGATTTATTTGTTTAAAGGACCATCACCAAGCCTTCATTGTCTGAGCTTTTGTTTTGTTGACGCGATTAAGGAAGCAAGTGGGTGAAGGGTATAACCACAGTATCGTGGTTTATGTTAGGCTTTAGTCAGCAGTTGTGTTGTATAACTGTTTTCACCTTGACCCACATCCCACAAGCGTCGCATTATAACGTTTGTTATTTTCAAAAGAGATCCTTACCTTCAACAAAAGTCTTAGCTATGCCATGCTGATGAGGCCTTAGACTAGGCGAAGAAATTCTAGCCATTCATGGCTGTTTTCACTTGAGCTCACATTCATTTTGGTAGATTTTAGGGGTAATGTCCGCTGCCAAGTAGCCACGGTGCCCTGCACGTTCCTTTAGCTTACCTGAGCACCTTGCCAGACTTCGGCTGGTTATTTTCTTTGGTGTTTAATCTTGCAGGCCCTCGCGGCAAGGGAAAATTTGGCCCAGGAAGACATCAGTATTAGAAGTCTGATCACCACTGTCAACGAATCACTGTTCATAAAGGTATCATTATGATATTGCTAGAATTTTTTTTAAGCCTTCAACTATCTTAAGAGGTTTTGTTGGTGAGGCTATTTCCCGTGCAGTGCGGTTCATAACGATGTGTGACACATAACAAGCAAGAACGCATAAAATGAAATTCTGTTCTGCCCTTATCGCATGTATATGCCCTTTTCCGCCACAACGCATAGCGTGTTGAGTCCAGCTACCAAGTGCGAGTACTTGTTCTATACTGAAATCTATATCTAGTTATTACAAATACACATGAAGAAAAGGATAATTGCGTGTCATGACCACCAGGTAGAAAACGTAAGCATGATGGAGGGTCCTACTGGTCCCCGCGGCTTCAATGGATCACAAGGAGTGACTGGTCAACGAGGACCTCTAGGATTTAATGGAACTAAGGGACCTCAAGGCAACATTGGTCCACAAGGGCTTAACGGATCGCAAGGTCCTCGGGGATTTAATGGGTCGCAAGGCCCACAGGGTCCAACGGGAGCAGGTGACTTTTCCCAGTGCACTCACAAAACTTCGTCAATATCAGGAACGGAGTCTCCGATTATCGACAACAATCACGTCGGTATTCAGGTCGACGTCGTCGAGCCAAGTGTGAGTTTAAAAACTTTAGTATATTGTATATGAACCTATACTTCTTCTTCTTCTTCTTCTTCTTCTTCTTCTTCTTCTTCTTCTTCTTCTTCTTCTTCTTCTTCTTTTCTAATTTTTATAGCTCACGTGTATATGTAAGTAGACAGTAGTATAGTAGGGATTTGTGCGCAGGAATGCCATTAATTTGCATAGGAATACTTTGATGTGGGTGACTTCATATAGGCTATTGTCTGTATCTCAAATAATATAATATAATAATATTTAATATTTATATTGCGCTTTTCCTATAAAAATAATCAAAAGCGCATTCCAGTTAGCAAAGTAAAATTACCGACTAATTTAAAAAGTTAAAACCTAAAATCCTGACATAATTAAAAATATTAAAAACTTTAAACTAAGCACTAAATTTAACAAAAAGCCTAAGAGAATAAAAAAAGATACGTGCAATAAAATACAATTGTATTAAATAATGAGAACAAAATAAAAGCGAAAGCAAAAGCAAGCTAAGTCAGTTCAGTCCAACTAAGGTGTTAAAAATGCCTTGGTAAAAAAAATGCGCTTTAAGGTGGCGTTTAAAATCGTTTTTATCACTTTTGCTTCGAAGCTCTTCTGGGAGGGAGTTCCATAGTCTGGGAGCTGCGACTGCGAATGCCCTGTCACCTAGAGTCTTTTTTGTGATACCTTTCGGCATGCAAAGCAGAAGTTGATTTGAAGATCTTAAGCAGTAGCGATTCTCTTTGACCACTACTAACTCCCAAGGTAGCTGGGTGCAGACCCATGTTTTGCTTTGAAGGTCAAGAGACAGATCTTAAAGTCAATTCGATGTCGCACAGGCAGCCAGTGCAGACTAAAAAGTGACGGAGTGATATGGCAAAACTCTGGGAGTCTGAAAATTATACGAGCCGCTGTGTTTTGTACACGCTGAATCTTATCAAATGCGGAGGATTCTCATTAAAGTGCGGAGGAGTGAGAGTCCTCCTCATTTTATTCATGAAATAAAGACAACAGCCTATAACGTCACCCTCGTAAATGTATTCCTGTGCAAATTAATGAGATTCCTACCCAAAAATCCGAAGCAAAACATCCCCACTATACAAATGCAAACCTACGTCACTAGATTCCACCATGACTGTTGGACACATTCCTACAGTATGTTTAACAGCACTGCTGAATACCGCATTTCCTCGAATAAGCGCCCGGGCGCTTGTTTGAGATTTCGCCCAGAAGAGGGAGCGCTTATTCGAAGGATACTTCACAAATTAATGTGATCAAGTAAGCTGAAGCCACTCAAAGGGCACTAAGGCCACAAGGTAGCGGGCATTACCCCTTAAATCTACCAAAACAAAGATTGAGCCCAAGCATTAGCGGCCATGGACAGCTGTAATGTTTTTTGATAAAATTTATTTACACAACGGCCAAAGGGCCGTTGATAAAAAGAGCAGATACAATACAATATGACGACGTACGCAAAACGAAAAGCACTAATTACAAAAGATCAAGTTCAAAATGACAATTGCATAATTAATAGACCAATTAAAGCAATCGAGGACATCACTAATTAAGGACATCACTAATACGTGTTAAAAGAAAAATTGCAGAAACCGGACAAGAATATACCCTGAGAGAGGAAGGAGGATTACAACCTACAAATTAAAGACAATCTCATTATCTGCATTGAAAGAGCAAATAATATTATTAGTGGACCAAAAAACCTAACTCTGTCAAAAGCATCACAGCGGATACGCAATTTGACATCTTTTATAATCATATCAATGATGGCGCGAGAATCTAAAACGTTATTTCGGAAGTCGCAAGGTTTCGGGTGTGCCAAACAAAAAACAAGATCGAAGCAACTAAATAGTGAAAGATAGGAAGGGTAGGGGAAGACGGAGCATCAGAGAGAGGAAAGAGAACAGAAGAAAAGGATAACACAAAAGGAGAGCCCCGAAGACGAGAAAGAAAGGGAACAAAATAATTCCAGACCCGGATCACTCTAGGACAGGAAACAAAACAGTGTTCAGAAGTTTCCTTGCGCGAGCACACGGCACAACAATCATAACTAATATAACCCCGGGATTTAAGAATGGACCTGACACGAACTGCATTATGCAACAGAAGCCATAAGACATCATTTTTGCGATTTTCAATTAACTTAAGGCGCGATTTGCGCCAAACCGAGGTCCACCGCTCTATGGGACGGCCCACAACAGACATCCACAAGCCGGCACTACTAGGCGCAGCACGTGGGAAATCAAATAAAAGCAAATAAAATCCCTTACAAGAAAGATCGTCAGGTAACGCACTATACTTATCAAATAACTGCTGGAAAATGTTTAGACATCTACGGTAAAAAAGAGAAGGCTCCGATGAAGACGGTACCAGATTCGAAGCAAAAGCAAATCGCGCGTCAAGTCTTGCTAGGCGATTCCCGATAAAATAACAGGGAACAACCCTGCCTCACTCCCCTCTCAAGGAAAACGGCATTAGTGAGTTTGCCATTACAGATAATATGTGAAAAGACATCATTATAAAAGAGACGCCCCAGCGACAAAATGAAGGACCAAAACCAAATGTAGAAAGATTGCGCATAAGAAAACCATGGTCAACGCGATCAAAAGCTTTTTCCTGGTCTAGCGTAACAAGAATGCCAGTTTCATCAGTTTTGTCAATCATATCGAGTGTATCACGGATTTACTGTAAGTTAGAATAAATCGATCTTCCCACTACGCCGCACGTTTGATCGTGATGAACAATAGAACTCATCACCGGTTTTAAACGCTCTGTGATTACCTTGGATGCCAGTTTATAATCTGTGTTTAGGAGAGATATTGGACGCCAATTTTTCAGCAATCGCCTGTCATCCTTTTTGTACAGCAAGCGCAAGAGGCCCTCACGCTGGCTGTCAGTTAGGACCCCCAAACGATAGTTTTCGTTAAGAACTAAAACGATAATGTCACCCAAATCATCCTAGAAAGACAGATAAAATTCAGGCGGAAGACGATCAGACCCAGGGCGATTTACCAGTCTGAAGGCCTTTCAGGGCAGAAAAAAGCTCTTCTTTCGTTATTTCACCCTCACAGCTTTCGCGTTCAAGGTCCGTTAATGAAAATTCAAGGTCGTCAATTATTTCAGCTTGAATCTGTACGTCAAGGTCATCTTTGGTGAAAAGATTTTTGTAAAAGTCGACAAGAATTAGGCTCAACATCAGACTGTGACCTTTTTTCCACACCATTTGAATCGAAGAGACAATCAAACGAATTCTTCTCAGCTCGCTTTTGCTCGAGCCGAAAGAAATACCGAGTTGGTTTTTCACCTTCCTTGATCCATTTGGCACGTGAGCGAATTTTCGCGCCCTCCGCCTCCCGTAATAGGAGGGACGAAAGGGCACTTTCGAGGTCTCTTATTTCCGAAGACATAGAATGGTCACTTCGTGAAAAAACATGCTTGGCCCAGATTAAACGTTTAGTCAAGCGATTACGTTCAAGATTGGCATTTTTACGCTTATAATAAGAAAAACCAATGCATGCGTTGCCGAAAACAAGTCTTAAACTATCCCACCATTTCCCCAGAGAACAGAAATCAGCAATACGACCCTTGTGACTATTAATGAGTGCTGACAATTCACGCTTAAAGTCTACATCAGACAAAAGGGCAGTGTTAAATTTCCAAATACTGTTTCGAGGACCACGGCGATTCTCAACAGACAGATTCAAAACAACAACATCATGGGCCGAAAAAGGGCACGATAAAACTTTGTTTAAGCAAACGTATTTCACTAAACTTTGAGAAACCAAAAATCGATCAAGGCGCGATGCCTAAGAACTGTTAGCCCAAGGAAAAGAAATTCCACGAGGATTTTGTTTACGCCAAATGTTAACAAGTGAGCAATCAGACATGAAATTACGAAGAACCAGTTTATCAGGCAGGCGATTTTCAGAGCAATGCAAGCGATCAAGAACTTTATCAATACAATTAAAATCACCAGCGATCAAACGAACAGGAGAAAGAAAATAGGAATGTAATCCTTCAAAGAAGGCCCTGCGCTCAGAAACGGTATTTGGAGCGTAACTATTTACAATATTAAATTTGTGTGACCCCAAAAGCACCAATGCACTAATAACTATGCCATCAGAATCAAAAACATATCGAGAAATCTTGCCCTGGAATCTAGGAGAGACAGGCCAGCCAACACCGGCCGCCCGGCCACTCCCAAAAGACCAAAGACAATCACCAGACCATTTCCGCGCAATTTTATCAGCTTGTAATTTGCAAGAGACATGAGTCTCCTGTAATAAGACGATATCAAAATCAGCCCGAGACAATTCGTATAAGGCTAAATCACACCTAACGGGGTTAATTAACCCCAGAGCATTTAAGTTGGCAACTTTTAGCATTGGCGCTAATGGCGACCCCTCCTCCTCCTTCGTACTCCTACCTACTCAGACGCATCATCAGAGTCAGATTCAGAGCTATTGCTGTGATCTCGCTCACGGGTTCTTGATCTATGACGGCTATCATCCCTATAGTAATCCCGCTCGCGAAGGAGATCGCGATCCCGATCGCGGTCTAGCGTCGAAGCACGGTCGTACTCACGGTCCCGGTGTCCATCGTGTTCACGATCATACTCACGGGACTGGCGTGGACGATCGGGAACCCGCTCACTGTCCAACGATGCATCAGTATTTTTTCGAGAGTTTCTTTTACGATCTTCCTTCTGATCATCCTTCCTCTTTTCTTCTTCCTTCCTCCTGTCCTCTTGCTTCCTTTCCTCTCCCTTCCTCTCCCTCTCACTCTTCTCGGGTGCTACCGTCGCACTATTCATCTTAGGGGAAGTTCGCTGAGCCTTTTTACCACTGGAATTCAATTGAGTAGATGCCCCGCCCGACGCGAACCCCGCAGCGCGAATAGCCTCGACTTGCTCCGGCGAACGCGAGGCCAAACTCGCGTACGAGGACGACGCGGCCGGTTGGGAAATTACGGTCGGCGGGGAAGTTACGGTCTTCGCCACATCAGTATATGATGAATTGGTAGGCTGAACGTCAATGTTTCCACGGTACAACAAGAATGGGCAAACCAGGGCGGGACGCTCATTCGAACGGCAAATACAACACTGAGTAGACTCCTCGCAATCCTCCATGCGGTGTCCAGGTTGCTCACAATTGAAACAACGAACAGATGAAAAACTCGCGGCCAAATGATCAGAGTCCCCGCAACGACGACAGGTCTTCGGTTGAACCTGGATACCAGATACGAATGAACTCGCCTGCAATAAAAACAGTGGACGTGATGTCCATCTGAAGGGCATTCGAGCAGTACCATACCCATTAAAAATAGAAGACGCAACTCTATCTCAACGAAAAGAATAAACCTTTCCGTACGCCGAAAGCCGCCCAATTAAAATCGTATCCGGCAATTCGGTCGGAGCTTCGAAAACTTTAACAAGCACCACTTTCCTTTCACCATCCCCCAAGAAAACTTGGCAACCATTGATCCAAACTTCTTGAAGGCCGAGGGCAACATTTTTAGCGTCACTAGATTCAAAGGACACAATCCACGCGTTGTTTGAAGGGCGGCGCTGTATTGAATTAATCGTGTCAATGTCCAGGCCCGCTTTTTCAAGCCCTTCTAGAATGTCTTGGCTAGAGCAGAGGGTGTCTATAGTGAAGTACATAGATGACTCCTTCTTCAGACGTGCACCATTTTTTTCCAAACGACCACGTGTTGCGGGGACTTTATTAAAACGAGCCCCGCTCGCATATAAATCCTGCAAAACACTCGGTGCAGGAACGAAATCTTCTCGTTCCTCAGCCTCTGGGGACTTGGACCCCTGGGAAGTATTGTTTTCCTCGGAAAATAAGACTGGCGTTTCGGCGACAACATCACCATCCGCATTCTCATCCGCTTTCGCTTTCTCATCCGGTTGAGTCTCGTCACCTTTTGTCATGCTCACAACTTGGTGGGTGAAGATGCTGCTATGTGGGCCAATCAGCAGTTATCCCAACTTGTTAGGCCTAATCAGCATGGCATAGCTAATGCTCAGGCTCAAGTACCCACATATCAATAAAACAAGCAATGAAAACGTAAAGTAACTCTAGTTTGGCTAATGCACATAAAAGAACTCTGAAAACACAAGGAGATAGAATTAACTGTAAGGGCTATTCTCCTACATGCACTGATGCCGGTGTGTCAATGGAAACAGGTTTTTCGTGTATCCTACTGTTTAAGAAAGTAAGGGGGGGAGGGGGCGCTTACTTCCTATTCTGGCCGAGGGGGGTGGTTGCTTATTCGGGGGAGGGCTCTTATTCAAGCGTGTGCGCTTATTCGAGGAAGTAGGGTAACTGAGTTCAGGGGACAGTATACGAGGATACCAATTTTGCACTGGCGAATATTTGACGAAATTGTAGTAATGAATTCTAGCATTTCGAACACCCTTCAGTGTGTAATTGTGTGTGCACATACACAGTATACACATATACGCATACACAGTATTTCCAATCATTTTCGGTATAACTAAAATAATCAGTTTCACCACCTTTTCAGTCGTTTACATCTCTTCAATCTGCTTACTGTAACCGGATACACTATATGAATTTTTTCAAATCGATATATGTAACATAAACCGAGTATAAGTCAGGCGCTCACCACTTTAATGCAAGGTTGACATCCCTTAGCTGGAGAAGTGGGATGACCTATCGAAAACGATGGCAATGCAACCAGATACAGCAGTCTGCATGTTTTAAATTTTTGGATTCACATTTAAACACTCTTCGATTTTGTGGCTCAGGATTGTGCTCTCATTTGGATGAGACTCGGTTCGCACTTGCGAAAGTTCGGACCAGGAATTTTCGCAATAGGGAAATTTGGTTAAGCATTAGGTGTTGCCTTGCGAAATGTCATCAATATTTCGGCGAGATTTCTTACGATTTAGAAAAAATACATACACCCCAGCCAAATATCGTTTTAAAACAGCGTCACCAAATGTGGACGAAATTTCACCCCGAAAATAGACGAAATATAGACGAAATATGTTTGCATTACTTTAAATAAACAATTCTCACTCAGCTTCTACGATCCGCTCTAAATTAATAATTAGTTACATTTACAATCCCCTACCTCTTTTAAGTAGAAATGGACATTTCACGATAATTTTGGAGTTTCGACGTTCCGTAAGGCTTTTACACACGTTCATCGCATACAACAATAAAACCCCTGACAATACCTTTTAGTCCATGGGTGTTGTCAACTGGAAAAATATTCTCTTAGTGAATTTTATATTATATTGGTTAAATAATTTAAAGATATCTTGTTTTTGTTTATTAGGACAAAAGATTCCTCGGAGTCACCTGCTCAACAGATTTCGCCCAACAGTACGTTCTTTCATTCATCTCCGGTGCTACAACAACTTACTCTTGTAACTGCAAGGGACATTATGGCTCATTTCAAATTTCTGTGCTATGCACGTTGCATTACTGGGAGTGTCCACTTACAACTTAGATGGAGCGTGGCGCTTTTTTGCTAACATCTGGATAAACCATGAAAACTGTATAGATTCTTCACGATCTCACCTTTTAGTCTTGCATTAAGGCCAAACCTTTATTCAAATTTTATCGGCCGAAAGTCTTTTTAGATACCTGATAAAGACAACCATTTGTCTTGAAAGATTCCTGAATATCTAAACAGAGATGGATAGTTTCAAAGACTCCATTATGACATAACCTGTATTTTTAAAATATCAGGTTGTCATTAACTGATTATAGAATGCAGACTTTACAGGAAAGCTTTTAATCGGGTCACTTTACTTTTCACAAGTTCCACGATGAGAATAAAATACCATACAAAAGAATTTATTTCCCTTGTTAGCAGAATGTAATGGCTAGCAATGTGCTTAATCTATTTTGTTTATAAAACGAGAAGGACAGTAATTTCTCAATAACAAAAATGTTTCACCATTGGAATTGATAGCACGGTGATGAGTCTACCAAAGAGCTTCTTCGAATTCGGAATACCACATCATCCCTGCACGGGAAAATCTGGACCATTTACGGAGTTCATAAAATGTCTATAAATATAGAATTTATAGACTTGGTACTTTTATCAGTTTAAAACAAAAACTCTGTTAATTTATTTCTCAGACATTTTATAGAGTTTGTTTGTCTACGTCGTTATAAAATGTTTGTAAAATTCTACGACCTATAATAAGAGGAAAGACTAGTAATTTACAGACTTTTTAAAATGTGAGAAGAAGTTTGTAAATCTACTATTTACAAAGATGTTATGGTCCGTGGACTTTAAAATAAAATTTGTGTAAATGAAACTGTGTGATTTCAATCCAATACAAATTACAGAATCTCTGTAAATTAATGCTGTTTGAAGTTGAACATGTAAAAGCTCTCTAAATAATTGATCTAAGTGATCGGTTTTGGGCTTTCGTAATTATCATGTTATCACTGGTACTGACGCAGCACGACTTTTGCTGCCCCGAAACAACAATCTGTTTCTGTTCTTTTCCGAAAGCGTTGAAAAATTATAGAGGTATTGACTTTTATTTTACTTTTGCATGGATCGGTAGTCGAGTCGAGTATCGTGTTTTTTCATTACCGACACGCCAAACTTAAGTTCCACCATTATCATACATACATACTTTATGTATTTGATAAGTAGGTTCAAAACCGTGAAGCTATAAGCTGATCTGGACCTACTACAGAAATAAATGCAGAAGATTAAAATATAGAGATGTGTTTAACTATATACAAGGCACGATTTGATTTAAATTCCTACATATGTAGAAAGGCATCATCATCATCATCATATATCATCATCATCACCACCACCACCACCACCACCACCACCACAACACCAACATCATTATCATTTAGCCAGTTGCCTTTTAGTCTGCAGTCTACGTAAACAGTACCAACTAACCGGATATAAAATCTTTGTAAATTGACCAAACGGGGCATCATGAAATCTCTGTAAATTGACGCAAAAGGGGCATCACGAAATCTCTGTAAAATGACGCAAACGGTGCATCACGAAATCTCTGTAAAATGACGCAAACGGGGCATCATGAAATCTCTGTAAATTGACGCAAACGGTGCATCACGAAATCTCTGTAAAATGATGCAAACGGGGCATCATGAAATTTCTTTAAATTGACGCAAACGGGGCATCCTGAAATCTCTGTGAATTGACGCAAACGGGGCATCATGAAATCTCTGTAAATTGACGCAAACGGTGCATCACGAAATCTCTGTAAAATGAAGCAAACGGGGCATCATGAAATCTCTGTAAATTGACGCAAACGGGGCATCCTGAAATCTCTGTGAATTGACGCAAACGGGGCATCATGAAATCTCTCTAAATTGACGCAAAAATGAATTATGATTATAAAGTTTACATTCAGTTGACAATTCCAACGACGGGAAAACATGAAGCGCTCAGTATTGAAATAATTACGTGTCATATCGTTACGGCTAATTGGGCAAATGTATCACATGCTTTGATGCTAGATTATTTCACACTTGTTTGGATTCTTCAGTCATCTCGGATTCACGCAATTACGATAGTTGCCCGAAAGTTGTGTTTGTACGGCATTCTGGTTTTCCTGATTCCTCAGTCCTCATTTTATACTCAGTCGGTGTCTTATACCCAGTCCGCAGTCCGGGTGCGCAGTCCGCAGTCCATCTTTTATACTGACCGCTTCGCAAACATACTATAAACAGGGGTTAGTTTTGGTCTACGAAGCAGGCTAGATCTTGGTAAACACTGCTTGCATCAACAGTACCTGCTGGAAAGTAATGGCTGGTATCCTATTACTCCACTTAATTTCAATGAATCCAGATCAATGCTGAACTAAAGCTGTGACTATTGACGACTATTCGTACTATTCGCTATTCGCTATTCGCTATTCGCGACTATTCGCTATTTGGGTTTTCCAGCCACCCAGAAAATTTGCATAATGTGCAAGAGAACGCGAGAAATGACAAAAAAAACCTTTCTTGAGCAAAGTCAATAAATAGGGAGAGGTGTGATAATCCTTTTATTCCAAGCCGTCTGTTGATATTTTTCGCGGGCTTATTTCATCTTGGATCTCGAATTACCGTGAATTTGCATATATTGTTTACATCAACATTCGAAATTTGTAAAGAGGCGAGACTTATATTCTGTTACGAGAAAAAGATTAGTCATCTTCATACACCTTATTCCAAAATGGCGGCCGCTCGGAATAATCTGGGGAGAGCAGCACGGAAACGAGGCATCGAGGGCCGGCGTGAAAAAATTGCGGTGTTTACATATGGTAATCGTGAGCGATGATGCTTCAAAATTGCTCTATTCCATTCTGTCCTAAGAAAATTTATGTGGAAAATGGAAGAAGTTAATAATTAATAATTTAATAATTTAGAACTTATATAGCGAATTTTCCATGTGTATATGATCAAATGCGCTTTACAAGCAGATGAAATTGGATTTGGAAATGTTGGTTTTTGTGGAGAGGGGAAAACCGGAGAACCCGGAGAAAAACCTCTCGGAGCAGAGAAGAGAACCAACAACAAACTCAACCCACATATGACGTCGAGTCCGGGAATCGAACCCGGGCCACATTGGTGGAAGGCGAGTGCTCTCACCACTGCGCCATCCCTGCTCCCCTGTTTCCAGAAGACCGACGTGTAGTGTGTTCAAGCAATGGATTGTTGCCATGCGAAGGGATCATCATCTTGGATTAACTTTAAGTGACAAAACACTCGATCAAGAGTATGTTTGCGCCACTTCCAAGTCTTCGGGTTATATTTGTTCGTTTGCTGGTCGCGAGAAAACTTTGAAAACTACTGCCGTACCATCCGTTTTTCCAGCGTGAAAGAAGTGTTCGCTCCTAAAACGAAAAGCACCAAAGCATAGTAGTCCGATTAAAAAAAAAAAGACTGAGGAAAACCTTAGCAACGGCTACGATAAGCGGCGGCAGCAGTATTCCAAGTGTGTGTCATTTGACATAGATTCCGGGGAAAACCAGGAATCTCCTGACCTACTGTCATCAACCAAAGATATCGTAATTCAGATATTTCTCCTGATAGAGATTCTAGGGAGCTACAAAACGACTTTGAGAAAGCTATTCATGATCTGGACTATGAGAAAGCCGAGCTTACTGAAAAACTCCGACAACTCGAAGCGGATATTTGCAAGATTTACAATCGAAGGTATTTAGCGTCGACAGATTTATGAAGTCAGATAAAGATTTAGCTATTTATTCTGGATTTCCCAATGGAGACATTTTCAAGAGTATAATCCACTATTTTAATCCAGGAAAAGAAGGTGAAAACATTAATGATTTATTTATTTATTTATTTATTTATTTATTCAACGTGCATGTATATTTATTTTATCTCTTCACTTATCCCATACTCACAATTATTATACTTACTCTTTAAACAGTCCTACCCGCTACCCGCCTAGATTAGCCTTAGCTATTTGCGGGTTAGCGCTGTTTCTGTATTATGTTGTTAATTTTAATAAACTTGAACTTGAACTTGAACTTGGCATTCACATTCTCATGATGTAGCAAATATGAATTTTCTCTGATGAAGATGCCCCTGAACAAGGA
The DNA here is from genome assembly GCA_016490735.1 of Pachyseris speciosa. Taxonomy (NCBI): domain Eukaryota; kingdom Metazoa; phylum Cnidaria; class Anthozoa; order Scleractinia; family Pachyseridae; genus Pachyseris; species Pachyseris speciosa. The sequence goes on from JAEMWC010000004.1 coordinate 237,441, forward strand.
AGACCAAGGCAATAAAGCCTGGATTAATTTTATGTTTCTAAAGATCAGCACCATTTCAGTATGGCCCTCAAGGGTAAAGATCAATGACCACATGCCTGCTGATTTTAAGGATAAATATCCTTCTACCAGAGTCATAATTGACTGCAGAGAGCTCTGCTCTGCCTAAGAGTCTTCGTTTAAACAGTGATCTTTTTAGCTCGTATAAAACCAGCATACCAATCTGAAGGGACTTATTGGAATCTCACCTGGGGGTGCCAAAACATTTATTAGTCAACTTTCCACGGGGCACTTTTTATTGGAACCAAAGCTCAAATGACCTCTGTGGAAGTTGTGCAAACACAACACATTGTCTCCCTTCAAATCCACGTGGAGTGTGTGATCAACAAGACAAAAAACTTCCACATATGGGACAGTGTAGTGCATTTACTCTGTTTAGTGTTGTCAGTCAAATGTGGTGTGTTTGTAAGCATATGCACATAACTCACGTACAGGCAATGACCATTTATTTTCAGTTTGCTGACTATTTTGAACTATGATTTCTAGTTTTCTGGACTACGTTTTCGAGAAAAAACCTTAATTTAAACTCCTTTTAGCATCAAAGCAAATGAAATTTTGGTTAAGTTAATCCCGGGTAAATATTTTTTCTACATGTTTGTAGTGTTGTAGTCAGATTCCCTGCGCCTAGTTGTTTGAAGCATGGTTAGCGCTAACCCGGGTTAAATACCATGACAACCTACAGGCTTTAATTCATCTTGACCAATGATTAGCGCTAACCTCGGGCTGAAAAGCTCTTTACTGGCTCAGGCGTTATATGCCGGGTATAGATGAGATTTTCGTCCGGATCGACTAGAGATAGTCAGTCTTTGCATTTGTCTTTTCTTTGCTGTAAAAGAACGAAGCAAATGAGATACTTAATTGACCTTAGCAGCCTTAGCAAGGTCGGCGTTTGCGACAGCAAAACCACTATATCGCTTACCGTTTACAAAATTGTGCTTTGGTAATTACGTAAACCTTTACAAGAATCACCATACACTTGAACCAAAATGTTAGTTAAGCATTTTTCAACTGATTAGGATGCCATCCGTTCAACGAACTGCCAGGTATGTCTTCAATTCTTCTGATACGACGAACCATATGTGAAGAACGCCATTGCTGTTTACATGCTTGACTTTGACTTGGCCCTCGATGCCTCGTTTCCGCGCTGCTCTCCCCAGATCATTCCGAACGGCCGCCATTTTGGAATAAGGTGTATAAAACGAGCTAAAAGAGAAAAGTCACCGTGGGTGAAGAAGAGTACGGCCCGGGCCAAAGAAACCGCAGAAGATTAAACAGACGTTTGATGAGGAAAAAAAGCTCGAGCCATCTGATCTGCTTTAGTTCTGACAAGGGTTCTCGGTTCGACCAGCCTGCTTCAGAAGATTTATTCGCAGAACCACAGCCATCGACATGGCAAGAAATAGGCACAAGCATTGCTAAAATTTGCTCTTCCCAAAATATAGCACAAGATTTCACCGAGACGTCTTCATCTGACTCGGATTCGTACGCATTATCGCCACAACCAGCCCTTGTTTCAAGTGAATTTCTTCGCTACTTGTGGCAGCTTTTTGTTTTTTTTTTTCCACCACGCGCAGTTTTAGGCTGTTTTCTCGCTTTGACGAACGTGCCGTGGCCGACTTATTTATTCCCATTTTAAGATGATAAATATAAAAAAAGACTCCTCGTCTGTCACTAAATGTTGGAATCAACTTTCCCGCGAATGAATGAGACTGGTTGTCACGTTTCCTCTTCAGGAGGTTTCTCGGTTGTTCTCTATTGGTCGGCGGTCTGACCGCGTTTACAGGAACTTCAATGAGGCGTGAGAACTGTGAAAATCTTTGGAGGCCAAAAACTCGGGGTTTATTTTTGCGTGCATTCCCTTCATTCAAATGAATTATTCTCAATCTGTAGTTATCGGATTTAGACGAAATTTGGTCAACATGTTCGTCACACATTGACTCACCAAAGTGTAAAATGGTGAAAATTTCTAGTGGCCAACTTTACAGTGGATGTTCTCAGGAACCAATGGAAAAATCGAAATGCCTCACACACTTTGTTAACCTATTATCTCCTGAATGATAAAGACCAGTTTGTTGGATGTCCGCGGTAACGCAAGGGCTATTAATTCCTTTGAGCAAACACGGTCAGTTTTGCGTCTGAACGCTTGTGCACGCCTAAAAAATAAAAGTTGTTAAAGTTAAAGCTATTTTAAGTTTCTATGGTTTATTAGCTTTCCAGTAATAAATAGTTTCCTGGGGTTTCTTTGAAAACAACGCGCAGAAGAGCGATTTTCCGAAAGACACCTCTCAAGGTTTACGGTAGCCTTAAAATAGCGAAGCATTTCGCATCCCAGGATCAAAACGGCTTGAGAAGCGGTTCGAAGTAGAAGATATTCACCAGAAGTGGCTGGAACTGAAGGAAAGTTAGTAGAGCCCAGTACTAACCTTCCATGTTTACAAGATACCAGTCGATCACGGTAAGTGGTCGCCATCTTGGAGGGGGCGTAAAAAGTAAAATTGCAAAGGACGGTAAATGATGGTTTAATCTTGATTTACTTTGAAGAATTGTTTAAATTATCATTTGAGCTGAAATTGTGTATCTATATTTTCGCCGAAGTTACGCCCTTTCAATCGCGCTGCATTGCCAGATACAGTTAACAGAACTTAGACGAGTGAAACTTTACAGCCAAAATCAGGATCGTGAAGTTGGCCAGACGAAAAACAAGTTCAATCAGGATTCCAAAAACCAAACAAACAAACGGAAGATATACAGATTAGTAGGAACTTGCTTTTGACAAATTTGTCGGAGCAAAGGAAATATTTGTTTTGAAGCAGACTGTCACACTTAAGATCGTGGGGGATACATGGCCATCTATTCTTAAGGCAAAAATACTGGTAGGGTTTTACTTAGATTAAAAAAATGTATATATACCATGAACGTTTGAAAGCCTATTCCGCTAAAACTTAACAGACGTATTGGGGAATAACGAAAGTGCATACGGATTGTTTTTATTGAATGAACCGCGTTAATATTAATGTCACTGCTGTAAGCCACTAAATCTCAAAACTGGCCGGATCTCCAACTGACTGAGAGATACAAATGTCGTTCATTTCGTTCATGATTCATTTCATATATCATTCACAGATACAATTAATGCAAGGAAAGATTTGCCAGGTAGAGTACAAAAATAGCAAACTTTAATCACATCAAATAAAGGTAAACCTTCTATGGCTCCATAATTAATATTGCCATCCAGGAGCAATAAACGTTTATTGTACATACTCAAATAAAAAAAAAGAGTATTAAAATTCATGATACATCTTTGGACACACATTGGTTTTAAGTATTAGCATATACTACAACCGACACTATGGTCGTTTTTTTATACATATGGCACTACAAGTACTAGAAAAATGTGTTGTTGTTGTTGTTGTTTTTTTTTTTCACCAACAAAAGTTACTCGACTTTAGCCACCTTTTGTGGGAAAGGGCAACTTTTTTATATTTATAGTTAATATATTCTGTTATTACTTTTTTTTACTAATTTCAGCACTACTCTACGCGATTGATTGGTTCATGGTGCAGTTTCCTTTTTTAGCCCTTGGTTATGATGATTTACTTATTTTCGTTCTATGATCCCTCGGCTGAAAATCTTTCTGACTGATTACAAGGAGGGAAAATTGCCTCATGGCTGCAGTTTGCTTGACCACACACATTTGCAATGGTTGATGTTGAGTTAATGTCTTGCAAAAAAGTTCCTACTTTCCTTTCAATTGTTGCAAGCCAGATAAATAAACTTCCTGTTATGAGTTACGTCATCGGTGTTCGGCTTTTCACTCTGTTGAACTAAATTTATCGCTTGCCAATGAACGACATTTGACGTCAGTAGATGACCGACCTTAACTAAGTTAACTACCAATCCGCCAACCGCTGACAATAAAGAAATCTTTTTTTTCTCAACGGCAAATATGGCCATGCTGTTGAACATTAATGCTAATAGTGACGTAACACAAAACATTCTCCAAGCGGAACGTAACGTCGTACACTGTTACAAAGTGCAGATGATCTGCCTGTGCTCTAGTTAATTACAAAAAAAATGTTTGAAATAGGATAAAGAGCTAGAAAGCAACTACTGACAATAATAAGTATAACTCAAGTAGTTTGTTATTGCTGTTGAAATGTTATTCGGCCTATCCATAGTCAGTGTTCGATAACTCCACTAGCCCGGTAGCCCAAAGCTAATAAAAATGGAGTCAGGGTAGTAAAAATCAAATGTTCAGTAGTCCGTGGGCTAGAAGAATTCACGAAATAAGTTAGATTAATTTAATTCGATTATCTTAACTAATAACAACCAATAAGAAGGCAAATTACGTAAAATTTTAACGAGAATGACATTAAATAAGGTATTAAAAACTAGCATTCCACGTGGACTTGACCAGAAAACTGTGGATGAACTGATATCCCCTTTCAATATGCACATGGTCTTGCTAAACATGGTCACCCTTACAGTAACCAAGATCCTGGGAAGGAGCTTGGGCTAATGAAATAACCTGTGGGCTTGCAGATTGTTAAAGGTCAGTAGCCCAGTGGCTAGTGATTCAGCTGAACAGATGTGTAACCCTTTCCATAGTCATATCAGGACTAAGTACTGTAGCTTATGGCTAAACTCCCTCAATTGCTTATCAAGGAAGCTCTAGTATAAAGTAAATCTCACCGACCCGAATTCTTTGATGTTTGATAATCGTTCATCTTATGGATGCTGTCAATTGTATTTGGTGCTTGATTTCACAGGTATCAACATAACATATTTGGGAAGGTTAGCTTTACCTACACAATTTTTATCTACTATTATCTGAAACTCCAAACTGATTGAAGTCATCCTAACCAAGTCTATGTTCTCTTTAAAGTGCCCCTAACTTCAAAATCTTTTTTCGCTTAAATAAACCTTTGCACGTGTTCAAAACGCATTGCGCCGTTTTTGAACCAAATCTTGAATTTTTACAGGCTGTAAAAGTTACGAAATTTGGCCACCATCTGTCCCACGACCGAGCTAGTAAGGGAAATGGGTCTAGTCCTGGTTTTACGTCACAAACTGCTTTGCATGCATGTTTACAGAGACTTCAAATCGGTTTGAGAAGTAAAACCAGGACTATATCTATGCCCCTTACAAGCTCGGTAGTGGGACAGATGATGGCTATATTTCGTAACTTTTACAGCCTATAAAAAGTTAATATTTGGTGCAATGCGTTCCGAACAGGTGCAAAAATTTATTTAAGCGCAAAAAAAATATGTTGGGGTTATGGGCACTTTAACTGACACTGAACGATAGCAAAATCTAAAAAAAAGAAAAAGAAAACGAAAAAACACCTTTTGCAAAGCATGCAAACCCATGGAGAATAAACATCATATTTAAAGGGCGGTGTCCAAAGATGATCCTTCTTTCAGATTTTCTTTCTTCGCCTCTTGGCAAACTTGGTTAACCGACGATTTTGGATGGTCTGTAAGTAACGATAACGAGGGATACAATCCTTTGCCTGTGGGTAATTCACCATGCTGGAAACTGGTACTAGTATTCATTGGAGGTTGTTTGTAGGCTGGCTTAACAGATGACGGAGGCGTACCTTGCTCTTCCATTTCAATGGCTTGCTCCATCGATCCATGTTGGACATGGAGAACTTTGGTGGAGTTCCTTGGAGTTGCGTTAATGGTGCTTGTTACATGACTATTTACAGCTCCTTGGCTATCCACTCGTCGAGCTCGCTCCAATCTGGAAAAAAAAGGAAAAGAAAGAAAAGATAAATAATCTCGCTTTCAAACCGACGAGAAACACATAAGTTTGGAGAGGAGTTACCTCCTTGGTCGCTCACTCCAGAGAGAGAAGTCGAAATCATACCGTCAAGCCATGATTGAAACCTGATGCTTTATCAATCGTGTTAAATTTACCATCGCAATTCTTTTCGTTTTCCTTGTTTGGATTTGAAATACTCCAAACTATTCGGGAGAGGAATTCCTACTTATTTTGGATTGTTTGCTTTGGTGATAAATTGCGTTCTTAATGTTCTGTTCGTTTCCCTGCTGAAGATGGAGTTTACAGGAACTCGAAACAAGTAATCCCGATCTGAATTTCACAATTCCTAGGAAAATGGCATACTACACCATTCATTTTCGTTGTTTGTTTTTAAGCATGCACATTAAGCATTTTTGCATATTCTTAGGAAATCATTTGTACTATAGGGCAGTCCATAGTGCTAATGACAAAGATTAACGTCGCTTTTAATTCAATAAGGAGAATAAAATTTCACTAACGGAAAAGGATTTTTCACACAAAATGATCGGCGTAGAAATAAAACTTGAAATATGAACCTTTCCATTCAGAAATGAATGTTTTACTTGTACAATACTGTGTGTGTGAAGTTCTTAGTGCTGAGAGCATGCCAGCGAAACGTCAGCGCTATAACCACCAATAGATTCTCCGAGTGGTATCGCTATATCCTGATATATTTTCCCCTGTTCTTAATGGCGAAGAAATCCAGAGATAATGACATTTTTCCTTCCGAGCTTTGATAATGCAAACATTGTTTTAGTGACATGAAAGGCATTACTGATATAAGTCGATGTGTCTGTAGCGTCAAACGTTAATGTTTGCATATTAGCACTATAGAGTGCCCCATAGTGTAAATGGTTGCCTATACGTGTTAATGCATGTATTTTAACGTCAATGAACCTGATGCATGCGCTATTGAAAGAATATATTCTGGTAATGACCAGTAAAAGGTGAATAGTTTTGGGTTAAGGAATGCTATCCAAGCGTTCGACGTAATTCGACTTTGTTGTTGTTGAAATCAGCATAACTCCTTAATCGCTTTATCTGAAGCTCCGTCTTCGAAAATACCATTTACAGTGCCTGTAATAAACCTTGTGAAATGATTGACGAATATTGCATGGCCACTTGATTCAGGCATCTTTCTCGAGCGAGTGAGCAGCCTACGAGGGATATGAAATCCAGACTTGAATTGGACATTAATTTACATAACAGTCACAAAAAATCTCCTTCTAAAGACACCACTTGAACCTTGATTTGTTGTCCTCTGACTGACACAGAGAACCCATAAAGATAGATGCGATTAACGTTTCTTTTAATTTCCAGGTCTTCAACCACTATCCGCAACCTTCGAATCGATAATTAGTAAGTATATGTCCATGAGGCTACATCTGACTGCAAGTTGTTGTGTGTTTAATTTTTTTTGTTTTTGTTTGTTTGTTTTACTCTTTAGGAAATCATAATGTGTACAAATTTGCCAATGATCGCACTCGACTATATTCCCACAAAACTACTCATAAAGTACCTCTGGTAAATCTTACAACCCAGGACAAAGACAGCGACAAGAGCAACGAACACGAGTCCTCCCACGGAGGCGACAACAATCAGGATCAGTGGCTTCGATTCTTCGTCTTGTTTGTCATCTTCGTTTTTGTTTTCCTCTAACGGTGCAACACTAACAATGGTGCTGTCCATAGATTTTCCAATGTTTGACATATCGCTTTTCACGATGTCTTGTAAGATGTCTTTGTTAACCACGGCAACTCCGGGCATCTCTTGTGGAAAGCTCAAGTAGAAGGCCAGTAAGGTAATTCCGGGGTCATCACGCGACTTCCTTAAATAAAATAGAAAACAGAGAAGTTAACGGCCAGAAATTATGTGGAATTGTGCTCCGTAAGTTGACACGGGTCCCATCTTTTGCACAGTATTCTGTCGCTGCTGTTGCTATCTGATTTTTGAATGCATCCTCCATATCCTGGTTCCACTACAAAGGAACGCATCTCACAAATGAGGTTTAAAGTCACTAGTACTATGCATTGGTTAATTCTCAGCTACCTGCATGGCAACACGGAAGTCATGACCACATTTGGCATGTGAACCAAAAAAAGAGACAAATATAAATATTGCATTTATTTTAGCCAGTTAGGGCATTACAACAATAGAACAACGAATAAGAACTAACAAGCATGTCTTATCAGTCCTAATTTTGATTTAACATTACAGAAAAATGAGGTCTGTAACAGTACCATGGCAAGTGAACCATTTATTTATTTTTTTTTTTTGTTAATACAATACCTTGCTGATGTCCAGGTCCCTAAACCCGAGCATAACCGATTCTTCTTTCTGCTCCACTGATGGCGTTTGAGCGGCAGATGTACTTTGTTCAGATGTCGTTGGGGGCTCCGCTGTGGTGCGAATACTTGGCCTAGACGTTCTTGGGGGCTCAATGGTATGATTTCTTGACCCAGACGTCGATGGGGACTCAGTGGTGTGGTCTCGTGACCCAGAAGTCGTTGGGGGCTCCGTGGTGTGATTTCTTGACCCAGAATGAGTCGTTGGGGGCTCAGTAGTGTGATTACTTGGCCTAGACGTAGGTGCTGTTGACATAGATAACGTTAGGGAGTTTTAACAACGACTTAGGTAACGGTAGCGAAAACATTTCATAATACAACTTCTCCTTTTTGTAAGACTTTCTTTTCTAGCCATTTGTTTAACTTGGAAAATGCTGGCGAACTGTCCAGGAAATAAAAAAAATGTATATATTATGCGTTAAAGTAAGGGAAAAGAAAGCTCACATTCTCGATAAAATCTAAACTTTGGTCATTTGACGTTTATGTTTAATAGAAGACGGTAGATACATGTATCCTCGTTGCTACGTTCCCTAACACGCGTACATTAAAAGGATCTAAAAAGCACAAAGATTATATCTCTATAGCAATATTAGCAGAAAGAGGACTTCTAGCAAAATGTCGCTCCTAACTTGCTTCTTTATTTCTTTCAAATTACGTCCTATCAGAGGGAGACCATATCCGCTGTCCAAGTTCACAATATTTCTAACTAAGTCAAAAGTGTGCAACTAAGAAATGTCGTCAACTAAGACACAGTATTAAGTGACAAAGGCAACTACTTCATGGTGCTGTTAATCACCTTGACAGAAGCCACAGGTCTTGGCGCAAAATATTTTTGTGTAGTTGAAATATGTCATACAGGAATTTCCTTGCAAAAACAGGGTGCACAAACTGACATCTGCTCGATCAACACAACCTGAAACAAATCCAGCCAATGGATGACAAATAGTTAAATAAACTAAACAGACAGACAGACAGACAGGTCAGAGGGAAGGACGTAAGTAGAACAAGAGAATGAACACCGAGCTGCACGATCATAAATTTTTTTTGTAGTCTATCAGAGAGGCCTTTCTTTAAGGCTGCCCAAGCTGCTTCACAATAATCAACGATTCACAGTTAATTGTTAACAAGCAAAGTTTCTTGGGGTACAAATGGTCTGACTTGTTTTCAACCAGCAAGTCCGGAGGGAATTTATTAGGTAGGTAGACTACGTGGTTTGACCAGGGCAGATACTCGTTAATATAGAGACCTAAGAAACTAGCAGACCTCAACTTCCTGTATCGGATCATCGCCCATTTTGATTTTGAGAGGAAACGTCAGTTGGGTGGATTGTATTAAGAACAAACTAATAATAGATATTTAGCCAAGCCTAAAAGCGGAGCTCCAAAAGCATTCTTTTTCTACTGGCATTTACATATAGTGTGCTTGTCATATCACCCATCTGACCTCACTCAAGCTACAGACCCAATGCTGTAAAAATTAGTATGGAAAGGTGATCTGAGCCAGTGCCACAGTCGATTTGGACCCCCCGCATATTTTCACCCTCTAGTCCAGATCTGCTTGTGGATCAGATTTGGATACCCTAGTCCAGAACTGCTAGCAGATATGAACCCCCTTTTACGGATTTGGACCCACCCCTCCTAAAAACAAGCATTCTATTCAGTAAGGTAATAAAAATTCCTTTGCAAATTGAGTTTGGAGATGTTAAAAAGCAAAAAAAATATATTGAGGTAGGTTTAAAAAAAAAATCTTTGATACTTTGTGTAAAAAAGAACCTGCAACGCTAGTTTGCATCTATAAATTTTTAAAACAAAACATTTCTTAACATCTTAGAGCAATACCTAAGGACAGGTCTGTTTCCCCGTTCAACTGTAGGCTACTTAGTTATGGTTTAGAGCCACTAGAAGAAGAAGCCTGGTGAATGCTATTTTGAATCAGTATCCGACATCAGACATATAGTGATTCAGATCATCACCTCATAATGAATGCAATTTCAGTTATCCCATGAGATAGTTGGAAATCAGAAATTGTGTATCCTCTGGATATATGTATGCATCAAAAAAAATTATGAAAGAAAGATACATGGAAATCAGTAAAAATATTTAGATTAAGGCAAAGATATTTCTTTTGATCAGTTACTTCTTGACCTTACTCTCGCAAAAAAAAACTGCTTGGTGACATTAAGCTCATCAATCCATGCACTTACAGTGTTTTCCAAAAGAAATCCAGCTGCTCTTCTAGCCAGCCAAGTGCAAGACTAAGCAACTTGATAATAAAATATTAGGCACTTGGTTGATATCGCTATCAAGGTAATTAACAATGTAGTATGAGGATTTAAGGTAGTGATCCACCAAAGCAAAAGTGCTGGAAATCCGTGTTAAAATCTTAACTTGATTTTCTATTTGCAAGAAAGGTAAAGACTAGTCTCACATTTCTCCATGTACATTTGAAATTGCACAACATACTTCATCAAACATCAAAAATCCCATTAAACATTAGTGCCAATGTCATCCAAACATACCACAAGATTGGTGTGACCAGCTATGAATAAAATTAATTGAAAGACTGCATGCAGGAGAAGGAATTCCAAAGGATGTGTACATTAATGAGAAAGAGCTTACTTTAAGTTTAATTTTAAGTTTTAAGTTTAAGTGATACAAAAAAAAGTACATGACTGGAGAACAATTGGGAGAAAGTAAATTCCCATACAAAGAATATTATCTGATACAGTAATAGCCCACGTATAACAACCTGGGTTTTAAGAACCCGTTAGGCTAAAATTTTCATTTTAAGCCCCCTCCACATAAGAACCTATTAAGGCTAAAATTTTAAGTTAGGTTCTTATCAGTGGGGTTGCTGTAAAAGTGTAAAGGTAGAAACTGCTGAATGAGTTTCTTTGTTATGTTTTGTTAAGGACATATACTGTACCTGCAGTGAACTGCCTATAGGCATTTCTCTATGGTACAAATAAATGATTTATGCTGTATTATGAGATGATATTTATCATATAGATATAGTATATTCAGATAAAATTAATATGAAAATATAAGAACCTATTTTAAGAACCTTGGTAGCCTAAATTTGCTTTCAGTACCATTTATATAAGAACCTATTTAGGCTAAATTAGAAAATTCTGGTTCTTATACGTGGGTTATTACTGTATTACACATTCTAAAAACTAAGTGGTGAAATTTAAACGTGGTCCAAAGCTAACCTTATCAAATTAAATCAAAACTTGTCTCTTACAAGTCACCCCTGCTTTGAGAGTGACACTAAAAATAAAGAAGTAAAATTGAAATACAATCCAAAGCTAACCTAATTAAATTACATACTTGTCACTCACAAGCTACATCTGATTTAAAATTGACACAAATAATGTGATAGATAGCACTTAAAACTGCTTAAAGAAGGTGCATGCATGATGTTCGATGGAACACCATTCCAGTCTGGTATGTGGCGATTATAAAAAGAAAAACTGAAGGCCATATATATATTTAGCCAGGCCAAGCCTAGAATCGGAGTTGCACACTCTCACCGAACAACTTCGCATGGCTTTATTTCGGCCAGTTTAATTTGTATCCAAAACAATTGAGCAGCAGCAGGGAAAACGAAGAGTTTTCGATAGCAAACGTTTGCAAAAAAAAATACAGACATTCGTGAGTCCTAACTACTTTCAGATGAAAGCGTAACGGAATTCAAAGCGGATAAAAACACCACAAGCGAACAAAGTACGATGCGAGTGTTTTGCTGCAAGAAGGAGGTGGAGAAATTAAACAAGACTAGCTTGTAATAATAATAGCTTGTACTGATTAATCTAGAAAAATCGGTATTTATTTTGACGTAAATGCCCGTAGAAAAGACAATAAAGGGTAAAAACTGATCACTAAGAGCAGTCAACAGGAATTGACCGCGGTTCAAAAACACAAGTATTACAAAAAAACAAAGCACAATACGAATAATATTTCTTCGAAGATTCTTGGAGAAGGTGGAGAAAGTAGACAAATAACAAAAATTTCTTAGAAATTTTGACATAAATGGTCGTAGAAAAAAGAAATAAGAGGTCCACACCTGATCGTTTAGAGCAGTCAACAGGAATCGCTGAGGCAGGAATCACTCGGAACGCGACAGAGCTGAATAATAGCGCCATTTCCCACAAAATCTTTCCTTGGCTGACACAAAACGCTAAAGAGCTTTTATAGTTTTACTGGTACTTCCCATGGCTTCCGAAGAACCTTCTTCAATTAATGATTCTCAGTGGCAAAGCGTCATCCAGTTAACGAAGAAAGCGCTTGCCAAACCACACCAGCGTTTCAATCGCAGACCCGTCCACTATAAAATTTATCAAAGCCAGCCCAGCCAGTCAAGCCATTTCGTTGTTTTTAACATCCAAACGCTGATTCTTACCGGTTCAAACAAATTAAGACGACATGTTTATAGACGGCGAAACTTAATATTGTTGTTTACAGGCCGCTTTCGAAGAAGATCTCCAAAACGTTTTTCAAATTTTGACAACTTTATGTCAGATTTTGAGACGTGCACATGCACATTCATTTGATCGGCTTTTTTACGAGGACTCATTGTGATTACGTGTTATTAAGATAAGGGCAAACGTTTCTTAACACTGTTGAGGTACCAAGGTCGAAAAACAGTCAGCCAAGCCGAGTAAAAACACTCGTTCGCTTGCAAAGAAAACGTAACAAAAAAACAAACAAACAAACAATTCAACTACTTCTTTGCGTCCAAAACGAGTACAGATGATCGTTATTTATATCCATTCGAGAGAAAAATACAAGTTTCATTCCTGAACAAAAGTATCAACGATTAAACCAAATGTTAAGCTTCTATTTATTTAATTTACCTCACTGTCCTGCGCTGTGTTGTAGAGGTTTCTACCACTTGAAAATACGTAAGCTTCAGTAAAGTAAAAACAAGCATCCGCAAAAATAGCAAACGGTTTGTCCAAAGAAAGACCTTTTTCCACAGAGTTTGAGCTACTCGTTCCTCCCATTAACACAGGTGAACTGTTAAGTGACCTTTCTTAGTGAGATGCAAGATGCCGCGGTAAAGTGAAAGCCCTTGAAGCGTTGAATTATACTGTTTTCAACCGCACAATCGATCCAAGTTTGAAGCTTTTCTTGAGAAAAATCGCTCTTCCCTTCATCACTTGAAAAGTCACGTTCCGGAGTATCTTTTGACAAGTTCTTGATTTTTGTGCTTTTTACGCGAATTTAAAGACAAACTTCGATCGAAGAAGATGAAGTTGTTTTGCTCAAAATGAAGAAACCAAGTGAATGTGAAATTACGAGCCGCAGAAAGCGCGCGAAAAATTAAGCCTCTTGCTCGCTCTGGCTTGAGCCTGCGATCAAATCGAAAGCAAGTAACTAGTCAGCGGTCAACTTAAAAAAAAAAACAGCTGACCTCGATGAGGTCTCAACTTGAGCCCGCGATATGGTCACGTGACACTGGTCAGTGGATACCTTGTTTTGACAGGTGTCAATTGGCTATAAGATGGATGTCCAGTATCAAAGATGTACGCTAGGTGTAAACTGTAAACTAGCTGGCCAGCTGCTGGGCCAGGTGGAGTATGGCCGCCATGTTGGATTATTATGATTATTATTAGGATATTATTAGTTATTGGGCAACACCACCGTCGTCGTCGTCGCGTCGTGCGCGCCGACGAGCAATACCGCTAGCCATTTTTACCATGAGAAAAGCAGTTGACGGGTTTCTATAGGTATGGTGCTGCGCTTGGCGGCCCTGTGAGCCGCCGGAGCTCCGCTAAAAATTCGGTCTTAACTTTGAAAGAGTGAAAGGGAGAGAGATAGAGAGTTAACAAATAGAAAGAAAGGAAAAATAGAGTGTATGTAGATATAATGGATATTTTATGGTGTGTATCATATTTTTACCTGGTAGGCTAGGAGGGGAAGTTGAATTCAGATAGCTGCCATTGTAAATCAATACATCATCGATAGCCAGATTACCGGTATAAGAAGATCCTGCTATTCCTTCAAACGTTACCTACAGGAAATAATATCATTTAAAAATGCTTGCATTGTACAGAAGTGTTACACATTTTTCTAGATAACTTCTTTGGATAAATGGATGCGAGGAATTTTGTAAGCGCCTTAGCTTCTTTTTAATATTAGCATAATGTTTTCACCAGCTGTAAATAAGCAAGTTTCTTATTACATGTAAGCGAGACAAATAAAACCCGTGAAACTTACTATTTGCCCTAACCATATTGTTATTGAAGCGTTTCTCCAGTAGTTGCCATGGTTTCCTGATGCACTGAAGACTGTCGCTGTTCCACTCAAGACAATCAGAGACCCCATTGTGCTTCCATACATGTGATAATAGAACGTTAAACAGCCCAGTCCAGCTCCTGGTACAAAGACATGTAGCTTGGCGGTATCATCTTTTTGTGTCATTGATGTCTCGATGTACATGTAATATCCTTAGAGAGAGAGACAAAAGTTAATACAAGTTATTCAATGGTAAAAATACACCATACACTGATATACTACATATATACAGAATTTATAGAGAAGATGAAGACGACACCGAATTTTACTTCCCAGCCCATGGTTTACAGAAAAGCCAAAAGGTAGTGATAGAGAATCAATATGCGGCTGAATATATTATTTTGGGTGTTGAACCGGGCTTTAAATGATATTATAATTTTTGTCAACGATGAGTATACATATGTAGCTTGTAGCAAGATAAAACTACTGGTGAGGCTAAAACAAAAAGCAACAAAAACATAGATGCAGAAGTAGTTTAATTACAGGGAAAGATGACACTGCAAAACAACCGAAAGTTTGTACTAGGCAATAGCCAAACGAAAATTACAACCGAGGCAATGTGTACAAAAACCGCCTCTTTAATATTCATTTAATATTTTTCAGTGTACAACTTCTTACAAGAACAGTAAAAAAAATGCTCACGCCTGTGCGAAACTACATAGCCTACTTATATTTTTTGCAAGACATGTACATAATATACAAAGGAGACAAAAACACAATATAAATTCTATTTTTTATGGCCCTGTTGTAAGTTGGGAAACCAACGTCAAATAAGCAAAGTTCGACAGGTGTGTAAATAGGAATCAGTGGCTGGCAGACTTGCATAAAGATCATCTGATTTGAGCAAACGTATTTCGGCAAGACTAAAGGCGGAGCTCCGTCCACATTTCTTTCTTATCCTACAACCCGTCAGGCCAAGCTGATGCAGTGCTATAGAAAATAGTATGAAAAGGCAACGTGAGCCGGTCTGGAAAAAGCTGGAGCTCTGTGGACCCGCTCAAGCAAGTTGGCGTTGTTTTTCTTGAGTCAAAGCTACTTTCAGATGAAAGAGTAAAAGACTTAACTGCGAGTCAAAAACAGCAAAACATTGTAAGAAAACGCACAGACACAAATGTTTCTTCTACGATTCTTGGAGAAGGTGGAGAAATAAAACAAGTAGTAAACACAACTCGTATTAAGCTAGTGATATTGCCAAGCAATTTTTACATAACTGCCGTAGAATAGACAAAAAGGAGAGAATTACTCAAGTCAGACGACGAAGAGCAGCCGCTTAAATCTCGTTGTTTACAGTCTTTGGACGAAGATGTCTCACTTTTAGCTTTTTAGTAGATTAATGCAGTAAGTAAGTAAGTAAGTAAGTAAGTAAGTAGAGCGGTTTTTAATTGAGTGTCGAAAGTAATTCACGTTTTGCTTTGGTTTTGCATTGCTTCGCTCTGTGATTGGCCAAGAAAACTCGCGCCACTTTCTCAACCAATGAGAAGCAAAACCAAAACCAATCGTGACTTGCACGCTCGCATTTTCCCACGCTTTGCACCGGCTACATGTAATTACTTCGTATTCTGATTGGCTCATTGCGCTGCTTACTTCTGTTGTGATTGGTCAGGGTAATTGCTTTGGTTTTGGTTTTACGACACTCAATTGAAAAACGCTCTAGGTAAGTAAGTAAGTAAGTAAGTAAGTAAGTAAGTAAGTAAGTAAGTAAGTAAGTAAGTAAGTAAACATTTCCTGTGGTATTGTTATGATTTTATATTCATATTTCATTTTATATTACGTATAGGAATAGGTTTGGTTAAGAATTTAACTATAAAACATTGCGAGAATATTGAAAAACTTAAAACCATCTCGGTTAAAATTTTAGAAAGTTTTTAAAAACGACGACGTTTCGACGTTCTCTTAACGTCACCTTCAAGTCGAAAGTGACTAAAATTAAACACGAAAATAAATGGAAAAGAATTCCTCAGAGACTCGAGCGGTTACGTAATGTGATGCGAATGAATGATAGAATGATAAAATATGTCACGAAAAAAGTTTCGCATTTTTTATTACTCAATATAATTGCTGCGATAGGCAGCGTTCATATTCTTGAAGCCATCGAGAAATTTTGGTTCGACGGTTCGACCCATCGTTCGCATTAAGAAACAGCCAATCAGAAATCCTGTTATATGGCGCAGTCTAGCCAATCAGCAGCTGTCTTATAAGAAAAATTGACATGTGCTTGCTCAGCGGAAAATCGCATGTGCTCGCAGCAAGTTATAAATACAGTTGATCAGAGTCAAGGTTTCGCTGTTTACAGGTGAGTTTTGACACTTTTTGCTGATCTATTATGATAACTTCTATTCGAGGAAGCATTGTTATAAATACAGTTGATCAGAGTCAAGGTTTCGCTGTTTACAGGCCCCGTTTATATGGAGAAAAGTTGTCCCGGGCAAGAGGGTCACCCTCCAAGCCGAGTCAACTTTAGCGAGCGTTTATATGAGAAAAAGTTGACCCTTTTGCCCGAGCCAGCAGCACTCGCGCATGCTCTGATTGTCTCACCTTGACCGAGTTGACCCGGCTAGCCGAGCCAAAGTGTTTATATCCGGAGAAAAGTTGGCTCGGCTAGGAGGGTGACCCTACCATCGAAAGAGGGTGACCCGGCTAGGAGGGTCACCCTTCTAGCCGAGCCAACTTTTTGTTACTCATGTAAACCGTTCGCCAAGTCTTGTAAGGAAATGTAGGAAAAATTGGCTCGCCCAGGGTAGCTCGGGTAGGCGGGTGACCCTTCTACCCGGGACAACTTTTCTCCATATAAACGGGGCCTTAGACGAAATAAATAGTCTATTACACGTTGCATTATACAGTGTCACTGTCACTAATTGTTCTAAGGATCAGTTCATGAACCTGTTATTGCCGATATACTTGTAGTAACTGTTGTTACACCACAGAGACTGTTGTTACACCAAGTATTTAGTTTATTTCCACGTTGCGCTAGATAGACAAAAGAAAGTGCCACTAGTCGTTCTAAGAATCAGTTAAAAAGCTCTTATTATTACATGTTAGGTTAGACAGTGTTATTCGTTACACCTTCCGTTTTCGTTAACCAATATATTTCTTTTCCACTTTTAGCAATTACTACAAGCATAATCCCAACAAAGGCCTTAGCCACACCAATAGTTGTTAATGTTATACTCAAAGAACATACATGTAACCATGTCATTTTGCAAATAAAATAAGTTATATTTTTGTTGAAATTCTCATTGTCGTATTTGCTTTTAAAAACACCTTTAACGGCAGCACTCACTTCTCAATGAGAACTGCTAGTTTAGGAATTATTATCAATGATTTAGTATTGTAAAGCGATTTTGATCATCTTTATGTTAATAAGCGCTATAGAAATATTATAATTATTATTATCGTTATCGTTATCGTTACTATTATCAAGATTCAATAAAATTTAAGCTGTTTAAAAAATCCCAATACTAATGAAAGATCTCAAAAAAAGTGAGGGTTGTTTCTGATAAGTTGCAATGTTGCTATAGTAATCCTATGCCGAACTAACATTTTTACAACTTGTTTACCAATGGGCATTTATTTGATACCACTGTAAAGGTAACGACCTAGGGAGATTGGTAGCAATGATCCATATATATAAAAGAAAAGTGCTAGAAAATGCTGGAAACTGGTGTTAGCCACTTTAAAATAATAGTCGTGTAAAGAAAATAAAGAGATTTGTTTGAAGCACGAATTTATTCAGTTGTCTGTGGCACTATCCTAGAAAGAATGATTAGATTGTTTTCAAGCCTCAACGGGTGAGTTTGTATTAATAAATGGTAATATAACAGATACTTTAGTTTGCGCCGGTTAACTCCGTTCTTCTTTTCTCTTCCCCTAATTTCCTCTCCTCCGGCCTCTTCTCCAAAATGTTGTAGATTTTTCATCCACCTCAAGCGGGCGATGTGATGCGTGGAGGGAAATGAAAAAGTGGTGGACGGTTCAGTGAGTAATAGCACAGGAGAGGTTTAAGGGATTACAAGGAAGAGAATGAAGACAATCGAGGAGGAGGACGAGGAGAAGAATGGGGTTGGATTAGGAAGCTGTGTTTTTATTCAGTAAAATGTAGAGAAAAGCGGTCTTCGTGGCCAAAAAGAACAGTTGAAGAATCAAAAATTTAATGCACGGGCTTCATGGAACTTCGAAACAGAACATCCCGACTGTATAATTTCTCTAACCACAGTTAACTGATCAACCTATTACATCAATGTCATCAAAACAAACTATGGTAAATTCAACTTTTGCTTTGCAGCTGTTAAAGTTTGGAATCACCTTGATTAAAGCATTAAACACCTCCACCCTTAAAACGTTTAAAAACAAAGTCAAGTTTGACATCTTACAGTCTTACTGTTCATGAGTTTTCAACTGGTATATATTTATTCATTTATTGATTCACTCTCTCGTATAGTTATTTATTTATTTATATATTTATTTTTGTCTTCTTTTTTTTTTGACTTATTGACTGCTCTGCTCTAGCTTTAGTGCCAGCCAATCTCCTATACTTAAACATTACTTAATTTTACTCAGCTCGATTAGCTTTTCAGTTATTCTGAGTAAATGTTACCTTTCCTGTATTATTAGATCAAGAATGTTGTAAATTAAGTTCAATTATTATTTGGCAGTAAAGCTGGTGTTGTTGTAGTGGTTATGAGGGTTGTTGGTATTTTTGGTCAAAACTGTCTGCATTTTTCAACCACCATACTTGGACTTATTGTGACTTTTTTACTTGTAACTGTCATCTTTCTATGAGCTACAAAGGACTACAATGTTCTTCGATTAAATAGTGTCAATCACTTTTTTTCTTCTTTTTGGCAGTGGTTCAAGTTCATTAATGCTTTCGGCCGCCACGTTATTACGGTGAATGAAATGGAATTGAACAGCCTTGCCTTCAACGTATATATAGTAGAGCGCATTCTACATTGGTTTAAAAGCGTAACTAAGTCATGAAACTATGAACCTTAGCTAACTTGCAGCAGTAAAGTAATCAGAAAATGCGATTCATTGCTGAATAAAAGGAGCTGCATCTAGTTCACCTGATCAACTGGTATGGTCCGAAGAAGGTCCAGTATTAGACGATGGTGTCGAGCCCGAACGACGTGTCCAGTCAAAATCATCTGAATGAGACTGCCACCAGAAAGAGCACAAACCGGAATCAAAGTTACACGATGGCAGAGCTGCGGAGAGAAATGGCATTCACTTACTTCCCCGAAAGTTTACTACAAATGGAACGAATGTAGCTAAGTGTAAAGAATGTATCCGTGCCCTTTTTTGTGTGTAAGAAGCGCTCACCATCAGCAACAAAATGTTTTTAATACTTATGAAAGTGCCAAGAACAAGAAATTAAGGCAATTAGCCTTACTATGCCCCCCCCCCCCTGAATTTAAATTTTGTTGTTAGCCCTATTTTATCTGGACCGTTTAATGCTACAACATTTAACCCCCTCACGTTCATATAATGCCTCCACAACCCTTTTTCTGTGACGTAAGTATCGTGAGATGTGGTTTTGTTGGTGGTGGTGGTTGCGTCACGTGCATACAGTCCATATGGTTACCTCAAGCTGTACTATCACGTTTAGACCTTTATTTTCTTCTTTTTCCTTAGCTTTTATTTCTGTTTTTTTTTTTTGTTGTGTGTTATATATGTACTTTATTTTTCTTTTCTTTTAGCTTTTACTTTTTCTTCAAGAACAATCCTTGATGGTGTTTATTAATTGAGTGAAACGTGGAACTGGTCTTAATTAATGGCTTAATTACGCAGATAAGTTAAGAGAACACCTTTTAAATATGTTTACGTAAGTTAACCGGACCTACCACTTGAAGGTGTGTGTGTAGGTGTTGTTGTATTCGGTTGTGCAGTCGTGTAGTTTATTCCTGTGAATACGAAATAAATAAATAAATAAAATATAAAAAAATAAGTACTACCATGCATTGGCATGTTAGTTTCATCATCATGCAACATTCGAAAAGTGCGAATAGGGTCCTTAAAAATATGGCAAAGGATAGCCGTGGTTATGACGCAGAAATTCACGCATTAGGAAAGAATTTGGTCCTTTCACATCGTTGTTTTTCTGACAAGGACAAAGAAATGTATCGAAATTTGGTAACACACGTTTTCTAACATTATTATTATTATTATTATTATTATTATTATTATTATACTGGTAAAAATGCAAAAACTAAAAAGATTCATTAATTATAATATATTATTATTACTATTACTATTACTATTATTATTATTATTATTATTATTATTATTATATTATAAGTTTTTATTAATGTTAGAAACGTTTAGATAGGAGTATGAGATCGAGTACGAGTACGGCTTTCAAATTTCAAACCACCTCCCAAGAACCGCCACCTTTCCTTACATCTGACGTAGGAACAAGATTGATGTCACTAGCAATTGCCTACAGCACGCGACCAAAATTAAAAAAAGTCGCACTCCCACTCAACCTCGTACCAGTACTCAAATCTAAGTCCCAATTAACGTTCTTGGTTCCCTAGTATTCCTAACGATCCCAGCTATTCCAGATTAACATTTCCAGCTTTAATAAACCTGATAAAGATGAACATTAATCAAGAGAACTTACCAGGGGACACAAAATATAAAGCTAAGCCAAATCCTCTTTCTGTAACGCTCTCGTCTGACCGAAACTTAAACTCAACATATCTCCCAGTTACCATAAGGCTAAGTCCAGTTCTGACACCACAGTACTTGCCAATCATCTGGTTTCTATCATTGGTAATCTGTAAATAGTCATATCTGAAAAGTATGAAAAAGAAAAGTCAAACCGAAAGTTTGATTGATGATGTTGATAGTTATTATGTACACAGATAACTATTAATTATAGAAATGGATAATTATTATGTACACAGATACCTATAATTATTATGTACACAGATACCTCTACCTCTGCATACTAGACAGAGTGAGACCACAGACCGATTTTTTTGCGGATTATCGCTGAAATTTCGACTTTATGTGGTTCATTTGGTTGCTTTTTACCGGCTGTGCACGTTTTGTTCGTCGGGGTGACTAAATTCAACGAATCAAACATTTGTTTGTAACTCGAAATGTTGGATGAAAATCTTGATCAAACATGGAAAGCCATTTAAGAATAAATGCAATGATGAAAGAGATGGCTAAACGGTTAAACACTTTGTGTATTGTTTTCTTGTAATGTTTAACGTCTAATATCTTGAGGTTTTTGAACCGCGGTCAATAGAGGGATGCATACTTACGTCACTGTTTACATTTTTGCTCATTTGCATACGGCTTTGCTTACAGAAGCAAACATGTTAGATGTGATTTGACTCCAGGCAGCTAAGGTGCTAGTGAAATTTAATACATTGTGAAATTTTTAGCTCTTTAGGTGTAGTATTCAAGGAGATATTGTCTTCCAAAAACTGCAAAAATTCTGGGTGGCAAAAGCACTAATGAGCTCATACATTCTTTGCAAAATTTTGAGTTTTTAAACACGCGTTGCACAAAAAGTATTCAATACATGAGGCTCACATTCATTGGCAGAGTTATTCATACTATGACCTTTCAATATTCAGAACTGATTTATTTGTAGCTCCATCAGAAACTGAATTGTTCGTGCTAATAAGGCAAATATTGTAAACAGGGATTCCCCTATTCCTGTTGACTGCTCTAAACATAAAATATTGGCGCAAGGAAAGCCATGCGAAGTTGCTCAATACCAGCAAAAAGTAATAATCGTGGAGCTCCGCTTCTAGGCTTGCCAAAATCTATATATTATATTAATAATAATAATAATAATAATAATAATAATAATAATAATAATCCAACATGGCGGCCAACTTGGCGGCCATACTCCTTACGCCAGCTAGTTTGCAGCGTACATCTTTGATATAGGGCATCCGTGTCATGGCCAATTGACAGATGTCAAAGCCAGGTTTCCGCTAACCAGTATCACCTGACCATATTGCGGGCTCAAGTTAAGAGCTCTTCGAGGTCAGCTGATTTTTAAAGTTGACCGCTGATCAGGTACTCGTTTTTGATTGGATCGCAGGCTCAAGCCAGGTTAACTTAACCAAAACAACACACCTAAACCAAAACGATGCTTAATTTTCGGCGCGCTTTCTGCGGCTCGTAATTTCACATTCAGTTGGTTTCTTCATTTTGACCAAAACAACTTCACCGAAATTTGTCTTTTAATTCGCGTAAAAGGCATAAAAATCAAGAACTAGTTAACAGATACTCCGGAAAGTAAATTTTTAATTGATAAAAAGGAAGAGCAAAAGATTTGTCTCAGGAAACGCTTAAAACTTCGATCGACTTACATAATCGACGCCCGGATTGTGTGGTTGAAAACAACTTTATCGAGGCATCTCGCAGCTCACCAAGAAAGGTCATTTAACAGTTCACTGCATTAATGGGAGTAACTAGTAGCTCAAATTCTTTCTTTGGATAAATCGTTTACTATTTTCCAGATGCATGTTTTAACTAAAGTGGATTCGTATTTTCAAGTGGTACCAACCTCTACAACACAGGTGACTAGATTAATTAAATTGGAGCTTAACATTTAGTTTAATCGTTGTTGCTTTTGTTCAGGAATGAAATTTATTTTCTATTGATTGGATATAAATAACAATCATCTCTACTCATTTTGTACGCAAAAAAAGTAGTTGAACTGTTTGTTTGTTTCTTTGTTTTTTTTCCGAAAGCCAACGAGTGTTTTTACTCCGCTTGGCTGACTGTTTTCAGTGTTTTCGACGTCGGTGCCTCAACAGCGTTAAAAAACTTTTGCCCTTATCTAATAAACACGTAATCGCAATGAGTCCTCGTAAAATTAAGCATTAAGCCCAGGCTAAGAGGTCAAACACTTCATCCAACATCATGTTGGAAGAGCATGTTTGACCGTTTAGCCGCCTCTCTCAACTTTGCATTGAAATGGCTTTCCATGTTTGATCCAGATCAAACATTTTCATCCGACATTTCGCTCTACGAACAAATGTTTGATCGTTTAGCCAACCCAACCAAGAAAGTCACGGTCAGCAAAAAGCAAACCAAATGAAGCACATAACGTCAAAACTTCAGCGACAACTCGCAAAAATCGTCCTGTGTACTCGCTTTGTCTTTTGTTTGTTCAAACATTGTTTTTTTCCCTGCTAGCAGACGTTTCTCGCCGGCAGAGACCTCTGCTAGCAACGTTATGTTTGTCAAACACAATGGTCAGGCAAATGTTTGAGCCTTTAGCCGGGGTTCTAGTATTACTTGTGTTTTACGCGAAGAGGAATGTGTTCCAACTTCTTTATTTCGTAACAACCGACCTGATAAAGGCAAATAGCACCCACTAACCACTGTAACGCTAAGCCAACCTTCTTACCATTCAACACTGTGCTCTTTCCTATGCTCTAGATATTTAGGTACTTGAAAGAAGAAGACCGGGCATCTTTATAAACTAATCACATGAATAATGATCCTCGCAGTTATGTACGCAATTTATGCAATTGCGAAAAGAAGCCTGAAAAAAAAAATTCAGGACTTCAACGGGGTTTGAACCCGTGACCTCGCGATTACCGGTGCGATGCTCTAACCAACTGAGCTATGAAGCCACTGACGTTGGGAGCAGGTCAATTGTGGGTTCATATGATCCCGTGAAAGAAATGAGTATGAATGATATATGAGAAATGAATCATATATGAACTGCGGAAATGAAATCACATGAATAATGATCCTCGCAGCTATGAACGCAATTTATGCAATTGCGAAAAGAAGCCTGAAAAAAAAAATTCAGGACTTCAACGGGGTTTGAACCCGTGACCTCGCGATTACCGGTGCGATGCTCTAACCAACTGAGCTATGAAGCCACTGACGTTGGGAGCAGGTCAATTGTGGGTTCATATGATCCCGTGAAAGAAATGAGTATGAATGATATATGAGAAATGAATCATATATGAACTGCGGAAATGAAATCACATGAATAATGATCCTCGCAGTTATGAACGCAATTTATGCATGTGATTTCATTTCCGCAGTTCATATATGATTCATTTCTCATATATCATTCATACTCATTTCTTTCACGGGATCATATGAACCCACAATTGACCTGCTCCCAACGTCAGTGGCTTCATAGCTCAGTTGGTTAGAGCATCGCACCGGTAATCGCGAGGTCACGGGTTCAAACCCCGTTGAAGTCCTGAATTTTTTTTTTCAGGCTTCTTTTCGCAATTGCATAAATTGCGTTCATAACTGCGAGGATCATTATTCATGTGATTTCATTTCCGCAGTTCATATATGATTCATTTCTCATATATCATTTATAAACTAAGTTGAGAAAGCATTAGCTTTTTATATTTTTCGTTTTTCCTGCCTGCCCCATGGCCAGTTTAAGGTTATCGTGTACGTTCAGGGTATAAAATTTTCGATTTTTATATTTTTCTCCATTAAATAAAAAAACACAATTTCAAAACGAGTGAATAATCGCCGAGAAATTGGGAAAAAACCTACTTGCACCGGATGTAGACATAGACAATATGTTAATGTCAATGCAGCCAACCGGAGCGATTTGCGCGGGGAATATTGCACGCGAAAAAGTTGCTTTGCTTCATGAAGGTTGTGCGCTTTTAGTTTTTCTGCTATGACAATGGGTCAGGTAAACTTAGTCAAAGCCGCAGAATATGTGACCAAATGATAAAGCAGTGAACTGTTTCAAACATGAAAGTTTGCGTGCAGATAAAATTACGCCGAAAATTTCCACAGTAAGTGACAGGAACAAAAGTTAGCGTAAATTGATTGGCCGATCGTCGACAGAGGTGTTTGTGGGCGGTGTTTATTTGTGTAACGAATATTTTTTTCAAGCGCTGTTTTCGCAAAGTTTATTTTTGTGTTCAAGAGAACACTTTCAAGAGTTACAACTCAAGGGCGATTTGCTCAATTTCGATCAAATTTGGACAGTCTTCTTCAGCAAAAACTTGTTGGGAAATTGGATAATTCAAAACCGTTTTTCGCTAAGAGCTATTTCCGTGCGGTCGCTCCGTCTTTTTTTTTCTATCGAATTTGAAAATACTCTATAACTTTTGAACGCAGTCGAATAAAGAAAAACCCCAACACATAATTTTTAGCTTCTGGGTTCCACACTTTGAGAAAAATATCAATTTCCCTAAATACAAAAGTCAAATTTAGTTGTAGCTTTCAAAAGGTGATTTACACCCTCGAGTTTAGACTCGACGGGGCGTTCAGTAAACCATTTTCTCGCAAAATTAATGAAATATTCGAATAGATAGTTCAATTAGATTTAACTTGATATCGGGCTTATGGTATATGGGCTGTAATCGGGAGATGCTACAACCCTTAGATTAGAGACACCCCTGAAGGTGCAGGGTAACCTTAAGCTGATGAATTAGCTTATTATTTGTTCTCACCCACCCGTAGATGGAGCTGTACTCCAAGGAGAAATAGTAAAAGTAAATGTTCAGGTCTTTGTTGCATGGCATTTTCATCCGATAAACACAGTTCATGTTGTTTTGATAGTTGGACGGATATCCAGGACTCCTTAGTCTGTTGTTTACGATAGAACCACAACCTGAAAAAGTGGCAGAAAGGGAAATAAAACAAACAATTCTTAACCAAATCTCTGATTACGTGGCTTCTAAACACCTTAGGAATGGAAGTAATTTCCTTATATATATTAGCGCTCAGTTGTCACTTTCGACGGGTGCGTACGCACCCTCCCACCCAAGGGCCGCCAAAGTGTGTTTACCAGATAATGGCGATTAGAAAGAAAGTAAGTTATTGCAAAAAAGGTAAACGCAAAGTAGCTGTAGTACTTGCAATCTCGTACCCAGATCCTCGGGCTGTTTGATCAGCGGGTGGACACCGGGAGAGACTCTGGGATAATGGACCGCCATTTTCCCAGGAAATCTGGGGTAAAACAATGGAAGCCGTTACGGGCCAGCCAATCCAAAAATATGAGTTTTTTTTTTCCATTATCCCAGAGTCTCTCCTGGCGACTAACGCTGGCCAAAGAGCCTGAGGACTCTGGGTACGAGATTACAGTACTTGCGAAATGACTCGCTTATTGTGTAGTTTGAAAAGAAACCCGATTTGTTGAACGGTTTTATTCTATTCCTTCTATGTGATCCCCTGCTATGTCGATACTATTAAATTGCTGGAAGATTATTTCGGATACAGCTCGAAGCCAAAACAGGAAAGACCCAATGCCGCTGCAAAAGTATTGAGAGATTTGTACCCAAATCTTTACGTCCTCTTTATTTGTTGCACAATTCCAGCCACCAGCTGCGAATGCGCGAAAGGAGCGCAAGTGCTCTAAAGCTGCTCCACATTTACAACAGAAGGAAGGCTCTCTCGTTAATGCGAATTGGTACATTTGTTTTCCCAGAAGCATTCAAGGAGGCTTGAGCCTGGCACACTACTCAACGAATAAGTCCAAAATCCATTTCGAACCACAATAAATTTTTCTTAAGTATTGGCGTTTTTACGTTTGATCTTCACTTTCTGATTTTCTATGTTAAGTCCTTCAAACAGCACAAAATGAAGTCTTGAATTAAAAGGCCAAAGGTTTCAAAATTTCTCTGGGGAGCATGCCCCTGGACCCCCCCCTCCCCCCTAGAAACTCGCGCCTACTGCCTTCCTCAATTCAAGCCTTCAGCACTAAAACGCGCCTACCCACGCAAACGACTGGCTACGGGCCTATTTTGTACATCTAGAGACGCATAAAAACTATACTAACCCTTTGCTTTACATTTCTAGTGAAAGAGGCAAATTCTTGGACAGAACGGATATTTTGACCAAATATTCTAGTATAGAAATGAATACAACAAATTGCCCTAATCCAAACCGACGACATCAGAACTTTTCCAAATGGATTTTCTAAGTTGTTCCTTGCAAGAGAAAAGTCGTAACTAGCGTAAAACGTTTCCTTTTGTAGCCAAGTTATGACTGGGAGACTGAAAAAGTTAACGTGTACATAACATACCATACTGACATTAAACAGAATTAATTAAAAAACGCACCGAGTGTATTGTTGAGCTTTATAAGCACGCGGGGATTTTTAAGAGTACGAGCCGTAAGTGTCTAGAAAAACATTTGCCGTAGGGGAGTGCTTTATCACTTCTCGGGTGTTCTTAAAAATTCCTAGGCGCTTATATTACTCAACATGCTTCTTTTATAAAATGTCCCGAAGATATGAGCGAGATTTGAGCGAGATTACATTAATGAAATTTGTTGACAACTCAAAGTTTGCTTTTTTGTTCAAAATAATTTTTAATATGGACAGAATCACATCTTTTTTATTGCATTTTGAATTATTTCCTTCATAACATGTCCCAAGTTTTACGCTCGCAAAACGCTCGTGTATTACAATCACAATGCACGCGCCCTAGGCGCGTATCGGAGATATAATGCACTCGATTTGACAAAGCATATCGCGCGCAATTCTGCTACCATTTTATAGCTAAAAACTCAATACAACCCGTTGACTATACTGAGAGACAATGTTAGTTGCAAGAAAGATGCCCTACGCTTGTAGTTTAAGCAACTTTGCAAACTGTACTTACTCCAGATGATGGCGTTGGAGATGGAAAGGGAAGTGGGGCATCATTCATATTGCTTATAATCCACGACTTAAGATTCCGTACGTTAGCGTACACTGTTGGATTTCCAGTTGCCGCGCAAGGTAGGCCACCCCAACT
This sequence comes from Pachyseris speciosa, assembly GCA_016490735.1. NCBI lineage: Eukaryota > Metazoa > Cnidaria > Anthozoa > Scleractinia > Pachyseridae > Pachyseris > Pachyseris speciosa. The sequence continues at coordinate 265,659 of JAEMWC010000004.1, forward strand.
GGTGACTCCCTCAAGGTACCATTTATTGTCGAACTCACAAACGAGTGGCCCTCCACTATCGCCATGGCGGGCTCCTATACCTCCTTGGCTTCTACCAACGCATAACATGGAGCTGTCTATTTTGCCAGGATAGTACAGTGCGTTACATCGTTGCCAGGAAATCAAAGGCAGATTAACTTGCATGAGCTCTGTTGGCTGCGGACCATTGTAATAAAGTGTTTCCCAACCAGTTATCCAGCACGATTTGTTAAGTTGATCGAAAGGAAGTTGATAGTCGTTATTCGATAGGCATACCAATCCAACTCCATTCCGCAATATAGCGCGTCTGGATAATTTAAGAAGTGCGATATCGTTACTCACGTTAGGTTTGTAATAGCTCTCGCGCCGAATTATTTGAATAACGTCGAAATCTTGTTCTGTGCCAACAGAAGCGGCCATTCTATAATGTGCTCCCAATCTAAAAAAGAATTCAGACAAATTAATAACAGTTATTGAACTTGTACTTTCCGTACGCATATTTTTTAGCGTACAAGGTATTCTTAAATTCAATATTTTTAGCTTTAAATTTTTAACGATTCCCCCCACTTCTTTTAAGGTCCTCTCTTGCTGGAGTGTTGGGCAGATAGTTTAAAGTTTACTTATATCACCTTGAAACTTCTCACAACGCTTCGCTCAGCAAACAGAAGAGAAGCAATATTCAAACACAATAGACTGTCAACATTTCCCACAGTTTTTCCATTGGAGTGAAACCTGGAAAGAGTGCCGGGCGATAATAATCACCAAACTCACGGAACGGCCAAGGCTACAAAAATGACAGGTGCTTTAACCAAAATCCTCATGACAAAAATTGAAACAAAACTTTTTCAAGCCAAGAGAATGGAGACGTTACATCGATGACGTTTCTCCCTTTCGGATCTTGAAAAACAAGGCATTTGTCTGTTTATTGAACAAGCCAAAAAAAATTCATCTGAAATCTCAAAGAACGAAATAACTTTCCCATACACAGTGGTTTTACTACAGAGGAGAAGGATTTGACAATGAATCTATCCTGGACATCAAGACCCACTATAAGCCGACTTCAATACACACACTTCACGTCGTGTCACCCACCCGGTGTCATGGTTTTAATAAAGGTGAAACAATGAGACTTCTTAGAACAGACTCTTCATAAACAATATTTGACTGGTGCCTCTCTCACTTCAAATCGCGCCTAAGAGCACGTGGTTATCTAAACAATTTCTATAGAGCGATCAATAATAGGAGTGAAACTTCGCTAACAGAACGTTGGCACTCCAACAAGGCAAAAAAAGAAAAAAACTCACAAGAAAATATTGCCATGTTTGCCACTATGTACCATCCTTCAGCGCGTGCCCTTCAACAAGCATTAGGAAAAAATACTGGGGTTCGTTGCCGACAACTATACACACAAATCTTCCAATTATATTTCGTTGTTTCGCCCGCCCCAAATAATTGAGAGCCTAGCACAGGCTACCGCAAACCACGAGGGTAGTCTGTGTAACCCAGTCATGACAATTCTTTAAATTGAGCGATATATCAATAGCTTACAAAACCTTGGTCTAATTAACATCTACTTTTGGCGAAATATCTATGAAAGTAGCATTTCCGAGTCTCTAGATTTCAAACGTTCGGAGAACAGTTCCCCCAAAGCCCCGTAACGGCTTTTGCCTCCGCCGCTTGGCTTCATTGCCCCCTCAGACAAAAATGCCTAGCTACGGCCTTGTAGGATAAGGACAGAGTAGTTGCTGCAGGCAGTAGATAAAGCTTATGTCACGAGAAATCTATGAACAGTTAATTTTGCAAGTATGAATTGATCTCTGATTACGAGGTCCTCCTATTGGTCCCAACTATTTATTGATTGAATGATACACTTGCAGTTGCTTTTTCCTAACGAATTACGATATTTTTTACTGCCTAATTCCATGTCTTACACAGCTCCCAAATTTACAAAGGCCGTCTGTGACTTATTAGTGCTCATAATTGCAAATGCCATGCTTCTTTTCAGCATGGGGTGAGCTTCGGCTGCCTATGGCTAAGTTTCTAACTAATTAATGGACACTAAGGTGCTCTCAAGAAACTAATTGTGTTGAAATAATACTAGCGTGTTAGTATTGTCGGTTTTGCAGAGGTATTTAATAGCGCTAAGATGTTCCACCCATATTAGTTAAGCTTTGTAAAAATCATTAATAATTCATAAGACTAACGACCAATCTACGGGTAGTATTTGAGTAACATGTATACCTCTCTAAACCCCAATAAAAATCATTAACTTTCATAAAAGTGTCCTGCTCCGCTAATTAGTATGCATTAATTTTCATACAGATCTCTACTGATGAACATTACAAACACGGCAAACACAATCTATTGTTTCATGTCACAAGTAACATAAAATATTCGCGTCCGAATTTTATGGGCTTTGAAACGGCTCGCCTGCGGCTCGCCGTTTTAACTGCCCATAAAGGTCTCCCGCTCATATTTTATGTATTACATAAAACCACCAAATTAATTACCTCACTTTGACGGATGAAGGAGACTTTCCATCCACGCAGTGGGTGGCTGTCAGAACCCACTCTGGGCGAATCAAAGATCCTCCACAAAATTGTCTGCCGCTACTCGTGCGTAGCATTGCCTGCCAAGGCCAACTGTTTACCGGTGCAACTGTACCACCTACGATCCGGGTACTACCACTAGGCCGATAGCCACATGAAACTGAGAAAGAAAAGGTACAAGTAAGTATCAGATGAACGAATGATTATGCAAATAGCTATCAAAACAGTGTCTGCATAGGGAGAGGAAATTAAGATGAGATATTTTAGTCCCATGGTTGGAACGACAACCAACTAAGTAGTTAGTTGTTTGGAATTCATGGTGAGTGGATGCGTGTTTTATGGTAGATTGATGAAAAACGGACTGATTTGGGGCAGATATCTGGACGAACAAATAATTTGTGATGGCTGAGTGTATACACGGGTGGTGGTAGACGAAGTTTGAAAGGAATCGAATAGACGGATGGATGGATGACTTTGTGAATGGTTTGTTAGGTAGTTTGATAAGCAAAAGATGACCCAGACAACCCAAAAAAAGAAAAGAAGAAAACATACAAAAACAACCGCATTTAGATTCTCCTTAAATGTGTTCATCATTGCACAATGTTGTTGCTAAACAGTTTTAGACGATCTGAGGAGCCTGCTCAGCTATGATATTGATATGTTATGTAGCTATATACAAAAATTAGTGGAACTGTTTCCCATCTATTTTGTTCGCAATTAGGCAATGGTTGTAAGAAGGAACATAATTCGTTACAAGCAAGTCTTCCTTACTGTTCTGCGTCCTTGCATCTACAGCTGCAGTTCTGTAAGGTTGTCCTGTTTCATCAATCCCGAAATCCTCCACCGTATAGTTTGCTGAGTGAACAAGTCCAGTCACTTCTGTTATCAGTTGTTGACCATATGTAATTTTATAAAATGAAACAGTGCCATTGTTCCTGTTTAAGAAGACGATGAAGTGGCGAACCTGGCGGCTCAGGAGGCTTGTAAGGTTTGTCCAACGAACTAGTAAGGTTGAAAAAGTTGTATTGTCGACTGTGATATTCCAACCAGAAATCAAAGGAGCTAAAAGGAAAAAAAAAAAACTTGAAAATTAGTTTTACTGTGTACCAGAAAAGTATGTAAATAACAACGAAACAAACAAGCACACAAAACAAAATCTCAGACCCAAATCTCAAAAACACTAAGGTCATCAATCAAGGAAAAACTGATAAAATTAGCCACATTTTGACCGCCGACCGGTTAGCTCAGTTGGTAGAGCACCGGACTATGGTGCGGGAGGTCGCGGATTCAAACCCCGACCGGACCAACACTTATGGTCTTTAAATAATTGAGGAGAAAGTGCTGCCTTTGTAATTACATCTGCAAATGGTTAGAATTTTTAGTCTTCTCGGATAAGGACGATAAACCGTAGGCCCCGTCTCACTCTTAGCTATGTAAGCTACTCTAAAATCCGAGGGTAAATAAAGTATATGTATGTATGTATGTATGTATGTATGTATGTATGTATGTATGTATGTGTATGTATGTATGTATGTATGTTGTATGTATGTATGTATGTATGTTTGTTTGTGTGTACGTATCTATGTATGTATGTATGTATGTATGTATGTATGTATGTATATTTTTTCTGTTAGCTAGAGTCAGTTCTTGAACTTTAATTTATGCACAGAAACGCGACAAAGATTTAACAATTTCTTGAAGATACACAATCGAAGATAGTTGTTTTTAGACACTTGCTTGATTTCTTCAAGAATCAAAGGACATCAGTAAAATTTTTGTACCTTCACGCACACAAAAATACAGCAACGCAAGTTACACTGTACATGTTTAAGTGATGCCCAATTACCAATAACTGTTAAAAAAACATTAGCCATTGTTTTTGCAGTTTTTCGTATTCCTATACACCACCTCAACACACCCAGCCTTGAAGAGAGAAAAGACATGAGAAAAAAAGAAAAACAAACACGACAAAGCAACAATAAATAATTCTTATGGAGTTAAACTTTAGTTTATGTTCCTATGGTAATACCCACTTCTATCAAATCTGTGTCTTTTAAGCGTAGAACTGTGGGCGCTAAACGGAGACCCATTATTAATTTTGACATTGATGATAACTTTACCTAATATGACGTTGTATTCGGATAAAAACGCAATTGAATCGGGTTAATCCGTGCAATACTTCTCATTAGGTTCAACTTACATGCATGTTTATCTGTTTTATCAGATATAAAATTTTATACAATATGCGTTTTTATGCGTTCACAACGTCATATCAGTCGGTATAAGCCTCGTATTGTGACTGGGCCGGCTAGACTAGTATGTGATTAACGCATGAATGACGTCATCACCCGAAAAATGTCATAAAAAACAATGTACAAATCAAATAGGTCTAACTGTGAGTGTGTATGTGCCTGCACTGCGAAAACTCAGGGAGGAAGTCAAAATGTGTTTCGAAAATCACGCAGCCACACTTCTCGTCTTCGGTCTGACGTGCACATTTTTTTCTTAACACATTTTGACGTCATCAGTGCATTATCAGAGTACACTCTCATGCCAAATTTCATCTATTTCCTAAATTAAGCAATAACAAAAAGAAATACCTGCGATGACCGAAGTTGATGGACTGTATTATGAATAAGGCAACAGCTTGAGGGATACCAACATTCCCAATTGTCCAAAAACAATGTAAGGCACTGTAACTTGCTTGCTTGACATCTATTAAGCCAACTGATTGATTAACAGTCATACGACAATCTGAAAGGAAGACAATAGTTGTAAGTCAATAGTGTTATACTCATAAAGGGGAATCCTTGTTTACAATATTTGCCTCATTAGCATGAACAATTCAGTTTCTGATGGAGCTACAAATAAATCAATTCTGAATACTGAAAGGTCATAGTATGAATAACTCTGCCAATGAAACTGAAAGGTCATAGTATGAATAATTCTTCCAATGAATATGAGCCTCATGTATTGAATACTTTTTGTGCAACGCGGGTTTAAAAATTCAAACTTTTGCAAAGAATGTATGAGCTCATTAGTGCTTTTGCTACCCAGAAATTCTGCAGTTTTTGAATACTACACCTAAAGAGCTAAAAATTTCACAATGTATTAAATTTCACTACCTCTTTAGCTGCTTGGAGTCAAATCACATCTAACATGTTTCCTTCTGCAAGCAAAGCCGTATGCAAATGAGCAAAAATTTGAACAATGACGTAAGCATGAATCCTCCTATATAGAGAAACAGAGAAGCAAACGTTGTGAAAGGAAAGTAAGGGGAAGGAAGACCCTGTAAAAACAGTGGCAATTTCTCCACTTTAGGAGCTTTCATACCATGGAACCTGCGAAATTTTTGATAATTTCGTCTTCGGTAAATTATTTTACGTGCTGCCGACTTATTTAGGGCTGTTATACTTTGTTTAATTTCCGTTCCAAATGATGCACCATTTTGCTTTATTATCTTCGTTCACGGGAGTCATATGAGATTCTAGTCTCGGCTATTGATAATTGCTCTGGCCATACATCATGTGCATTTTACACGTACTGTCGTTTGTCTAAGAGTTGTTTTCTGACGAGAATGGCTCTTTGTTGTTTACACTCTTATTGCAGTTGTCGTTAACGTTTTCATAAATACACAACCGAAGCTTAATAATGTAACTTATTGAAGCAAAAGCACCAAAGAGCCACCTGTAGTCACGTAGTGGCGGTAAGAGTGTGGTCCTTCTCCTTTGAAATTAAATGCTGACACGGAGATTTGGTAGAGTTGTCCTGGGAGTAGTCCCGTGAGATTTGCACGTGTAGCGTTAGGATTGGAAATGGTTATACTGCTTGAATTACTTTCAGAGTTATAGTAGTACGCAGTCTTTCGGAAGTAGACTTTATATCCCAACAAGCGCCAATTGTGATACTGGCGTGGAAAGGGATACCAGGTTACTGTCATACTGGTGGATCTGACATCTGTTGTGGTTATACAACTCGGTGCCCTGCTGGGAACTAAAGAGAAACAGGCATAAGGAAAAGCTTACGTTTTTATTATTGAAAATTTGTTGCTAATAAGTTTGAGGAATGCTTATGGAAATGCATGCATGCAAATCGTTTGAATTCTTGTAGATGTAGATCACAGAAATTACCTCATGAAATTTTTAAAACTCAAGTTGAACTGTGAGTCTCAACGAGTGGATTTATTGCCAAGTTTTGAACATTTTGTCAGTTTTTTCTTTGATCTAAAAAAATTATTTATAAGAGTGAAGACGATAGAAAACTGTCGTTGATTTGTTTTGTTTGTTTGTTTGTTTTACAATAACATGGGAAAATACGGTCGAAATTAAATCGGTTTCATGGATAATGATAATATCTGAATGACAAACAAACAGACTTGTGAAAACCTTCTGTCGGCCATAAAAATCGAATAATATCTTTTCATTCAAGTTTTCAAAGAGTTTTTGCTTTGAAAAACAGTTTGTGACGTAAAATCGAGAATAGGCCCATGCCTCTCACAGCACGGCCGTGGGGCCACATGACTGTTAGTTTAACTAACTTTATATAGCTTGTGCGACACATTTAAAGCAAAATTTCGAGGTGAAAATGGTAACATATGTTTGCTATAAGTGGAAAGAATTATCTTATCACAGAAAAATTTTCAGGTGCACTTTAAATTATTGATGAATTAATCAATTGTTGGGTGAAAGACAGTTGTTCCACAGTGTGTTTGAGGCAACTTACCGCCTTCGTTTGTCCATGCCGCAAGCTCATTTAGTTTGTAAGCTGTTCCTTGTTTATTTATCCCGACAGCGCTGAGACGGTATTCGGTATACGGCGAGAGTCCAAAAAACACATCTGAGAAGGTTTGTTCCGAACGGATGTTAGCATTCAGTATAGTACCATTTGTGCTTTTGATCAGAAGAATGTAGTGAAGAATTTGTTCACCGAGCACTTGTGTCAAATTTTGCCAAGAGATTCCTAGGCTAGTTGTGGTGGTGTTGCTAATCATAACACTCCAGTAAGCAACCTTTATTGCTAAAAAGAAAGGCAGAAAATAAATGTTTTAGCGCTTTCGGCAATGACAGTGAAAGTGACAGTGGCAGTAGCATTAACAGTGGCAGTTGAAATGACGGTAACGGGTACATTGACGTTGACGTTGACGTTGACGTTGACGCTGATAGCTGATAGCTGATAGTGGTGATGGTGACGTGCCAGTGTCATTGATAGCGGTGGTAGGGGAAGGGGCAGAGGCAGGGCACTAGCAGTGGCAGTGGCAGTGGCAGTGGAAGGGAAAATGTCATTGATAGTGACGGTGCCGGTGACAGTGGCAGTGACACTGACACAGACAGGGACAACGGCAGCTACAGTGACAGCGACAGCGACAGTGCTTATGATGATAATGTTACCGATACTATAATGATGGTGATACTCATAACAGAAATAGTGGTAATGCTATTAATAATAATGACAATTTTTACCCGTCTGGAGTCCTTGGTTTAAGATGCCAAACTGAAGTTTGAAGCGGCTGTAGCTGTCCAGGTAAATCTGAACGGATATGTTCCCTGAGTTTCCAAACGGAGCTTCTACGAACGGCCTCTGAGAAGCAGATGAATATCCGTAACGGCCGAGGACTATTCTGCCATTACCATCAAAGACCTTGATGTAATCACTGTGAAATTTGACAAAATATATCAATGAAATAAAGTTATGTCGTACGGGTGTATTCCATGGATATCAGTAGAATGAGCCATTCGTTGAGTTCGACACTGAATTCATTAGTCGTTTAAGCAATCCTTTCCCTTTCTAAAACAAAACATCATTTCCGATTAATCTGTTGGAATAAACCAAATGCGAGTAGAGCCGTAAGTTTTAAAATTGCACTCACACGAAAAACTAGGCTCCTATCTGCTACCCAGCTGCCCGCTTACATGCATGGCCCCCAACGCTAACTTCTAGAGATTCGTGGACATGAAATTTAGATTTGAAAGGTAGAAACACGTTGAAACATTACATCATCTTCTTTGAGGTCCAGAATCTGGTATGATGACATCATATAATTGTGTTATTTGTTCTCCAGAGCCGCTGTCTTTATTATTATTATTTTCACGTTTTCGCCAAGATGCAATTGTTTCGTTAGTGGCAGGCGTATATGTGTACTTGCAGAAATTCCGAGTTTTCCAACTGCCACGGAGGTACAGAAGGATCGCGGGACTCGAGGTTCCTAAACTTACTAGGCTCCTGTGACAAACGTCTTAGAAAATCACTTCTATTAAAATTATTTCATGAGAATACTAGACATTACACCTGTCAATTTTTTCTAGATCATGGCATATTTCTTTTAAGGGGATCACTCACCTGTACGATGACAAGTACAGTTCTTCCAATGACAGTAGAGCAACTGCCTGGCTTATTCTCGCATTTCCAATTACCCAGTTGCATCTCACATAGCTGTAAGATGATCTACGACCAACTTGTAACTAACCAAAACACTGGTTTACACTTCCTCCGCAAACTAGGGAAATCCAGCCAACAAATGAGAGCATAAAAGGAAATGATAAAACAAAATTAAAACAAGGAAAAAATTCAGATTCTTAGAATTAGATAACTACACTGTAAGAGAAAAGAGAAGCAGATTAATTATGTTTAACTCTTTGTATCTCTAATTAATATACTTATTTGAAATTCAAAAGAGTCACAATAAGCGATGTTAGAAATCTGTTTTCTTTTATTCTTGTAAATGGTGACTGCATGTGCACTGCCTGAACATTTTTGGTATTCTTAATACTCCGTAGCTGCTATTATGTGAGAAGCAGTAGCAACCTGGTGCAAAATGTGTCGTATTTGTAAGCTAAGGTGAGTATTGCGAAGAGAAGAGAAGAGTAGAGTTAACAGGAAGTTGCCTTCATTACACATTATACGCGAAAAACCTTTCACCTGTTGTTATGTACCGTTTGTAAGACTGCGGTCCTACGCCCTTTGTCGTATAAGCTGCTACCGCTACACTGTACTGTTGCGCTTCCTTGAGCCCTCTCAGTATCAGCATGTGAACAATGGCGCTGCTTGTGTCAACTGTTTGTCTCAAATAATAGTGATATGGATACTCCATACAGTAAACTCTGTACCCAAGGAGTCGGCCGTTCGTATACTGCTGAGCAAGAGGTTGCCATTGTACTTTCACCTCTCCAGCACGGAAATTTGACAGTTGGACATACGAGGGTGCTTTAGTTGGTACTAAAAGGAAAAGTTGAAAGAAAATTAAACTAATTATTCAAAGCCAACGTTTGCTTTGATTGATTCACTTTATTTATTCCTTCTATCGATCTGTCTTTCTGTCTGTCTGTCTGTCTGTCTGTCTATTTATCTATCTTTAGTATAAATCTACTAGCGATCTATCACGAATGCCGTTCTCTTATTGGCTACGCAACTCGCTATCTACTGGCTGTCAACAAAATGCTGGCCACTTCTTTACGTTTTCGAAGTGTCTGCGAGGAGGATTTAGATGATTTAGTTCTTAGTTTTGAACGACTAGAAGATTTAAGCTAAAACAATTAGATTTTGAATTTTCAAAAATTCGATTATTCGGTCTCGATTTCTATGCGTGAGGCTGATGATATCTTGTTGTAGTGTGGGTGTCAAAGATGCTATTAATCTGTTGTTAGCGCACCAGTCAATAATATGGTGAAAAGAAGGCCTGGGATACCAAAGACTTCTCCTTGATAACTGTTTGTAAACATTTTTTTTGAAGGTCGCTAACTAAAACGTTTGTTTCCCAAAGTTCACTATTCAATGGTTATCGGTTGAGATTGAGTTTCATATGAATTTTTCCAAATATCACAAGATAGTGTAACGGTCATAATTGTGTTACAGACTTGTCTATTGGTAGAGGATAATTAAAATAAATGAACATTGCAGACTGTTAACCTATGCTTTGCTACATGGTATCCACCACCAAAGTTACCATTAGAATATTTTCGGAATTTTGAATTGTAATCCCCTAAAGTCTCACACTTAACACCAATTAGATGTTTTAATTAATTTTTAATGCCAGCAAGTCTTAAATGAGTCTTAAGAGTTAATCCTGAAACAAGGACTTCGACTATTTGGTTATTAAAAATAGTGTAGAAAGTTTGAGCCACTCTGGAATTTATCCTCTTTCAATAAGTCATCATAATCTTATTTATGCTGTGAGAAAGATTCGTATCCCAAGAGGGCAGCCACGGTTTATTGAGACTAGAAATTAAAACATTTTAATGAAAGTAAATTTAATGCAACTTAGATGATGCGACTTGGCCGTCTACTGCAAATTTCCGCGATGTCAATGCAGCTTGCTATGCGTGGTATTTTTGGCAAACACATGCCTTACCGCACTCTTAGAATTCGTAATAAATCGTCTCCGTGGCTTAACACTGATATGAAACAATTCATGTTTAAGCGTGATTGGAGAAATAAAAAGGCTTCTAAAAGTGGCTCCCAGGAGAACTGGGCTTCCTACAGAAAACAAAGGAACTTGGCAAATAAGGAAATGAAGCAAGCCAAAAAGTATTTCTGTCAGAAGCAAATGAAAAGGCTTCAGATAACCAGAGAGCTACATAGAAAGTCCTTAATGATTTGATGGGAAAGCAGCCCGAAAGTATCATGGTAAATGAGCTGAAGACCGATTCGGCTACTCTAACTAAACCTGAGGACATTGCAGATTTCTTACATTTCCATTTTACTGCCGGCCATAGGTCCGAGACTTGTTTCTGAAATTCCATCTGACCATATTAACAGTAACCCAGATGAATTCGTTACAAAACCTTCTGCGAAATTTCAGTCAGAGAAAATCGGTTCCTCCAAGGTCTTGAAGTTATTGAATTCGGTAAATATTGCGAATGCTACTAGACTTGATAATTGGCTGCACCTGTCATTTACGGGAGAAAAACGGATCTCTTTAATATTTCGACTGCCTCGACTGAATTTCCCGGGGACTGGAAAGTTTCTAAGGTCTGCACGCTCTTTAAGGGGTCTTCCACTCTAGACCTCCTTTTTCTCCAAAATCAAACTTACTCAGAAGAAACCACCGTCATGCAGCTCGTTGCCATGATATGTGAGTCTGTTGTTGCCATGGTAACGGAACAAGCTTTTGTAAGATCTCTTTAAAAGCGCTTCTTCGGTAAAAATAAATGAGCAAAAATACTTAGTCCGTGTTTCAAGAAACATTTTTTTTTTTTTATCTTTGTATTGATCTATGTCGTGGACCTAAACTTGTGGACTGACTGGTTATTTCCTGAGGGAAACATCTTCAAAGTTTCAATTTGCCTGTACCTACCATCAGTAGTATGTTAGAGATGGAATTATCCGCTTTTTGGATTAGGTGGATTAGGTGTCTGTGGATTAGTTGCCTAGTCAATGACGTCACAGTATGTCTTCCTGTATAATAATTCGGTAAAGGTTAATCATTCACACGCAAATAATTACCTTTCGCGTCCTTTAGATAACAACAGACATATCCAAACTTGCCCGGTCTCTTTTAACCATGACTGGATCTTAAGATTTGTATTGTCAGTTTGAATAAAATCCGGTAGTTTTTGAAAGCGCTATCTTTCCTCCAGTGGTTTTGCTAAGAAAGAAAAACGCTGCCTTGAGCGCTTGTTTAACTGTCCCCGACTGAGAATGTTGACGGAAGCCATTCAAATCCCAGATAATTTTGTTCCATTGGCGTTTGCGCGATTGACAGAATTGACTGTGAAAAATCCCGATGCTATCTGACCTCTCAGATTTGGCGACGAGAGAGAAAATAAATTCTTAGCTAACTTTTCTTGTTTTCCACTCCGTTAGTCACGCACTCGTTATGCAAAACGGATCCCAACTCTTCTCTCAACCCCATATTTGCATACAAACTCAAGAGAAAAAGCCCAAGGGACAGCTCTACCATCCAACAACAACAATGAACGCTCGGAGCGCTTAATTTTCAACACGCGACTAATGAATGTTTTCGAACAAAACGTTTCTTGAGACATTATTCCTTTTATTAACGAATACAAAAATGATTCAAATACACAGAGATTTGAAATGAATAAAAATACATTTATTGACAACGAAAGCTTCAACGACTACGAAATGTTTAGCACAAAGTATCAGGAAATCAGGATGCAATCAATCGTCTTCGTTACATTGACAATACTAAAACATAAGACTGAAGTCCCCTTAACAAAGAAATAAACTCCAATAAAACAGCACGCTAGATAGTGGTTTGAAATACGTTAGTATTGAGAGCAAAAACGTAGTATAAAAGTCAAAGTAGGTCTAGTCTTCATCTTGTGGAATGGGTTGCTTCACAAACAATCGATTAAGCAAGAATTTCCGCTGATCGATGGCTAGTTCTGTCGATTCTAGCCAATCGAATCCATCCGTATCTTTGATATCTTTTTGAGTTTCCATCACTTTTTGGAAGGTGTAATCTTTCTTCATCGCTCGCATCCAATGCAGATACTCTAACCGGAAGGTGTAATTTGCAGGTTGCAGGTTGCCGGTTGCAGGTTGCAGGTTCATTAATTATACAGGCTGCTCTCATCTTGAGTCTAGCGATCGATTTTTATCCAGATCCGTTTCCTGAGGAAAATGCTCGCGATTCATATTTTACGAAGAAGATGATGCCAATCTACACTTGAAAATTATTTCCGCGCGGAAAAAACTTGAAAAAAAAACAAAAAAAACGACTCCAAATTTAGAAAAGAAACCTTCGATCTTTGATGGTCTGAAAACCAGTCGCCATGTTGTATCTCACGAGCCCTCTGAGCCTATGTTTTGGCTGTTGACCGCTGTTAAGTCGAACTGCTTTAACTAGGGTACGAATAACTTACGTCGGACATCCGCCGAAATCCCACACAAACTCTAGTAAATACGGCTCCTCTTTGCTGGATAGATTATCACTCTAACCTTAGGTTGTAATTTCGCTTGTTGTAACCACTTCCTTCGATTGATATAATCTAATTCATGTATATCTGTGAGATGTTTAGACAATTTAACGAGATATCTTGCTCCACAATTCGGACTTGGACAATCACGGCACTCGCGTTTAGCCATGTTAACAGTTCACGATCTCAGCAGAAATAAAACCATTTTAGCAAAATTTTAACCTTTTATTCGAAGGACAAGAAGGACACAACACAGGACGAAAAGGACATTTTAGAGACAGAAGAGACAAAACAAGGTCATTCAGGACAAAAGGAGACAATCGGGACGTTTGAGGTTTTTTTTTTTCTTTTCAGGAGATTCTCTCGCGCGTGGAATCACGCGAGGGGCTACCGCGCGTCAAGTCAGATTTCAATCCAGGAAGTCAGTTGATTGGCTGGTGCATGAGCGCGCCTGTTTTCCTTGAAATTAACTGCGGGCGTTACAAAAATTCTTCTTCGCCCAGCGATTCTCGAAAGCACAAAGCGCGCTCATGCAGCAGCCAATCAACTGACTTTGGCTCCTGAGTGGCTCACTTTGTATCGAGACGATGAACGGCCGAACACAGAGAAGAGAGCTTAGTAACCCCGCCTGCAGTACTAATAGCTTGTCACACTAAAGGGAATCCCATAAGCTTCACATTTTTACTGATTGTTTTAAAGGCGGCGCTCCACTTATCGTTCAGTTTGCTGCCAAAGCTCGTGCTGTTCAAACCAAAAAATGTCTCGGAGCGACGGTTACAATGATTTTCTTCTTCAACGGGGTAATGGAAATTTCGAAGATAACGAAGACAGTGAAGACTCTCAATCTAGCCAAGAAACGGATTCTTCCCAAGAAGTGACAGAGCACTTAAACCCTTGGTCGCGCATATTAGACAAAGCTCAGGAACGCCACGAGGTCCAGCTCAATGCTTTGATCGATGGGTTCCAGAGGAACGGAGATTCGGAAAATGTGGCTCACCTTAAAGCGCAGAACGCTCTCCTACCTCTCTACAGAAAAGAACTGAGAAAAGTGCTGTTAGAGTATCTGCAGTGGATGCGAGCGATGAAGAAACATTACACCTTCCAAAAAGTGATGGAAACCCAAAAAGATCTCAAAGATACGGATGGATTCGATTGGCTAGAATCGACAGAACTAGCCATCGATCAGCGGAAATTCTTGCTTAATCGATTGTTTGTGAAGCAACCCATTCCACAAGATGAAGACTAGACCTACTTTGACTGTTATACTACGTTTTTGCTCTCAATACCAACGTATTTCAAACCAATATCTGGCGTGTTGCTTTATTGGAGTTTATTTCTTTGTTAAGGGGACTTCAGTCTTATTTTTTAGTATTGTCAATGTAACGAAGACGATTGATTGCATCCTGATTTCCTGATACTTTGTGCTAAACATTTCGTAGTCGTTGAAGCTTTCGTTGTCAATAAATGTATTTTTATTCATTTCAAATCTCTGTGTATTTGAATCATTTTTGTATTCGTTAATAAAAGGAATAATGTCTCAAGAAATTTTATTTGGAAAGGAAAAGATAAAGTTAAACGCTCAACCCTTATAAGTGATGTGGAAAATGGTGGACTAAGAGCACCACACTTGGAATCAATCATTAAAACACAGCGAATCATGTGTTGTAAAAAACTTGCTGATGCTCAACCAAACAGTTGGAAAATAATCCTCTTGCATTATTTAAAACCTGTAGGAGGGAAATTACTTTTAGGGTGTGGATATGATATTAAAAAACTTTCAATTAAACTACCAAAATTTTATGAGGAATGTTTTCAATTTCTCTCCGAGTATTCTGTAGCCGGGGCCGGAAATATTGAAATTTTGGATAACAACACTAGAGCCAACATAATTGTTTGGAACAACAAACACATCTGCATTGATGGAAAGTCAATTTTTCACCATGCTCTTTTCGAAAAGGGAATAATCACGCTTGAAGATCTCATAAGTGATCATAATGATTTTATTGTCAAGGGAAATCCATATAGGTTGGGCTTCACTCCTATGGAAGTTTTTTATTTGAGGCAAATTCTCGATGCGTTACCGGTGCAATGGCAGAATTCTTTGAGGTCCTGTGGAAACAAAAGTGGAAACGCTTTTGTCCTCAACGATTTCATCAAGCTTTGGTTAAAGAACAAACAAGTGCGGCTTGATAAACTGATTTCTAAAAACATTTATGGTGTAATACGATCTGAGTATGAAACCACCCCAACTGCGCAGTCAAAATTCACTGAACATTACTCTAGTGTATACCTAGATTGGCAAGAAATATATAATTTACCTTTTAAAGTGGTACTTGACACAAAATCAAGGGAATTCCAGTATAAAATTCTAAACAGATACTTGACAACGAATTCCTTTCTTCATAAAATTGGTTTAATAGCCTCACCTTTATGTTCATTCTGTCATGCAGAGAGCGAGTCCCTCGAGCATTTATTTATTTCATGTTCTTTTACCCAGAGTTTCTGGATGGAGTTTATTTGTTGGTGTAAAAATATGGGTATAATCTTAGAAGAACTCTCTCAAACGGATAAGCTTTTTGGAATTTGGGATAGGGAAGATGACTTTTTAATACTCAATCAGTTATTAATTACAGCTAAACAATATATTTATGACTGTCGTAGAAATACTGTTCGACCATCCTTGAGGGTGTTCTGTACCAAGTTAACCTACGTCTATCAATTAGAATCACAGATTGCTAAATTGAACAACAAAGAGCCTAGTCATATTCTTAAATGGAGAAAATATATTAATAGCTTAAGTCTCGCGTAAGCACATTCTAGCAGTTAGTTTTCCCTTTGTAGCGATGCCTGTAGTAATTAATATACGCGATATGTTACTTTCGGGTTAGCAACACGTTAGCAATACTGTCTTATTTCTAGTTTGTATGCACGCTTGTGTGTGTGTGTGTGTGTGTGTGTGTGTGTGTGTGTGTATGTGTGAGTTTGTAGGTAATTGTAATTATTGTAATGCAATTACTGTAAGTAATCTATATATGTAGTATTGTTAAATATTGTGTCATGTAAAGCAAATAAAAATTGTTTAAAAAAAAAAAAAAAAAAAAAAAAAAAAAGACGATTGATTGCATCCTAATTTCCTGATACTTTGCTAAACATTTCGTAGTTATTGGAGCTTTCGTTGTCAATAAATGTATTTTTATTCATTTCAAATCTCTGTGTATTTGAATCATTTTTGTATTCGTTAATAAAAGAAATATTGTCTCAAGAAACGTGTTGTTTGAAAATATTCATTAGTTGCGTGTTGAAATTAAGCGCTCCGAGCGTCCATTGTCGTTGTTGGATGGTAGAGCTGTCCCTTGGGTTTCTTCTTTTGAGTTTGTATGCAAATATAGGGTTGAGAGAAGAGTTGGGATCCGTTTTGCATAACGCGTGCGTTACTAACGGAGTGGAAAACAAGAAAAGTTAGCTAAGAATTTATTTTCTCTCTCTCGTCGCCAAATCTGAGAGGTCAGATAGCATCGGGATTTTTCACAGTCAATTCTGTCAATCGCGCAAACGCCAACGGAAGAAAATTCTCTGGGATTTGAACGGATTCCGTCAACATCTCCGAATCGGGGACAGTTAAACAAGCGCTCAAGGCAGCGTTCCTCTTTCTTAGCAAAACGATTGGAAGAAAGATAGCGCTTTTAAAAACTACCGCACAAATACACTTATTTTTTTTTCTTTTTTAATCCTGCACTGTAATATAAGTGCCTCTGTTTCAACAGACTGGCCTGCCACGATTAGCTAAGCTACCTGCAGGTCAGTCTAACTTGTAATATTTCTATACATTTTATTTTAATAAACCTTTATGAACCTTATGAACCTTTATGAACCTTCAACCTTTTCTGCCCTACTCGACTCGAGAAATGATTTGTGTGTTCAGTATGGACAGAGGTATTATTATTTGAGTTTATTTATTGGCTTAAAGAAGGCCTTTGATACCGTGGGCCATACAATTCTACTCAAGAAATTATAATTTTATGGGTTTGAAGGTCTTAATCTCAAGTGGTTTCATTCGTATCTAGCAAACAGGCAGCAAGCGTGTTGTGTTAACGGAGTCGTCTCTGCTGCTAAAACGATCACCTATGGGGTACATCAAGTGTCCATTCTTGGCCTTTCCTCTTTTATTATGTACGTTAGGCGCTTGAATTACGGACTAGCGAGATTGTTTCCTGACGACACCAACCTAAGATTCGCAAGTTGCTATCTGCCAGTTTCGCAAGACAAAATGAGTAAGAATCTTTAAAAAGAAATTGCCTTTTGACTTAATGTGAACAGAATCTTAATTTAATTAAGACAGATTTTATGTTAATAGGGTCTAGACAAAGAATCGGAGGTCTTGAAGGTAATATAGAACTATACTTGTCCAATACTGATATAAGGCAAGAGGAGTTCACTAAATGTTTAGGTGTCAATATTGAAAAGAGCCTAACATGCGATGTCCACCTGCAAAGCAGGAGGCACATGTTGAACTCTAATTTAAGAATATTGAGAAAGGTTAAAACCCTTTCTAAAAAGCGAGAACCTTGTTGAGTAATACAGGTCAATTATTGAGCCTTACTTCAGTTACTGTTGTATTGTGTGGGATTCAATAGGTGACACTCCAAGCAATAGTCTCCAAAAGCTTCAGAACAGAGGGCCTCGCATTACAGCTGCTCCGTACTCTAAACCTTGTGGGAAAACTTTTGAGGAACTAGGCTGGACTCAGTTAAATTCGATGAGACAATTTCACATGGCCACTATGATGTTTAAAATAGTTAACGGCCTGGCGCCTCCATACCTTATAGAAACGTTCACTTATAATAAGACCCTAAAAAATTATGGTCTTAAATATTCCAATCATGATCTTGAGCTGCCTAAAAGCAGAACCAATTATTACAAAAATAGCTTCGCATCTAGTGGAGCCAAGGTCTGGAATGCTCTTCCTCGCCATCTCTAAAGGAAATCGGCAGAGAGGTGTTGCAACATGTTGTAAGAGTAAAAATATGGGGTAGAGTTGTTAGCATGCAACCCGAAGCTTCTAAAGCGTCCCCTACTCCCACCCATTATGAGCACGCCAAGGGGTCAATGTCCTAGTCAAGACCAAGAAAAAAATATCGAGTATGAGAATGAGAATGAGAGTTCATGTATACCTCCTTCAGCTGACCTAGCCGTGACGTTAGAGCTGCTGTAACTCTGTCCATCACTGTCGACTCCAATTACGCTGGCTTGATACCACTTGTAACCTGACAATCTGACCAGGCGTGCATGGCTTTTGTTTCCCGGCAAAACCACTGAATTAAATTGGTTGCTATTGTTATTACTGATCAGGGCAACGTAATTAAGCACGTGTCCGTTTATAAGTGGTGCCAAGTTTGGCCAATGGAATGTCATGCCTGTTGTCGATATATTGCTGACTGTCACGTTCCAGCTGGCCACTCGTAAGGCTGAAAAATTAATTAAAACTAAAATTAATTAAAACTAAAACTATAGTGTAAGCAATTGAGAGGCCGGTTACCAGGCATTCTCTAACTCTCGGGGTAAAGTCATTGTCTGCCATGCACACGCTAAGCAATCAGTGTAACCTCTCAAGCACAGATGTACAGTATCCTTGCCTGTTAATTCAATATTAGAGTAATCCTATACCTCTTCCAGACCTCTATAGTTATTGGTCCCTATGACCTGTAGCTTCTTTAGTTATCAGTGCTATGGGTGTTGTTTGTGTTGTATCGTCTGTTGTTTAATTCTCACAGACCGCATCTGGAAAGCTACATGCTCTTTCCAACATTAGGGTATTTGAGGCTTCAGCTGTTCAAAGAACAAATAGCTGTAAAGATCTAGTGTAGAAAACAATACCCAGCTGATGCATTTCATTCGCTGGATAGCTTCTTATCGACTGAATAATACTCTCCACTCACTCCACTTAGATCATTACACCAGTAAAACTAACCAAACTTGGCAGAGAAATATGTGTTATTCACCGGCTTAAGTCGGTCCGTATAAGGAAAAACTGTGCCCTCGGCCTCGAGTATGGCCCTTGGCCTGCGGCCTCGGGCCGTACTCAAGACCTCGGGCACAGTTTTTCCCTTT
The DNA here is from genome assembly GCA_016490735.1 of Pachyseris speciosa. Taxonomy (NCBI): domain Eukaryota; kingdom Metazoa; phylum Cnidaria; class Anthozoa; order Scleractinia; family Pachyseridae; genus Pachyseris; species Pachyseris speciosa. The sequence goes on from JAEMWC010000004.1 coordinate 285,211, forward strand.
ACGGACCTCCCAGCCGGTGAATAACATATATTTTTTCTGCTGTTTTTTTCTGCCTGAAGATGAACAGGGAAAACTGGTGTGTAAAAAGTCTCCCTACGCGCGATTCGTCGCACTGTCACAGTTTAAATTTAACATAAAAAAGCCGTCCGTAAATCGCAGAGAAAAATGGTAGACCAATGATAAAACAAAACTTCAAATATATCTTAGAGCAAGATATAAAAAATAAACAGTGATATTTCATAGCAAGCACAGAGAGATAAATTAAACAAGCTAAACAATGATCTTTGAAAAAACACAGAAATATATTGCTTTGTCTTGTTGACAATGAAATCACACTTTCAAATTCGGTTTTAACGAAAGTTCGTAAAACAGGAGGAATCCCTTTAGTGAAAAATAGTTAAACATCTCAGTCTCTTCCTTCATATCTCATTATTTCAAGTATTAATCGACAATGAAATCAAACTTTCAAACTCGGTTTTAAGGAAAGTTCGTAAAACAGGAGGAATCCCTTTAGTGAAAAATAGTTAAACATCTCAGTCTCTTCCTTCATATCTCATTATTTCAAGTATTAATCTTCGTTATTCTTCAAAAGAACTTCACAAATCAGTGGTAAAATAAAAAAAAATACGCAAGAAAAACGTGCTGACAATAGTTCATGCAAACTGCTCAGCGTTGCGATGTGTTTGTTTGACCATTTTCTGGCTACGAATCATATTTTCTTAAATGAAGCAAAATGGAACGAGGTTAGAAAATAGAACTCCAAAGAAAATAACGGATGCCAACCGAAAAACTGAGCTCAAAAGACTGCTTTGCAGTTTAGTCGTTTTAAGTTAACGGCATGTCAACAGTTCAAGAAAAACAACAACTCGAAAAACAGCAAACCAGCTCAGTGTTGTCAACAAAATCAAGTGAACACTCGCCTTTTTGAGAAATAACCAGGGCTTTTGCTCCATTGCTGATGTTTTCCTTTCGCTTTGCAAAGTTTTGTAGGCCAAAAGGTGTATTTTTAAGGGGAAAAATCCAACGTTTCGTCGAGCTGTAGTAAAATAATTCTACGTCAACATTTTCCGCCAATTCCGGACCTGGCAAGCCGGTCCGGATGGAAAAAAGCTAGACCGTCTAAGAGCGCATTATTAGCCAATCATATTCAAGGATTTAGGTTTCCGGCCCGCTGAGATGCTTCAGAAAAAAAATAATTAGACTATATATTACCTGAAAAGATACTCTGTTTTATGATTCCGTATAGAAGCTTCAAGCGACTGTAGCTATATCTCAAGTAAACCTGAATTGTGATGTTCTCAGTATTTCCAAAGTCAACTTCTTAAAACTTTTTCCGTCGGGATGACGAGTATCCATACTGACTGAATACAAGCGTGCCATCGCCATCGGTGATCTTGATGTATTCTCTGCAAGAAAAGACCCGGAAATCTATAACACTATTTCATATGAAGCAAATGCTACCAATAATAAATGAAATGAGATTTTCATTAGCATGATGCTTTCTGGTGGTCTTGTTTTTGTTCTGTTTTGTTTGATTTTTGATTGCTTTCTTTTCAGTGCTTGCTTATTGTGATCTCAAATATCTGGATCTATCAAATTTATATTTCAACCCTAGACAGACCGGGTGATGGAGGAAGGAAATTTTGTATGAGATTTTCTTACCGATGTAAAGTACGAAGGTGCCATTGGCAATAGATGTTATTTTGACGTTTTATTTAATCTCAGTGCCTTTTTATTTTTTCTTTATTTCTGAAAAACTCATTTGGAAGCCTTTTAATGAGTTTCTTTTCTTTATTTATTATCGAAAAAAGTATTTAGTTTATGATCAACACACTTTAATTCTTCATGCAATAAAGTCCACATATCTTACTCGTAGTATGGCAGATAAAGATCCTGTATCCAGATGGTAGCAATAGCCTGACTAATTCCAACGTTTCCAATTACAAAGGCGCAGCTTAGATAACTAGATCCTCTGTTAGCATCAATCTGTAGCTGGCCAAAAGATCGATTCACAAGTCCGCTACAGCCTATTGAAAAACCAATGAAAGATGAAGAGTTTGTGACAAGGTAATAAAGGGGAGCATGAACATATTGGTATTATTTACAGGTAGTTCTTCTTCGGCTGTTCCATTCACAACACTTTCATCCTCTTCTTTGACGACACTCAAGCTGTAGCGAGATATTTTCTTCTGTAAATCTCCAACTCTGTTTTCATAATTTCCGTATACCTCCCATCGCCTTTACTCCCGATTTCCCCCCTCCATCGATCTGTCGGCCTCAAGTACACCATATAGCATCAGTTGACGTTGCATAGCATAACATTGTTTCCTGAACGACGGGATTTAATGATGAGAAACGATAAAAACGATCAACATATGCGATACCTAAAGAGTCTCTCACATTCAGTGCCAGAAGAGGTTTCCCTGATGTGAAAACTGACTGGGAATTTTAGAGGGTTTGGATAATTTATGGCTTTTCTGAACTGATTAGAAGGTAAAATAAAGCTTGTATACAGTCCTGCAGACGCCAGGTACATTTTAACCTATGATAACTGTTTGATTTTCCTACAAAGAAGAAAAGAGAGACCTCAATTTTTTGCCACACGCACAATTTAGTACCTGTTGTAAGGTACATCCAGGATGACTGAGGCCCTGATCCTACCCTTGTGAGCGCTGCAACTGATATTCTATACAACTGAGCTACCTTCAGTCCTCTTAAGACCACCATGGTATCGTTAGTGTTCACGGTTTTCAACCGGCCATATGCATGCGAATCGATATACTTGTCATAGTATACTCGATATCCAAGTCTGCCATTGGCGTGCTGATGAGGAATAGGATCCCACTGGACCTTCAGTTCACCAAGCTGCAATTTACTCACGCGTACATTGGATGGTGCAATACTAGGCACTGGAAGACATATATAGCCAACTTTTATTTGCAATACAATTCATGCAGAACAACTTCTTTTACAATTTAAAGGCAGTACCACAAAGTACTAAATTAAGGCACAGCCTTCAATATTTGCCTTAATAAAGGCCCCGGTCAATTTGACCACTCCTTTCAAATTTTGAGTTGTATGCATGGGTATTGATATTTCTCTTATGTCGTATTTTTAAGTAGAGTACAAATAATTAAATTTCGATATCTTTAGCTCTCATGATAGTGTTTTTATGTGTAAAAGTTTTTCACTTATGTATCAGCTCATGAACTTTACTTGGGTAAATAAACTGCACGGTTGAAATGTATGCGGACGACATGTCAATATACTTTGCTTACAATGCAGTTTCCTCGATTGAAAATGCGCTCTCTTCTGACCTTAGGGGCAAGTTAAACTAAGATAATGTTTACTCGTACTCATCAAAAGTTTTTGTTCCTCATAATAGGAACTTGTTTCCTAAATTTATGCAAAATACGATCTTTGTGACTAGTCCGTGCTTTCAAATATTTTACAATCACCTTGGAGGCTCAATGTGAATGTAAAATGTTTTGCTACCATGATAATCAAGTCCTTGAACAGAGGAAAAGTGCAAACATTTACTACTTTCCTGTGAAGTTTGAAGAAAAATTCAGGAATTGACAAAGCCGGCCTTTAAAACTTTATTTGCAATTTACTTGAAAACGCCATTAAGGATTTTATTCAAATTTGGCCCACAAGTTGCGGGACTTACACTCTCGTTATGAAGTGTCAGACTGGATTTCGAGATAATTGGCCTTTTTCAACACGAGGCCACTCGTTACCATCGCTATGGTAACGGCTATTGTTTGAAATCCATTGCAAAACCAAACTTCGACCATACGTCGAAAAGATGTTGTAGTGTGAAGGAAATCGAAGCTTGTCTTCCATAGGAAATTTTGATTTCAACAGGTGTACACCAAAGCCAGAAAAGCATGATGCGAACCTCATTAAAAAAATACTTGAATTGTGATAAATTTTTCAGCTCATAATCCAGTTGTTAAGTAGTTTTTCCCATAGTTTCCAAAATGCCTTTCAGCACCAAATTCGTTTTCAACACAAAGTTACTCAATCATAAAATTTGGTGTAGCATAAATTCGCTGTAGCATAACAAATTTGTTATGCGATTCAATTGATTTTGTCACAAAATTTGCTCAGAAACCTGCTCAGAAAATAAAGTCGTCAAAATAAGAACCATTCTTAGATAACATTTACAATTCAAAAAGCAAATTAAGACTTGAATTTTGGCGGGAATGACCCAACATATTTTCCAACGTAGCACAGTTGAAGGGTATGAGACGTCACAACGTTCACTTTAATTTCATGTGTGTTTTACGGGCGTATCACGAATTATTAGAATTACAAATACCACTACTTTATAAGAATACTCCCCTCGGGGATTTTCAATATTAGCGGCTCCCGGTTCGAGTTTTAGTTCAGTATTCCCAATCAAAAAAGGCCGCGTGTTCCAATTAATTAAGGTCGGTTTTTTTGCCCCAGCCCCAACCAAATAAGCTGCGAACAAAAGAACAATTGTCTCCCTATAATCAATTCTTTGAATACCCTCGTAATCTTCCTTTCACAGAAGTCGTGCTCATTGTGGAACACTCAGATTATAACCTCTTATATCAAAAATGGAGAACTGAAAGCAAATACCAACACCTTCCTCCCTCTGGTGTCTGAATTGATACTGCATTGCTAGCGTAAGTAACATTTCTGTTGTTCGTCGTAACAGCAAGCACCTGAACGGTGTAAGCTGTGAGCCCCCTCAAACGGCTGGTATAATACCACGTGTCGCTACTTCTGACTCTGAAGAGTCTACTGGTGCCACTGGAAATCTCTTTGTACCTCACAAGGTAGTGACTGACCGTAGCAGATAGTGGGAAACTTGGCCAATAAACCATCGCGGATGACGCTTTAATGCTGCTCACTGTTATATTCCATGACGAGAGAAGTTCCGCTGTTAAAAGGTAAGCAAATGGTGAAGGAAATAAACGAGAAATCCTGAAATTGCCCTTACAGTAACCAATGCGGGCTCTTCTGAATGAAAGCTAAATAAATTTCCCTTTGATGTCAGTCAGGCGTTATGCTTATCTAGCAAACAGACAGAGAGACAGACAGAGAGACAGACAAACGGACAAGCAGTCAGAGAGAACAAAGATGGAGACAGAGACAGAGATACAGAGACAGATAAGGGAAGAGGGGAGAGCCTCTTCACTAAGAATAATTTGTGAAATAATCAAGAGAATATTTTGAGGGTATTTTTCTTCTCAGATAAAAGCGGACCAACAAGTAAATGCATGAATCAGTGAGCGAAAGGACTAATAAAGGAACAGACAAATGCATTCAGCAATTGCAATCACGTTCCGTTTACAAACCGGAATCAAAGCCTCTCTGTGTTATGCTGTACTTAATGCTGACGGCGCTCCACCTATGTTCCAGGAACAAGTCTAAGGATAAGTGGCTTCCATCTCCAAATGGAACCTCCAGGGCGGTTCTATAAGATAGAGGTGATCTGCATCCTGCTTGATAAAAAACTTCAGTGCCATCCGCCTTGCTTATGCTTAAATGTTCACTGAGGACACAAAGGATTATGAATGTACTGAATATGACAATTATCCGATATTCATCGCTTTTAATGTTTTTTCTCTTGTGCAATAGGTCTTACTTAAACCACTTAAACCTCTTAAAGCACACCTATAATAAACCGTTTAAACAATAGAGTGTTTTCGCCAAGCGGAGCATCATACTTAAGAAATTATGGTAATCCATCTGTTCGAGAAAATTTGATTTTGGTCACTGTGCGACCGTACGCGCCTACGTCCGCCCTTCCATGTAGGGATGGGGTGTGAAATGTCCCATTAATTGTATCCTAATAACAATAATAATCCAACATGGCGGCCATACTCCAGTTGACCACCTAGTTTGCAGCGTACTTCTTTGATATTGGACATCCTCGGACATCTATGTTTTGAAGTAAGCTGAAGCCACTCAAAACGTACTAAGGCCACAAGGTAGCGGGCATTACCCCTTAAATCTACCAAAGCAAAGATTGAGCCCAAGCATTAGCAGCCATGGACAGCTGTTTCGGCCTTGTTAGGCCTCATCAGCATGGCATAGCTAATGTTCAGGCTCAAGTACCCACATATCAATAAAAAAAGCAATGAAAACGTACGCTATTGCCTGATAGTGTCTATGCGCGGATGTCACATCACGTGTTCAATTTAAACCATTTCCAATATGGGCAAAGATTCGTTGCGAGCTACTATAATTAAGAGTGCACAGTTTTTGACAAATAATGGCTTACTAGCAATAGCTCATGTAGACCCTTTCCAGTGTAATGATAGCGAATCCCTGAAGTATGCCAGCATGGGCAATTGTCCATTTGCAGCGTAATTGCACTTCGTCTCCACCATTTTGTTTTGACAGCTGCCCAGAAGATTCATTCAAAATACCACCACAACCTAATGATCACCAATGAAGAGATTACATATTCTTTAGAATTGTTTAAACTGTTTAGTGGCGAAAAAAAAAATAGAACAATAAAATTTCGGAAAGTGGACACGAGAAGCTAGTTTGGACTTAAAAATGTAAAATAGATGGAAATATTTTGACCCATACTAGGTATGAAAATTAAACAATACGACCTACTGGAAGTGTGGGAAGATGCATATTTCAGTCGCATCGGAGAACTTCACGTGCCTGAGAAGTATAGAGCGTTTTCACATTACGTCGAGGCGGCCATATTTGTGTTCCAAAACAAAGAAACGGCGGCCATGTTGGTGTTCCAAACTTAAATTGAATTGAACTCCACTTTTTCATGCGAATATTTTCTTTTGTTTCAATAAACCAATATGGCCGGTAGTCACGTGAATGAAAACGCTCTATTTTGATTCAGCACCTGACAACAATTTGCATGCTCTGGCGGTCTTTCATTAGAATTGTTTCTCAAGTGAATTATATTTAAGATTGGCAGATTTTTTTAACAATCAAACAACACATTTATTACAAGAAAGGGGTTAAGTGTTTCCGTCTCATGGAACGTGGCAGTCACTACATGCTGTTTTTAACAGAAAGCTGACAAAGCCAGTCGTCATATCTGCATTCCAGAGAACGTTACTGTCCAGGGCGGTGCTCTAGCAGGCCCCGGTGGCCTTTGGCGACTTACTGTTGCCTTTTGCGACAAGGAAATCTTAGTTTTGGCTCAAAATTAGTATGCTGAATTTCAATGATTCAGAGTATTGGACTCCCAAAATATTTTCTTAGAGCACAGCCTTGTAGTCGAATCATTCATGACTAATGGCTTTCACCCGACAACAATTTTCAGTTGGGGTATACCAAATAGAGCATATCGGTAATCATTGCAGCTACAATAGAACCTTTTCCCCAGAAAGACTTAATTAGCAACGATGACAGTTTGAAACATATATTTTCATATAGTTGTACTTTTCTTTTGTTCACTGCGGTCCCATGAGAATGTGTATTGCAAGGCAATCAACGCCTAATTACACGTTGCAGTTTCTAATTGTATAGTGCAAGGTTGCTGTTTCGTGCCAATTTTCATTCACGCTAGCGACGCAGCACTTTTGTCTTCTTGTAGCGATTTACTATGGGGAACAGTGACAGTTACTGCTTGGCATTCCACCCGCCCACCCACCCACCCATCCATTTATTCTTTCTTAATTTTCTGATACTGTTATGTCTCTTTTCACGCCGTAGAGAGTTTAACCTCGATCAGAGCAGATGCTTTCGATGCCACAGGCTAGGCCACTGGGCAAGGGATAGCCGTTATGCATGATCCAGCCAAGGTAGAGGAGGAACCCAGCATGTCAGTAAGGTCAACGCCCCCGAGTTCATCTGCAAATATGCCAGAACAAATCCCAAACAGTGATTCCTAGGCTGAGGACCACGAGGACATAGTCCTGGTACTGATGTATAATGACGCATGCGAATTTGACGACAGTAGCAAACTCGAGACCCAGGTTAAAGGGAATTTGCGTAAGAATTTGAACTTCTGGAGAAACACTGATGCATCACCTTTCATTTTGAGCGTTGTAGAGGAGGAATATAAGTTACCTTCTTTGCTTTACCGGAACCCGCCACTTTTAAGAACAATAGATCAGCAGTGGAGCATGCCGAATTTGTAGAGAATGCTATAGAGGAGCTTTACTTAGTCTGGCCGTGTTATCCAGTATGGCGCGCCCCCCTAGGGAGGTCGTCAACGCCCTTTCAGAATCTGTGCAGGCCAACAGTAAAAAGAGGTTAATTTGTAAAAAGCAGTTGCAGAGCAAACGCATAAAATACGAGGATTGGAAAGTGGCCATTTCATATTTCCGAGATGAGGGCTTTCATGTTTACATTTTATCTTAAGAGAGGTTACCATCATATAGAGATTGCGAGCGATCACCAATGATACCTTGGGTTTTCGTCGACCTACCCGTACAATTTTACCAATGTACGGTCTTTCCCTTTGGGCTTTTCTCCGCGCCACATATCTTCACTAAAGTTCTTAAGCCGCTTGAGTAGCACTGGAGGATAAGCAGAGCTCACATTGCAGTTTTCTTTGATGATAGTTGCGGAATAGCCAGTAGGCGAGACTCGTGCGCTTCCCTCGGCAAAACAGTGAAAAATGATTTACATAGCGCAGGTTTCGTGTCTAACGATGAAAAGTCTGTTTGGAAGCCTTGCCAGAAAATTCCCTAGATAGGTACTATTTGACAGAGCGACAGTTGGACTTGGAGAGAACTCGCTACCATAGACTTTGCTATAAAGTCGTTTAGTTCTGGGTTAGAAAGCTCTCATGTAAAATGGTGCAGATAATCAAACAGCGGCAAAAAGAGTTGAAATTGGCAGTATTGAGGACGCCCGCTCTCCATATATTAGCGATTGAAATTTTCTGCCTAAGGAGCAACATTAAGTTGGAAATACAATGGATACCCAGGATTGGGAACGAGAAGGCGGACGTTATTAGTCGTGGTATCGACGTTGATGACTGGAAGCTAACTGAGAGTTTTTTCGCCACTTTAGATGGTATCTGGGAACCCCATTTGGTTCATTGCATGGCGGCATTTTACAACTCCAAAGTAGGAAAATTCTTTCCGTGTTTCGGGAATCCTGGAAGTGCCGGTGATGACGTTTTCGTTCAGAGCTTGGAATCGGAGAACTGCCTTGTAGTTCTACCATTAGTGCTTATTCCTTAATCTCCTGTACCTATGCCGCTGTTGTGAAAGTTTATCAGGTACAGGAAGATGCAATGTTGTAATGCTCTAATGCAAGGCAAGTGAGTTGCTGTCATCAGAATAGAATTTCGTTAAAAGAGAGGAAGGGAAATTGGATATTTCAGAGGTGAGATAACCACAAGAGATGAGAAGGTAAATGAGAGAGAGAGAGAGAGAGAGAGAGAGAGAGAGAGAGAGAGAGAGAGAGAGAGAGAGAGAGAGAGAGAGAGAGAGAGAGAGAGAGAGAGAGAGAGAAAATAAAATAAAAGAAAAATACACAAAGAGATAGGAAAGGAGAAGGAATCCAGTGCTTGAGAGGTGAAAATTAGAGAAAGAGAGAGTTCCAATGTTGAATGATGTAGTATAGGAAAGGAAAGTGCGTCTTTGCTGCCAAGTCTTGGTCTTTGGCCTCTAGTCAGGTCATGTGTACTTTTCTCAAGATGTGTCAAGTGTACTTTTATCAAGATGCTCATTAACAAGTCATACTCGGTTCTTGTCGTGGTGCACGCCGCTCTAAAATGGCTCCACTCCATTACGCGTGTGCCATTACGCGTGTGCCAAGAATATGTCATCGAATCGGCGAAGAGGAGGAAAGAAAACCCCCACCTCTAAGAAGGAGCCGATCAGCACGTACAGACTGAGCTCATCAAGATAATAATTGAGAAATTGAGGGAGCTTCGTTGAAAGATTTGAGAATTGCTGTGTTATGTACACTAGGTATTGGAGGTTTCTTCCGCTTTAATGAGCTTGATAATATGTTATGTAAGCACATAGATTTTCTTTAAGATCACTTAATGTTTTTTTGCTCCCCATACTATAGCTCACACGGATGTTTATATAGATGATAATTTTGTGTGCATTGGTAAAACATATTCCAAATATTATCCAGTTTCTATTTTGCTTAGATATATGCTCGTAGCAAAGTAGAGTCCAACGAGCGATCTACCGAGTTGTTCAGATCTTTAAGAGGCAGTCGCGCTAAAAGCGGTCCTCTCGACTTGGCGACCAAAAAACGTTTTCCTTTATATGGCAAGCCGTTGCTGCCAAAAGCCTATCGAGTTGTAAATCCTGGTCCAAATGTCTTTCAATATCATCGAGTTAGAAAAGTTACATGGTCAGTTTTGGAATTGCATGGTCGAGTTCTGGAGAACCATGGTTGAGTTGCATTTTGAAAGTTTGAGTTCTCGCTAGCGAGTTTTTATATTCTCGCTAGCGAGTTTTCAATTTCTCGCTAGCGAGTTTTTAAATTCTCGGTAGCGAGTTTTCAATTTCTCGCTAGCGAGTTTTTAATTTCTCGCTAGCGAGTTTTCAATTTCTCGCTAGCGAGTTTTCCTCAATCGTGCGCAAGCGGAATATGCGGACGGATGTTCTAGACGGTGGAGGAAACTTTAGACCATAAAGGGAAGTTGAAGGCCGCGAATGGAAGCCGTAAATTTCGCAATTTTGAACTGTTGTTTTCTTTGAGGGCTCGAACTGGCGGGATTTAAGTGTACCGATATTTCATTAAGCCAAAGAACATAATGCAAACAAGACGCTCTATGAGCTTCTACCTGGGACACCTTCAACACCTTGCGAAGTGCAGAAGTAGACGTACGCTAAAACCGACTATCGGTTCGAAAATTGATCAAAGGGCCCTTGAAGCCAGCTCATTCACGTAGTGGCTAAGTGCATGCATTCGGGTATTCATTGCTGCTGTAGTCTGATGCGATTTCAATACAGGTTTGCAACATGAGGTGAAGTAGTTAGGCAGAGCAGCTTGTCGATTTCTTTCGACAAAGTGACACAAATATTCTTTGTCGGCTGGGATTTAGTTGTGATTCAGTAATTTTGCATATCTTGCACTGTAAAAAACAATGAAAGTCTTCAGGATCTAGACGTGTTCAGCATCGCATGTCACGAAAGGACATTTAATGCACCTTCTTTTTTTCCTTCAAAACCTAGGAAAAATTATGTTAAGCCACTGTAAATTTATAATAGTCATAATAGTTGAACGATGCCAACACTGATGAACTTTGTTGTGCTTCCTGCAACACAAATAATGCTTGAATTTTGATAATGATCTTTTTCTTGTCACGTGCTGGCGCCACGGAGTCTGGCTTGTACAGTAGTTCATTTCACTAGTAAATCAGTTTAAAATTACTTTCGATCCGTATTAAAGCGCGGGTCAGAAACTGTACTTCTCCTGAGCCGAGCTTAATTACAGTTTAGGTCGACCCAAATTAGTTACAGTCATGAAACGATACCACGATTTCAAATACTACAGCGAGGCTGAATTATAAAAGTAATTCAAGTGGGAGCCAGTGACATTATTTTCGCAAAGCCAACTCCGAAAACAGTTTTACGGGATTCCCTCGTACAAAAACAAACATGCATTGAGCGAACCCAAAAGCAAACCATTTTCATTTTTCATACGGATTGTTTCCGAGAATCAGAAAGCGTGCGTTCGACTTCTGCACTTCACAAGGTGTCCAAAGTGTACCGAGTTAACGCTCACAGAGCGTCTTGTTTGCATCATGTTCTTTGGGTCAATGAAATATCGGTACACTTGAACCCCGCCAGTTCGAGCCCTCAAAGAAAACAACAGTTCAAAATTGCGAAATTTACGGCTTCCATTCGCGGCCTTCAACTTCCCTTTATGGTCTAAAGTTTCCTCCACCGTCTACAACATCCGTCCGCATATTGCGCTTGCGCACGATTGTGAAAAACTCGCTAGCGAGAAATTGAAAACTCGCTAGCGAGAATTTAAAACCTCGCTAGCGAGAAGTTGAAAACTCGCTAGCGAGAAATTAAAAACTCGCTAGCGAGAAATTAAAAACTCGCTAGCGAGAAATTGAAAACTCGCTACCGAGAATTTAAAAACTCGCTAGCGAGAAATTGAAAACTCGCTAGCGAGAATATAAAAACTCGCTAGCGAGAACTCAAACTTTCAAAATGCAACTCAACCATGGTTCTCCAGAACTCGACCATGCAATTCCAAAACTGACCATGTAACTTTTCTAACTCGATGATATTGAAAGACATTTGGACCAGGATTTACAACTCGATAGGCTTTTGGCAGCAACGGCTTGCCATACCTTTATTTTTTGACCATGAAAAGGGTTTGGTACACATGTTTAAAAAATGCTTTAATTATTTTCCAATTCTTCATTTTTGCGCCGCCACAGGCCCAAATTTAATTTTGGCTCACCTGCCCGAACTGATAGCGATCGAAAGTGTAAATTTCACAGATTTTGTCAAGCGCTCTCTGACTGCAAAAATCTAGCTAACTGAATTCTATTTTGCTACAAGTTACAAGGTGTATTCAGTTAGTTCACAGACAAAATGTAGAAACTTACAAGAAAATCTTACGCATTCCAGATTGATTAGAAGACACCCTTCTCTTGAGCCTTAATTTGCATATCCAAAACCAACCAAATGAAAGGAAAGAAATCTCAAAAGTTTGGTCTAAATCGTGGTAAAAAACACATCAGAACAAAGTCTATACTCCAATGAACTGGTATATTGCTTCAAACCGGCGGGTATCAATTTAGCTTCCACACACCACGAGCTCAAAATTGACGAAAATCCATGTGTTTACACAATTATCGTTGGTGTCAAAGTCATTTGCATAATAATAATAATAATAATATATCACATTTATATTGCGCATTTTCTATACAATATTCAAATGCGCATTACAACACTGGCCGGGGGACTTTGCCAGACTGCTTATAACGCAGTTTACAATTAATGAAGTTAAGTTATGAGTGCCCCCGTAATGTCAATATCAAATTAAGACAGACACTAGGGGTGGTCACTGCCAGAGTTTTGTTACGTCCCTAGTGGTTCTTTTACGTCCCACAGTCTCAGAGAATTATGAAGAGTTGTGAGACGGGGCCTACGGTTTATCGTCCTTATCCGAGAAGACTAGAAAGTCTAACCGTTTGTAGATGTCATTACAAAGGCAGCACTTTCTCCTCATTTATTTAAAGACCCTGAGTGTTGGTCCGGCCGGGGTTTGAACCCGCGACCTCCCGCACGGTAGTCCGGTGCTCTACCACTGAGCTAAAAATCGGCGAAAAGATATTTTTTTTCCCGTTCAGATTCTTTTACTGGCCTTCTAAACAATCAGCCTTAACTTCCTTTAATGATTGTATGCAATAGAAATCTTGTGTTGTGGTGAAAAGCTGCATAAACGTAATCAGTCTTTATGGCTTGCGAGACCCACAAAGTAAACATTGGCGGTTGTAAGTAGTCTATTGAATAAATTTCGTTAATTCACGTTGTGAACAACGAGATGGCAAATATCAAATTCTAAAGTTAAAGTTTTGCAATTTGGTAATTGTAGATATTATATGCATCTTGAGGGGACACACAAACATAAAATACATTATGCTAATAATTTTGAAACAACAACATGCAAACATACACTCACGGCCTGCCCACGGAGAAAATGCTCTGAATGCTTCCAGCAAACACAAGCGACCCTATTCAATGGCACTACTTTCTGCAATTTTCTTTCCATCATTGATGGTTTTCATGCGGCTACGGTCTTCAAAGTTTCCTAGCTACAAACTCAACATCGCGGACCGTTATATTAAACCAACAAGAATAACTTCGCCTGCTGTCTTGCGTTACATTGAACGTGACTATGCTAATTAGTTTGGTTGTTGTGTCATGGGATGGGAGGGGAGGGAACAAAATGTAGGAGGGGACGGAACAAATAAATAAGAAAAATTTCTGTTTTTGTAATACATGTATAGATAAGTATCTAATCGGTGAATAGCTAAAAAAAAAAAAAGGAATTCCTTCAATATTATTTCAGTCCATCACACTGTCTCCACAGGAGCCCGTGAATAGGAGCCTCCATATGCACTGTTTCCTTGAGTCAACGTTTGCGCGTATCTTTCTATTTTTAGAACTGCTTTTTCTGCAGGAGGCTCCAATTTACTATGAAAATCTGTTTCCAGTAAATTCCGCACACAAGTATTCGTAATAAAATTGTGGCCAAAAGTGGGGAGCGCGTTGCCCCGATCCTTCTCTTGTGCATTCTAAACAGTGCCTGCAAATTTAGAAACCCGTAACGTTCTAAAAATAGAAAAGATACGCGCAAAGGTTGATTCAAAGGGCTTGTATGGGAGAGTGAAGCTCCTATTCATGGTCTCCAATAATAGCGGAGCTCCGACGGCCCGAAGGGCCGTCAAGCGGAGCACCATACCTATAGAAACCCGTTAACTGCTTTTCTCATGGTAAAAATGGCTAGCGGTATTGCTCGTGGGCTCGTACGCACGACGTCGACGACGACGACGACGACGACGGAGTCGCCCAATAATTAATGATATCCTAATAATAATCATAATAATCCAACATGGCGGCCATACTCCACCTGGCCCAGCTGACCAGCTACTTTACAGCGTACGTCTTTGATACTGGACATCCATCTTATAGCCAATTGACACCTGTCAAAACAAGGTATCTGCTGACCAGTGTAACGTGACCATATCGCGGGCTCAAGTTAAGACCTCATCGAGGTCAGCTGTTTGTTTTTGAAGTTGACCGCTGACCAGGTACTTGCTTTCGATTGGATCGCAGGTTCAAGCCAGGTGTGGGACACCCAAACCAAATCGAGGCCTTAAAAATTTTTCGCGCGCTTTCTGCGGCTCGTAATTTCACATTCAGTTGGTTTCTTTACTTTGAGCAAAACAACTTCATCTTCTTCGATCGAAGTTTGTCTTTCGCATTAAAATCAAGAACTTGTCAAAAGATACTCCGGAAGGTGAATTTTCAAGTGATGAACGGAAGGACGAAAGATTTTTCTCAGGAAAACTTGGATCGATAGTGCGGTTGAAAACAGTATAAGTCTTAATTCAACGTGTCAAGGGCCTTACTTCACCGCGGCACCTTGCATCTCACCAAGAAAAGTCACTTAACAGTTCACCGGTATTAATAGAAGGAATGAGTAGGTCAAACTCTGTGGAAGAAGCTCTTTCTTTGGACAAACCGATTGCTATTTTTGCGGATGCTTGTTTTTACTTTACTGAAGCTTACATAAGTATTTTCAAGTGGTAGAAACCTCAACAACACAGCGCAGGACAGTGAGGTAGATTAAATAAATAGACGCTTCGTTAACATTTGGTTTAATCGTTGTTACTTTTGTTCAGGAATGAAACTTGTCTTTTTCTCTCGAATGGATATAAATAACAATCATCTTACTCGTTTTGGACGCAAAGAAGTAGTTGAATTGTTTGTTTGTTTTGTTACGTTGTTTTCTTTGCAAGCGAACGAGTGTTTTTACTCGGCTTCGCTGACTGTTTTTCGACCTTGGTTCCTCAATAGCGTTAAGAAACTTTTGCCCTTATCTTATCAACACGTAATCGCAATGAGTCCTCGTAAAATTAAGCATTAAAGGCGGAAACTCAAGCTCGAGAGAAAAAAAGCCGATCAAATGCATGCGCATGTGCACGTCTTAAAATCTGACATTAAGTTGTCAAAATGCAGCCAAAACAGTCAAAACCCAGCGCGCTTCACTTCGTCAAGTCTTTAAGAGATCTTCGTCGAAAGCAGCCTATAAACAACAATTAAGTTTCGCCGTCTTTAAACATGTCGGCTTAATTTGTTAGAACCGGTAAGAATCAGCGTTTGGATGTTAAAAACAGCGAAATGGGTTGACTGGCTGGCTGGTTTTGATAAATTTTATAGTGGAAGGGTCTGCGAGAGAAATGCTCGTTCGGTTTGGCAAGCGCTTTCTTCGTTATCTGGATGATGTTTTGCCACTGAGAATCATTAATTGAAGAAGGTTATTCGGAAGACATGGGAAGTAACAGTAAAACCATCAAAACACTTAAATGTTTTGTGTAAGCCAAGGAAAGATTTTGTGAGAAATGGCTCTATTATTCAGCTCTGTCGCATTCCGAGTGATTGCTGTCTCAGTGATTCCTGTTGACTGCTCTAAACGATCAGGTGCGGACCTCTTTTTTGTCTTTTCTACGAACATTTATGTCAAATTTGCTAAGCAATTTTTCTAGCTTAATACAAGATAGTTTTGTAACTTGCCTAATTTCTCCACCTTCTCCAAGAATCTTCGAAGAAATATTATTCGTATTTTGTTTTGTTTTCTTGTAATAAGACTTATGTTTGTTGTTCTATTGTTTCTGAACCGCGGTCAATTCCTGTTGACTGCTGTAAACGAAGAGTTTGTACCCTTTATTTTCTTTTCTAGGGGCATTTATGCCAAAATAAATACCGATTTTCCTAGCTTTATCAGTACAAGCTATTTTAATTACTAGCTAGTCTTGTTTAATTTCTCCACCTTCTCCTTCTTCGAGCAAACTCTCGCCGGCATCGTACTTTGTTCGCTTGTAGTGTTTTTGTTTTGTATTGTTTGTTTTGATCCGCTTTGAATCCCTTTACGATTTCATCTGAAAGTAGTTAGGACTCAAGAATGTCTGTCTTTTTTTTTT
Source organism: Pachyseris speciosa (assembly GCA_016490735.1). Taxonomy (NCBI): domain Eukaryota; kingdom Metazoa; phylum Cnidaria; class Anthozoa; order Scleractinia; family Pachyseridae; genus Pachyseris; species Pachyseris speciosa. The sequence continues at coordinate 301,823 of JAEMWC010000004.1, forward strand.
TTTTTTTTTTTGCAAACGTTTACTATCGAAAACTCTTCGTTTTCCCTGCTGCTGCTCAATTGTTTTGGACACAAATTAAACTGGCCCAAATAAACTCTTGCGAAGTTGCTCGGTGAGAGTGTGCAGCTCCGATTCTAGGCTTGGCGTGGCTAAATATATATATGGCCTTCAGCTTCAGGCCTTAATCGCTACATTACAGACTGGAATGGTGTTCCATTGAACATCATGCATGCACCTTCTTTAAGCAGTTTTAAGTCCTATCTATTACATTATTAGTGTCAATTTTAAATCAGATGTAACTTGTGAGTGACAAGTATGTAATTTTAATTAGGTTTGCTTTGGATTACTTCATGATTTTTAGTGTCAATCTCAAATCAGGGGTGACTTGTAAGAGACAAGTATTTGATTTAATTTGATTAGGTTAGCTTTGGGCCACGTTTAAATTTCACCTCTTAGTTTTTAGAATGTGTAATCAAGATTAGATAATATTCTTTGTATGGGAATTTAGTTTCTCCCAATTATTCTCCAGTCACGCACTTTTTTGTTTTGTATCAACTTAGTTGTATTCGCATGACAAAGTATTATTAAACTTAAAACTTAAAATTAAACTTAAAGTAAGCTCTTTCTCATCAATGTACACATCCTTTGGACTTCCTCCTCCTGCATACAGTCTTTCAATTAATTTAATTAGTAGCTGGCCACACCAATCTTGTGGGATGTTTGGATGACATTTGGCATTTTAATGGAATCTCTGATGTTTGATTAAGTATGTTAAGATCAAGTTAAGATGGCTAACACAGATTTCCAGCACTTTTGCTTTGATGAATCACCTTAATAGTGGTATCAACCAAATGCCCAATATATTATTATCAAGTTGTTTGGTCTTGCACTTAACTGGCCAGAAGAGCAGCTGGATTTCTTTTTGAAAACACTGTAGGTGCATTGAGTGATGAGCTCAATGTTAGCAAGCATTTTTTTTTTGTGATAGTAAGGTCAAGAAGTAATTGATCAAAAGAAATATCTTGGTCTTTATTCATGGCATCTAAATATTTTTATTGATTTCCATGTATCTTTCTTTCATAATTTTTGTGAGGCATACATATATCCAGAGGATACACAATTTCTGATTTCTGACTGTCTCATGGGAGGCTGTGGATAATTGAAATTGCATTCATTATGAAGTGATGATCTGAATCACTATATATCTGATGTGATACTGATTCCAAGGAGCAATCACTAGGCTTCTCCACCAATTTCTAGTGGCTCTAAACCATACCTAAGTAGCTAAGTATGTAACTAAGTTGCCTACAGTTGAACGGGGAAACAGACCTGTCCTTAGGTATTGCTCTAAGATGTTAAGAAATGTTTTGTTTTAAAAATTTATAGATGAAAACTAGCGTTGCAGGTTCTTTTTACACAAGGTATTAAAGATTATTAAAAAAAAACCTACCTCAATATTTTTATTTTGCTTTTTTAACATCTCCAAACTCAGTTTGGAAAGGAATTTATATTACCTTACTCAATAGAACGCTTGTTTTTAGGAGGGGTGTGGGTCCAAATCCGCAAAAAGGGGATTCATATCTGCTAGCAGTTCTGGACTAGGGGGTCCAAATCTGATCCACAAGCAGATCTGGACTGGAGGGTGCAAATCCACGTGGGGTCCAAATCCACTGTGCCACTGGCTCAGATCATCTTTCCATACTATTTTCTACAGCATTGGGTCTGTAGCTTGAGTGAGGTCAGATGGGTGATATGACAAGCACACTATATGTAAATGCCAGTAGAAAAAGAATGCTTTTGGAGCTCCGCTTTAAGGCTTGGCTAAATATATATATTAGACTATTTTAGCTTGTAGAATTTGTTTTCTCAATGTAGACCATGTGATCTTCCCAAGGGGGTCTGCCTTTTGTCTTTTCATAAATTATGCTTACATATGCACGTGAATAAGGCGAAATTTCAAAGAAACAGTTCTCTAGGGTAACATCACGTGGTCTACATTGAGAAAACAAAATCTACAAGCTAACAAGGTCTATTATAGTGAACACTAACATGACCCGACTATACAATTCTGTGGTAGGAGTGGCCTGAAGTGACCGGCAACTACAGATGTATGGGCTTTCATTTTATCGGCATAATTAGCATTTTTGGCTTTTTTTTTTTTTTAGATACTGTATTGATTATACGGTAATTTGTGGACACGAGGTTTTTTTAGTAGTACCTAACCTTTGTCTTTTACGACTCAGTGGATAATATAGAATAAAGGGCACATTTTAACCCATTGGTGGCCAGCCGTTTTTACGTTTCCGGAAAATTCTCCTTCTCCACCTACAAACGATCCATAGCATTTCGTGGCTCTTTATTTCAAACTACCATGGAAAAGGGGTGCTGTCCTAAGGCACTGGAGGCTCAAGGTTTCTGAAAATGTCATTCTGACGTAGCTATTTTTCATACGTGGAGCTACAAGAAGAGCCCAAGTTCGGTTTGCCTGCAATTTTTGCAAAGTTAATTTTTTTTACAGCCATTTAGTGGCTGCCTGATGAGCATCGTTAAGCGTGACGGTAGCTAAGAGTCTACTTTCTCAAAGAATCGAGCAAGGTGATGTACTTTGTTGTCGAATTTGGCTTGTTACTCTACGAACTGAGAATCTGGTCGGTCGGACACTTAGTACCTTTGGGAATCGACTATTGATGAATTTCTCGACCTACTGCCGCATATTTTGGAATTTGTGAGCACTGAAGATGACCACAAGGAGGAATTTTTGGCGTTAGGTCGGAGTGGCTGCATGTGGAAGAACTGGGGGAAGGAACGGGTGCTGTGAAAAATTCTCGTTATTTCCCAGGATTCAATGCGGTCGAGATGTTGAAAATGACGGGAAGGCCCGAATGCACTGGAACAAAAGGCTGTATCTACGCTCGGGAGAAGAATATGAACCAAAAATGTCATTTCTAAGCTAGAACAAGGACTGAATTGTTTTATGATAGTTGAAGTTTGGTTTTTTGACGATGATTTCTTTAAAAAACATAAAGGCAAAAGGTGGCATTTTCGTCGCTTCTCTTTGACGTTAAAAATGGTCAGTTTCGTTCTTGTCCAAACTCAAAAGGCCATATTTGGTAAAAATCGCTACGTTTCTTGCGTTTATTGGATATCCAAATTTAGAGGACATTCCATTTCGTGCTCACAACTGACAGTTAAGGTGGCCGAACGCAGTTTTTGCGCGCGCTCTTCCAGTCGTTGGTGCTGATGTGAGGCAGCGCGAGCACAAGGATAGGACAACAACAAACATGGAACCGAATTAAGAGTGGAGTTTTTTGTTCTTAGGCGGTTTTATATGAGGCATTTTTCGTCTTAAAATGATAGTGTGTTGTAAATTTAAGTCTTGTTAGAATGGTATGTCAGAAAAAGTCGAATTTGGCAGGTTTTTCAGTGTTAGCGTCAGAACCGTGAGAACCGACTGAGAACCCAGTTAAATGCAGCGCATGCGTAGTTAGTTAAAAATTGAGATTGAACTCTTTCAGGTCCAGTCTCCGAAATACGCGTATTTCTCGAGAACGGCTCGTTAGAATTTCACGAAATTTGGCAGGAAAATACTTCAGGAAACAAGAAAGTAAGTTATTGCAACAATTCTGAAATTTAACAGATGAAATTGTAAATAATGTTATCTCTCAAGGACGGATAGCTAAAAATTGGTCTGTTAAAATATCATTAGAATAATGTCTACATGTGAGTATTGTGACAAGTTTGTTTCAGGCAAATGATAGAGAAAATCTAACGACTGAATTTTCCGCAAATATAAAAAACCCGATTTTAAATTGATGTTTATGCCCAGTCACGTTACCATGGCAACAGCGCATACGTCAGCGTAACTATCAAAATTCGAAAGTCTATCCTTTTAATACATGTCCTGCCAATTTTGGGGACCTAGAGTTCAACGGTTTCAGAATAAAAGGCAAATGCTACACTGGTTTCAAAAACTGTGTGCGGCCACCTTAAGGCAATATTCGTGCGATTGAGAAAGTTGCAATGTTTTGAAGCATGGGAGTCTTGTGCGGCTGATTTTGACCGGCACGGGCGCCAATGGTTAAGGGTACAATTTTTTTTTTTGACTTTTCTGCTTATTTCTATACCTTACTCCTATTCTGTCATAGAATAGGTGGATTAAAGATGAAAGTGATCTGCACACAGCTCGTCGCAGAATAGTCTGGATGGAGCAACTGAACCTGCCTTCGGCAGGCCGCGCATAGGCTCTTACCGATAGTGCTAGCGCTTTTTGGCATTATTTGGTTTCGCGCGAGCATTTTTTTTTTGTTACATTTTATCCCAAAAAGCACTGCTACCAATACTTTGGATTTTCGACTAACTGTTTGTATAATTTTGTGTTAAAAGGCACAATCTGACTTTATTTATGTCGTCCAAAGCCGCACTTTGCCCTCATTTTAGTCAAAGGAGCCCAGGAGACCTGGGGAATAGTTTTGATAGGTCAGCGGTTCCCTTCTAGAACCCAGTCTATCACACTCGTTCTAAGATGGCGTCATCCACGTTGTCATCAAGGAACAATGGAAGTCAGCCAGCCAAGGCAGAGATAGCTCGAGACTCAAGAGCGTACTCTGCCATCAATCAGTGGAAAAAATAAGACTAGGGGGAACTGGGATGCAAAAAACATAAGCATACATGATCGGATTCAGCAATATCCAGGAGAAGAACTATCAATCAAAGTTGTTGAAAAATGTAACTTAAAATATGAAAAATGTTATATTCTATGTTTAAAATAATCGGAAAAAGGTGAGCATTTTTATGTAACCCATGAGCGCTTTTAAAAAAAATTAGCATTGTTTTAGCACTTTTTTGGCAAAAAACAAGCACTGCTTTAAGCATTTAATGCTTTTTTTACGAGCACTATCGGTGAGAGCCTAGCCGCGCAAAGCCTGCATGGGAGGCGCTAGGAAAGAAAATGGAACTGAGGAAGCGGACGCGCGGCTAATTCCCTCCCGTCCCGTCGCTCCGCTCACTCCCGTCGCACTCCATGCTCTTTCCTCTCGCTTTTCCTCTCGCTTTCCCTCTCTAGGTTGCAGCTAGGGGAGAATGTCGGATTGCTAAACCTTATTTCTTTCATTTTCGAGCGAATCTGCGTTTTCAGTCTTCAGCGAACAAGGAAAAGGATCTGCCAGCTGCACTTGTTATGCTCCTCGCGGGTTCAGACAACTTCTTGTTTTTAAACAAAATGTCATCAAAACAGGTAAATTCCCCGTCCTTCATACCCTGCGTGACAGGCGTAGAAAGTAGATGGGAAGGAAGGGAAAAGGGACAGTGGAGTAGCCCTCTCCCTGTCCCTCCCTCCCTAACCCCTTTCTGCGAGCTTCTACGCCCGCCACGCAGGCTACGTCCTTGAGTATCACTTTGAAAATTTCCAGTTGAGAATTGAACGCTCCGTTCTAATTATAACATCGCGGTCTCCGCAATTAGTGCCAGGAAACTGCAGGAAACCCCCTGCCATATTCCTCCATTATTTTCGTTTCCTTAATAGGAACTCGTTCCCAATTTCGGCTTAAAATGTAAGTAGTTCGCGCTCCAATTTTCAGCTAGCTTCCTACGCAGTCGTGAGAGCCGGCTAATTTCAGCACCTTCTTCGCTTGTCATCGTTTCTTCATTCAACATAACCCTTTTCCAACCGATTTTCAAATCTCCTTTCAAGTTCTGTTTAACAATTCCAGATTACGGATATTAAACTCTTTACCTTTAAAGCAGATCTAGTAGGAAGTTTTATTTGACTGGATCTTTTTATTTTTGACCTGTACACGTCAACATGTGCCATAGCCTTTGCACAGTTTTGCGGTCAGGCCAATCCTACCCCACATCAAGTTTGTGTTCGATCACGAGCCCTGGTTCGATATATTATTGGAGACAGTGCGATGGACTAAAACAATATTGAAGGAATTCCTTTTTTTTGCTATTCACCGATTAGATACTTGTCTATACATGTATTACAAAAACAGAATTTTTTTCTTATTTATTTGTTCCGTCCCTTCCCACATTTTGCTCCCTCCCCTCCCATTCCATGACACAACAACCTAGTCACGTTCAATATAACGCAAGACAGCAGGCGAAGTTATTCTTGTTGGTTTAATATAACGGTCCGCGATGTTGAGTTTGTAGCTTGGAAACTTTGAAGACCGTAGCCGCATGAAAACCATCAAGTAGTGCCAGTGAATAGGGTCGCTTGTGTTTGCTGGAAGCATTCAGAGCATTTTCTCCGTGGGCAGGCCGTGAGTGTATGTTTGCATGTTGATGTTTCAAAATTATTAGCATAATGTATTTTATGTTTGTGTGTCTCCTCAAGATGCATATAATATCTACAATTACCAAATTGCAAAACCTTAACTTTAGGATTTGATATTTTCCATCTCGTGGCTCACAACGTGAATTAACGAAATTTATTCAATAGACTACTTACAACCGCCAATGTTTACTTTGTGGGTCTCGCAAGCCTTAATTTGCATATCCAAAACCAACCAAATGAAAGGAAAGAAATCTCAAAAGTTTGGTCTAAATCGTGGTAAAAAAACACATCACAGCAAAGTCTATACTCCAATGAACTGGTATATCACTTCAAACCGGCGGGTATCACCTTAGCTTCCACACACCACGAGCTCAAAATTGACGAAAATCCATGTGTTTACATAATTATCGTTGGTGTCAAAGTCATTAGCATCGCAGATTAAGTTATGAAAGGAGAAGTAAGTGGCACACAGCATAAGTATAAAGCTATTCAGCTACAGTGCGCAAGAAATGGAACAGGAAATCTGCTTGATGCTTTGAACATGTACTGTTTTATGGGAATATTACATATACAATATTGTTTTAAAATTAGCTACCAAAAGCCATCTTGTGGGTTTTGACTTGCACAAATCATAGCCTATTTCAAACCAAAATGGTCAAAATCGATACACTATTTCAGGCCAAAACGACTAAAACCCATACCCTTTGCGGCCGATACCCTGGTGAAAAACTTTACAGGATCTTGAAGGATCTTTGAAGATCTGCACCAGGATCTCATGTGGTTCTTATGAAAGATCCTCGAGGATCTTAATAAAGATCTTCAGGGATCTTGCATAATCTTCGAAAGATCCTGAAGGTCCCTGCAGGGATCCTGAAGGTCCCTGCAGGGATCCTGAAGGTCCCTGCAGGGATCCTCAAGGTCCCTGCAGGGATCCTCAAGGTCCCTGCAGGGATCCTCAAGGTCCCTGCAGGGATCCTCAAGGTCCCTGCAAGGATCCTCAAGGTCCCTGCAGGGATCCTCAAGGTCCCTGCAGGGATCCTCAAAGCCCCCTTTAGAGACCCTGCATGATTTTGTAGAGATCATCAAGGAACGAGTTGTTTGAGTAGCATACAATGCAATAAAATTCGTATACTCCTTGAAGGTTTCTAATAATAGTCATTGTACAATATATACATGTATTAAACATTGAAGACCTTTTAAACAGGTTTTATTTTTGAAATAACTCTTCTCTGCTGAAAAGAAATCATTGGCTGAAGAACAAATATAATGCTTGTACTTAGCAATTGCAACTTATTTGTTTCAGATATAATTTTACTGTTTCTCTGCTAAAAAAAACATTGGCTGAAGCCACCGCCTTAAATGATACAAGTCAAACGATTCAAATTTAAAAGTACACATTAAATGTTTCTATATATAATGCTTGTATCAGCAATTGTAACTTTTTTCCTGTCTGATATTGTATACAGGTATTCTGTATCAGACTTTATAGGGATTAATGATGTTGTATGAATAAGTTACTTTTGCTTATGACTGGTGGTTAGGACGAGATATTTTGTGACAATTCTATTTATAACACAGTCAGATAGTCATAACTAAAACTGGAAAACAACAGAGATTCAATGTAAGGTATTTACCTAGTAAGTTAATTGGTAATACATTAAAAGCTCTGGAACCAGAAACTTGGATTTCAACTTCCAGGAATTAAGTATTTTTTTTACTGATCTTGTAATGTTTAAACTACAACTGATTGTGCTGTAAAAGGATGCCACAGATTATCCTTTCTTTTAAATCATTAGCCCTTTTGGTTCATTGACTGCCTAATATCTGGCAAATGCAACCATTTGCAACCACTTATAATTACGGTTGGAGACAAGACTTTCTGTGAGATTCCTAACATACTGATAGAGTCACACAGTGTGTAGCTAAAACTGGAACAAATAATGGACCTGGTTTTTGCCAATAAAGTCTCCATATGATTACAGAAATTAGATTTCAACATCCAGGAATTTAGTATTTAGTAATTTTGAAATTTTTTAACCACAACTAATTGCACTATGAAAGGATGCCACAGATTATCTTCCCTTCAATGCTCTCTATTGCTGTTCTTAATCCTCTGTTCTTAAATTAATAGTATTTTGGGACCTGACTCATCCATAATGCACTGCGTGCACATAGTGAAGTCTCCGTTTTTTGATGTTATTCTTATAAGTCAAGTATATATTGTAATATATTTTAGAAAATATCGCAACAAATCAATTTTTAAAAAAATGAAAATATTAGGCAGAAAGGCCAACTAGGAAACAGCTTTTTGACTTATTTTTCTGACAGTTCTCTTTTTTTCAGCTAAAACTACTTTTATTCATTTCCTTTGAATAATAAATACTGCTGTTCCCTGCTAGTATAGCAGAGGCCTCTTGTCCATGTATTAAGCGTGTGGGAGAAAAGAGACCTCTGCCATGGGTCAAAACGGTCTTTGATTAAGCCGCTGTCCGAATTTGTGGACGGAAGATTCAAAACGCATGCTCCATGTATTGTTTGTCATTTGATCAGGTGCTAAAAGCATCACGTGCTTCTTCAGTCACTAAGAAACTGTGGCACATGCTCAACAAAGACCGTTTGGACCCATGGCAGAGGTCTCATTTACCCAGCACGCTCAATACAAGGAAAAGAGGCCTCTGCTAGTAGGGAAATACTGCTGGTAACTCTTATTAAATACCTTTAATTAAAGCAAATGTCTCTGTAAAGTAAATGAGAAGTACTTGGCGTGCATGAAAACAAGAGCTAGTTTGATTCCCTTCAAATAATTTTAAAACAGTCTAAATGTATCAGTGTAAAATTCTTCTTAACTTCCGTATAAGAATTCCAGTTAAGAGAGCTTTGATTTGGAATTCATTCAGAATTTCATAAGTACAGTACATTGTAAGTTCAATTTAAAAAGTAAAGGAATTCCAAGGCCACCTTATGAAGTTGTGACATTTCAAACAAGGGAATTTTCAAGGTCTGAATTTGCTTAATGGCAGGAAATGAACCTTGCAAATATAGCTTAAGAAAGCTTGAATAATAAAGCAGACTTAATTTTATTTAGTATGGGTATGTCTGAAAATACCTAAAGCTAGGAAAAACATCTGGGAATATTTACTTAATTCATAGGACCATCCAATGTCAAGAAGGCTTTTTAGCTTGAAATCTTCAAGCTATAATTATTTTCAACTTCACATTAATTCATTTTAAACTGACCACTACAAGAAGTTATGATTTAAAAGAAAGCAAAGCAGTGTGCTACCACATTTAGAATTAAAAGTGACACGACACTTAGCTTATTGAGAAGCATTTAATCACTTGGAAAGCGAGCGTGAGTCAACTGGGGGGATCCGGGGGCATGCTCCACCGGAAAAGTCCTCTGAAATGGCTGGAAATGCATTTAAAATTAACATGGTGTGGTGAAACGTAAATACTTTCGGCAAAAAAACAGTGATGTTTTAAAATAAGAACAATAAGTTGTCGATAAAACGTTAAATAGAAAAGTAACTTCGAGTTTTAAGTATTATTTGCTTTTTACTGTTGAAAAGTGGGCGGGGGAGGGGGGTTAGCCCCCCAGCCCCTCCCCTGCGCGGTGCCTGAATATGTATCATTCGTTAGAGGTCCTCATGACATGAAATACTCGACAATCTTGAGACTGGTCCCTCAGGGAAGATCGAGACAGTGTAATTATCTTTTCAAGATCCTGCAAGTCCTCACTGTAAAATCTATTAACGCTCCTATCACAGATCTTGCAAATTGCATTGATTGCAAGGATCATTTAAAGATTTCAAGATAAGAGCCTTAAAAAAACGTTGAGGAGTTCTAACAATCCTCGTTAGAAGATCTTTTCAAGATTCCTTTGAAGATTCTTTTAAGATACTTAAGCCGGGGAGTCCTCTTAAAATCCTCTAGAATATTTCGGGATCCTCGCAAAGATCTTTGCAATTTGATTGAAAAGATCCTTCCAAGATCCTGTAAGGATCCTAATAGAATCTTTAAAGATCTTAAAGGATCCTAATAAATATCTTTTCAAGGTCCCATTGAAGATCCTTTTAAGATCCTTGAGGGATCCTTATAAAATCGTTGAGGATCTTGAAGGATCCTGTCAAGGATCTTAGCAAATTGATTGAAAGGATCTTTTCCCAATCCTGCAAGGATCCTCATCAAATCCCTAAGGATCCTACTAAAGATCTTTTCAAGATACTGTTTCAGATCCTTTTAAGATCCTTGAAGGATCCTTACCAAATCCTTAAAGATCCTACTAAAGATCTTTTCAAGATCCTGCTCAAGATCCTTCTAAGATCCTTGAAGGATCCTTATTAAATCCTTAAGGATCCTACTAAAGATCGTTTCAAGATCCTGCTTAAGTTCCGTCAAAGATCCTTAAAGGATCCTTATTAAATCCTTAAGGATCCTACTAAAGATATTTTCAAGATCCTGCTTAAGATCCTCAAAGGATCCTTATCAAATCCTTAAGGATCCTACTAAAGATCTTTTCAAGATCCTGCTTAAGATCCTCTTAAGATCCTTCAAGGATCCTAGTAAAAATCCTTGAGGATCTTGAAGGATCCTCACGAAGATCTTTGAGCTGAAATTCACCAGGATCTTTGCGAGATCCTCACAAGATCCTCACCAAGTCCATGAGGATCTTTGTTACTAGTTTTAGAAATTAAAGATCTTTAAAGATCTTTTGAAGATCCTTAGAAGATCCTTAAAGGATCCTCATCTTTAAAGATCTTTGGCAGATCTATGAAGATCTTTGAAGATCCTTAAAGATCATGTGATGTTTTTTCCAGGGTACCTATATAGACCATACCATATAGACCTGTTGTAGGGAATTTATGAAACAAAACTTGTGAAGTAATGGGATGGCAAAATCTGGTGTGAAAGACTGTAATTGTGTGACTGTAATTATGTGATATGTCTTTCATTAAAATTGCCTGCCTCTGACTGTATGCTGTAAAACACAAGAGCATGGAAAATTAAACTACACACTGGAAAATAATACCTGTTACACTGGTCACACTAGATTTTTTTTTCCTGTTGTTTAACTTCAGAGATGACGTAGTGGTCAGGCCACTCGCCTTCCACCAATGTGGCCCGAGTTTGATTCCCGGACTTGGCATCATATGTGGATTGAGTTTGTTGGTTCTCTACTCTGCTCCGAGAGGTTTTTCTCCTCCGGTTAATCCAGTTTCCCCTCTCCTCAAAAATCAACATTTCCAAATTCCAATACGATCGGGATGCAGGACCTCCCTGAAAACCACTTCGTTGAGTGGAATTTAATGGGTAAATATCATGATAATAATTATTGTAACATATGAATAATTTCATTTTTAAAATATCACCCCTTGTATTCATGTACTATCATTTGTATGCATATAATGTACAAGCAGTTCTTGACTGTATTTCACTCTAAATGTTTCAAATTTACCTGGTGTAATTACCAAGAAAAATTACTAAGTAGGCGCGGATGTAAATACTAATTATAATAAATGTAAATCGTGTGTGCAAAAGACATTTCATGTGCTTTGTATTATTATTAAAAATAATAATAATAATAATAACTTTATTAAAGTCTCAAATCTTTCTAGCCGTGCCAAGATGCTCTAATAATTGGGGAGACTAAATCAAATCAAATCTAAATAAAGTAGAATAAAATCAATTTTTTGCAATAAGGTATTTCTAATATGATGTAATTATTACTCTGACATAGTTAAATTGTTACAACTGGAGGCACAAACAATAACTCTGGCTACTGATATTATTGTATAAGACAACCATCTTTTAGATTGAGTGCTGTTTTCAAAGTCCCTAGTTTCATACCCCAGTACTCTAGCTACAAAACGTAGTCTTGGATCTAGACTGACACTTTCTGCTGTTTTATTAAGTGGTTCAACACCAAGGAATTCTGTGTTCCCGGGGTCCGTTGTAGTTGCCGCATCATACTTGTGGTCTACTTGTGTAGGTCGAAGTAGACCCTAATTGTATGTATCCAGAATAGACAGAACAGTGTCCGAGCCACGTACAAATCGTTGTTCGTTGTGTTGGTCAGTTATTATGAGTACTTCTGCTTTTGTCATGGTATAAAGCTTCAGGCCTTTACAACGCATTCCAGAGGCTCTACGAGTCGTTCAGATCCTCAGCAAATCGTAGAGATAGACGTGCACTTTAGAAGATGTCAAAGGACAGTTTTCTCCACAGCTTGAAACTATCTCTGCTTTATTTTCTTGCTGTTAGATCCATCGCTAGACTGTGTCAAGCGAATCTTGCAACAGATCAAGAAGGAACCAGATTGGAGGTTGTTACTCTTCACAGAACTCTCTGAATTTGCATATAATGGCAGTTGACGGACGTGTTAGTTTGATCTCCACGAATATCAGCGAAGAAAATGACGATAATACCGATTCTCTTGCATTTCCATCCTTCTCCGATACCAGACATTTGAAGTTCAACAAATCAAAGTTTTCTTGGTTGGGTTCTTTCGAAGAACTTATTGATTTCGCCGAAAAGCACCTCAATGTCAATCGTGAAATGACGAAGCTGCTGGAAAATGAAAACAGGAAATCTATCAAAGCGGACCACCTCATTCTTAACTGGTATGAGTCCACAGGAACTTTGCAATTGCAAGGACCACAGGCTACATGGTACAAAGCCTTCTTGAATCGTGGTTTACTTAATTCTGGAAAGAAAAGCGAAAGCCAAATTTCTCTCCCTTCAAACGACGCCATTGCCGTTGACTCAGATGGAACCGAAGCCATGTCGGAATTTAATCCTGTGACTCAAGATGACCTTGCAAAGGAACAACTTCCAGCCGATGTGGTATCGATGTCCATTTTTACAAAAGAGGTAGTGAAAATCTAGACAGAAATCAAATCCCTCAATAATAGATTTACTAAGATCAATCAGTTCAGCGAAGGTGCTATGAATAATAGTCACCTTATTGACACTCTACAACAAGAAAATCAAGACCTTTCTCAAGAAATTTACACGTTGAAAAATCGACTTCAAGAGGAGAGGAACTTGCTGAAAGAAATCACCGAAGAAAGGGACTCCTACCGCAAAGCACTTCAAGTCATGACCAAGGAGATATAATACAGCGAACACAAACCAGAATGACGATATTCAAATTACCCGCCAACAACAACAACAGCAACAGCAACAATCACATGTTAATTCATCTGAAGCGAACCGGGTATTTGACTCAATTCCAACCACTCATAACCGCTTTCAGGCCCTACATGTTTCTTCTCCTTCGAGTCAAGTATCCTCTGAGAGGCCATTGCATCAGTCTGGAACTCACGCAAACACTTCACGAGTTAATGTAAATATCTCCAAGAGCGGTGAAGTCGGAAAAACAAGACCCATAGTGCTAATTGGTGATTCAGTGATAAAACACATTGATCCAAAAAAGCTTTCGCAAAGACATGTATACAAATTTTCATATCCCGGGAAAACAATTGGTGAAATAGCTGAAGCTGTTGACAACATCGCCGTCCCAACCGATCCATCTCATGTCATAATCCACACTGGCACAAACAATCTTCCATCGGAGTCTGCCAAATCATGTGTCGCCGATATCAAGAGCCTTGTATTGAGAGTGAAGAACAAGTTTCCTAACTCAAGCATTGGTATCTCGGGTATAGTCTACAGAGAAGATATCAACATCGATGCCGGCTAAACGCATCGAAGTCAACGAGATGGTCAAGCTCATGGCAGATGATAATAACATTATTTATATTGACAATTCAGTTATTGACGCCTCAGCATTAAATGGTAGTAGACTTCATCTAAATGCCAAAGGTTCATCACTGCTGGCCGTGCAGTTTATTAAGGTTTTAAGATCTGGTTCTGGCAAGTATAATCAGACTCTTAAGGGTTTTCAGTCCTCAGCTATCCAACAACTGGGAAAGCTTCTGATGGAACTGGGAAACTTTCCCTCTCCAGCTCGCAACAGGAGACGCCCACGCTAGCTTCTCAACCGAGTGACGTATCATCAGGTATTCCTAATCAAAACATTGATTCAGTTGAAAGTACTGTAAATATTCCTAATCTTTCTGATTTTCTTCCTCCTGGACGTGGTTTTAAAATAACTGGTTTAAACATCAATAGTCTCACAAAGCATATTGATGAAATGAGAATTCTCCTTGCTGATTGCTCTATTGATATTCTCTCAATTAAATATACCAGGCTATGAATTTATTCGTCGTGATAGAAACAGACAAGGAGGAGGAGTAGGTTTTTATATAAAAACCTCGATTAATTTTGCAGTTCTCTCTGACTTGAATGTACTCAATCTTGAAAATTTATGTATAGAAATTCTTTTATTTCTTATTTATATTAACGACTTACCAAACTGTCTAACATCGTGCCAGCCTAGGATGTATGCTGATGACACCCACATCACTTATGCGGGCGTTGATGTGAATTCAATACAGTCAAATCTGAATCACGATTTATATAACCTAAACAAATGGCTTATTTCCAGAACACTGCCAAAACTGAATTTATGCTAATTGGCTCCAGACAAAAATTGAGTACTTTGTCGAACCCACTTGAGCTCTCGATAGATAATGTTCCGATAGAACATGTTTCCTCTGTCAAATCGCTTGGAATATTTATTGACGAAAATCTACGGTGGCAAACACACATTGATAAGTTATCTAAAAAGGTAGCTTCTGGGATAGGAGCAATAAAACGAATTAGGCCTTTTGTTCCTCCACCTACTCTTCATTATATATACAACGCACTAATTCAATCTCACTTCGATTATTGCAATCTTGTCTGAGGTAATTGTGGTAAGACGTTATTCGACAGGCTACAAAAGCTTCAGAACCGTGCCGCTCGCGTTTTAACCTTTTCTAGCTATGATGATGACGCTAACCGCTTAATTAGACAACTCGATTGGAAAGACTTGAGCTCTCAATTTCAAATACAGAAAGCCTTAATGGTATACAAGTGTTTAAATGGTCTTGTTCCTGAATATTTATCCTCTAAATTTGTTAAACGAAATGAAACGCATTACTCCCTGAGGGACTCTGTTAACAAACTATTTGTCCCGTTTCCGCGAACTAATTTCATGAAAAACAGCTTTAGTTATAGCGGAGCAGTTCTCTGGAACAGCCTACCCTGTGATGTGAGAGAAGCTAAATCTCTAAGTCAATTTAAACGATTAGTTAATCTTCATTTTTAATCTTAGAGTATACACGGCATTCATGAACAACAGGTTTTAGATAGATTAGACGTAGTTAGTTTTTGCATTTTGTTTAGGATAGTTAGGTTATTTCTAATTTTTATACTCCTGATGGATTTTACCGTGTTTAAATAAAAAACTATTCTATTCTATTCTATCCCGATTTCGCGATCTTACACATCTCCCGTCCCTGTTGTTCTCAGAGCGCGTTATTTGGTTCACTCTGATTTATTTTGTTTCCTTTTAACCCAAAATAGGGAAATCAACAGAGAACCGACACTAAGATCCAGGCCAAGCTCTACCCAGAGGTACTCCAGAAACAAACAGGCTGGCGGAGGAGATTATATTCCTGCGACGCTCTGGATTGAAGGACCAGAGCGTTACAAATAATTTGTACTGCAAAGAAACCGCTCATTACTTCCAGAATGGGAGAATGTAGAGGACATGCATGCTGAATGTTTGAAATAAATGAATTTTTTAAATTCTATCTTACGTGTAGTCTTTATTAGCGAGTTTTGTTTTGGCTTACTGTCGCGTTGCAACATGGCCGCCACACACACACAAATTATTATGCTTCTTCTTGTTTCCAGTACCTCTCGGCCAAATTTACTTGTTTCGGTTTTGATCTCAACCAATCACAAAGCTAGAAAGCGATATCCAGAAATGGTTATGGCCCGGACTGGCATGTCATGACTTTTAAACATTGAGTTCGATTTCTAAAAAGGATGCGTTTCCGACCGCTGTGCCTCAGTCTTCAGGAAAAAAAACCGTTAATAAACCACAGGAAGCTCAGAAAATAGGCTCTGTATTCCCATTTAGTTACAAGGCAGCCCAAAAATCCAATTCATATTGTAGCAAACCGCTGGAAAGTGGCATTTTCTTTTCCAACTCAAAATCAGACAATAAAGGACAGACGTCCTTGGGAAAATTTCAGGAATCCTTTCAAATTTGCATCTTTTACTCTTGCCATCATTATCATGACCCAGGTCCCACCCTAACCCCCCTCCCCTCCCAGGCAATGTTGAAACTCTCTCAGCGACCATTGACACTTATTTTGCCTGGCTAATGTCTGTCCAACGCTCCCAGTTCAACTTTGTTTGGGTGGGAGTGGGGATTGGAGTGAATTTTGCTCTTATCGCGTTGACTGTCCTAACACTTTCAACCCCCATTGTAGTTCAAAGATATTGCACACAACGATAACTTTATCATCTGCAGGGTAAGCAGTCGCTCCGGTTCGCCAGTTTTGGGATAGGGCTAATGCCGCGGGTGCGGGGTATAAGGGTTTCTGGGTCTAAGATGAGTTAACTCTTTTGATACGGCTTTTTTCTTTTCTTTTTTTTTTTCTTTTTTTTTTTTTTTATCTAGTTTTACATTATACGAGAGTTCTTTCCTTTTTGAAAACGCTTTTTTGGTTTGAGCCACTATCTGTACGTGATAACCACCACCCCAGGCAAGTACGCTCGCGGAATAGCGCCGGAGTAGCGTAGCCAGGCACAGAACGGCATTCGTGATAGAACGGTAGTGGATTTATACTAATGGCCCACAGAACGTCTCTGAGGGTTTTAGTGCAGCCAGCTATCTATGTTCGCGCCAACGCCGTTTAATTGAGTGCGAATCGTTTCCCACGCTTCCTGTTTTGCCTCCTTGGTCACCGTCGGCGAAAATGGTGCCAAAACTATCATTTTGTGGTCCCTCACGAGTTGGGCTAAAAGCAACTTTTGTTGTTTGGATAACATGCTCAACGATTTTCTCAAGAATCTAACTGAGAACGAAGGAAACAAAGCCACATATATTGAAAGAACATCAGGGATTTTGCATATGTAAAAATACACGTGCATTCAAGTAGAGTTTACAGTTCTAAGGCTACAATTGTAATTTACACTTGTATCCTGACTCGGGATACACGTGTAAATACCAGTGTGGAAAATTCTTTTATTAAATCGTTGTATTTACAAGTCGGACCTTACATGTGTAAATTACACGTGTAAAAACTACAAGTGTAATTTCTTTATTAAATTGACCCCAGGTCAAGTTATGTGACTCTCTAATTCTAGATGCCGGGAAGTGTTCAAAGAAGTTCTCAATGCCTTTGCATGTGATCCAAAGATCTATGGTTTGCATAGTCGACGATCAGGCGGAATACCTTCAGTCGTGGGAAAAGACAATTCCAAAGTAGTTGCCGAGAGACTGCTGAAACTACATGGCCGATCGAAAACTGATGTCGCGAAAGATATGTAAGTTAAAAAGGCCGACATTAGCTGTTTAAATGTGTCGTGTAGCCTAGGTTTATAGTGTAAAGCAGCACTTTACACTATAAACCTAGGCTACGAGAAGTTCTAATACGACTTAGTTCTCGTATTAGCTGTCCATTGAACTTTGTGCTTGGGTTCGCTTGCGATCCTCCCATACCTATTTGGTATAGTTTCCTTTCTAGATCAATAAGATAAAAATGATTAACGTTCGTTTGAAAGTGGTGAATAAGAACTTAAAATTTTAAATTAATACTAAGGCAAACCTGGGAAGCTTCCATCTCTTATAGATACATCATCGATCGCAACATCACTTCTATATGACGATCCTCTTATTGCTTTAAACGTCACCTACGGAATTATAGAGAAAAACAATAATTAAGTAATTGGGAGTCCTTTCTTGATTGAGATTGCTTAGCAAAGCTTAATGGACAACAGTCAGGAAAGCGGTTAATCGCAGCAGATGGCTGAATCTTATCTTTGTTTATGATAACCGCTCTTTAATAATGATAGTACTCTCCACTTGGGGCTATTTAAAAGTAATATAAACGGTAGAAAATAATACAGATCAAGAGACATTAAGCGATATCTGCTTTGGTCGTAGTGATAATGTAGGACAGTATAAGAAAGACGAAATAAAGTATTCCGTTTGAGCAACTGCTGAAGGCTCTTTTTAAATAAAAGTTAATCTCCACTTCGGTATTCAACAACGATGATGATGGCCAGAACCAAGTTAATTTTACGGGAACTAAGCAATTACTGAGTGGCTGAAGTGGAGGTAAATATCCATCACTTTCACCGACACTGAGGTGAATAATTGTTTTAGTATATACCAGACAAGCTGAATAATAGCGCACCAAAACATTACTTTATGTGTGACAATATACCGACAAGCGGTCGGTAATTGTAAAATCTCGCGCACCGGCTGCTCGGAGGTGAATAGTACTTGCTAATCACCTCCGAGTTAACCAATCAGAGCGCGCGAAAAGCACTATTCACTTGTGTGGTATATACTAATTATGGATATCAGTACTAAGTGCCTTACTATGGAAATAAACAGATATTCTTACCAAATCAGAAAAATACACCGTTCTCGACACTCTTTTCCAAATGTCGCCCTGGTTTCCTGACTTGGTGAATATTCTTCTTCTACCACTAAACACGTTCAGTGTTCCCATCTCCGATCCATACATGTGATAGTAGAACACCAAACAGGAGGATGGTTCATTTCTTGGAACCGCAAGCTCAAGTTTTGCATTAGAGCCAATTGACCAATCTGAAGCTTCTATGTACATATAGTTTCCTGTGGGGAGAATAATAGACGTTCCAGGTTTGCACGTTCGCCTTCGATCAAAAAGGGAACAAAAAGGCAACAGAAGATTATCAAGTCCATATTTGGAGCCGTTTATTGCCCAAGGAAGAGAAGATTATCAAGTCCATATTTGGAGCCGTTTATTGCCCAAGGAAGAGAAAAAGTTGTGATAGAACTCAATGAAATCTAAGGCATGATCCTTCTCAAACTTGGTTATCTATACCTCGTATCACTAGTTGCACGCGGCGTAGCTTTGGAAACAAAAACTACTTGTCTGTTTTCAAAGTTGAGACAGAGCATAGAAATTCCAAAATTGGGAAGCATTTTGTGTTTCCAGCAGTTTTTCCAAAAGCTGTTACAGTGAAGTCACTTTACTTTACTTTGCTTTGCTTTGCTTTGCGTTTCTTTGCTTTGCCTTGCTTTGCAGTGCTTTGCTTTACGTTACGTTACGTTACGTTACGTTACTTTTCTAATACTTTACTCAATTGTATCAAGACGGCATATCGTGTGTCGAAAACTGTGGGGCAATTGGTTGAAATTGCTTGGGAATTTGTTATTCATTTCTCGATTTCTGAAAACTTCCAATTGTCCAATCAAACTCCAATTGAATCAAAACTGATGAACGACTTTAAATTGCAGAGTTCGGGATAATAAAGTTAACTTAAAGCTAAAAAGAGGGTTAATCATGCAGCAAGTGATCAAGAGGGGTGTTTCATGGAATAACGATAATAATTGGTTGGCGTAAGAGGGGAAAAAGACAACGAGCCTGATTCACCATGACCCGATGATGGTCCCGTTGACGAGGATGGAGTTGAACCAGTGAGAAGTGTCCAGTCAAAGACATCCGATTAAGATTGGCCCCATCAAAGCATAAAACATTGTCAAAGTTACAAGACACTGAAAAAAAAAACACCTTATGTTTAGCATCCACCCTTAACTTTATATTGAAAACTCACTCACGCAAATATTTCACATTCAAATTATTCAAATAATAAAGTAACAAGACAAAGTGAATAAAGGGTCAGATATGGACTAAGAGAAGTACCGTTGTCACTGCAACACCAGTTTTAGTGTTTCATGGCATGGCGTTACTTCTAGCGGAAAAAAAATCTCTCTCTAATGGGTTATTTAAAAGACTTGTTTAAGAAACAATTTTTATAAAGCAGTATCTCTTGACTTTTTTTAAGACTATTCCTAGGAGTGATTTTACCTGCACAGCTTCCGTTAGTTACATTCACGCTGTCAATGGAAATATCGCTAGTATATGAATTCCCAATAATTCCTTCAAATGTAACCTGTCAAAATTGAACTAAATTAGTTCTAGGAAAAATAAAGAAGATCAAATTTGGAACAAAATTCTAATACAAAACTCCAAAACTCATATTGTCCAACATTTAAACTTAAAATGATGTTACCTTCAAAACATAGAGAATGGCAAGGTGAACAAGATACACCCGATTACCTCATCACGGACAACTAAACAATAAGAACTGAAAATCAACCAAGATTATTAAGCTTACCGAGCCATCCAGACGAATGTTTATTTCCACCATGATCCAGTTATTTCCTTGATTCCCTGATATGTTAAACACCTTGGTGCTACCACTGTAAACATTCAGAGTTCCAACTGCACCACCATAATTGTGATAATAAAATGAAAGACAAGCCTTTTTCCCATTACTTGGAACAGTCGCTACCAGCTTTGCATTTTCGCCGGGTTTCCTGGGAGAAGATGCCTCGATGAACATGTAATTTCCTGCCACAAAGTAAAGTACACATGAATTGAACTGCGCACGTTCAGAATTGCACAAGTAAAGACTTTATAAGTTTAAGAAGTTGTGTTCCGAAGGAAAGAAATAGCGGAACCCATGATCGCACGACAACATTCTAATTTGGCTGAAATTATTCCCCAAGATGTACATGTAGTGAGAATCGAAAGAATGGCAATTTCTATCGTAGTTCAACATGTGGAAAAGGTCATTTGGGCACAACTCTGCACAGAATTAATTGAGACGCTTGCACGGAAAAGATAAGCAGAAGCTTTGTTAGTTTTTTTAGAGGACGATGTCCAGGATTTTATGCTTGCGAGGCTTCCTTTATCATTCTGAGAATGAAAAAGAAATACAATTTACCAGATTAAATTGATAAAAGCAATTCATCATGGGGTTGTCGCAAAATAAACCTCCCACACTTAGCAGTAATTCATTTAGTTAATTAAATGTTCTTTGTTCAATTTCCAATTTCCCGAATTCAGTTAGGCTGAAGCATAAGCTTGTCCTCCCTTGTATCCTTCATCATCATCACCATCATCGTCGTCGTCGTCGTCGACGTAGTAATAATAATAATAATAATAATAATAATAATAATAATAGTAATAATAATAATAATAATTTTAAGAAGAACCTTAGACATCTACGGCTATGGGAAATAGCCTGATGATCTAGGAATACGAGACCATCAATACAACTAATGGTGTGATACAAAATCCTCATAATAATAATAATAATAATAATAATAATAATATTTTTAAAAAAGCTTCCAAAAATGTGTAAAAAAAACTAGGGTAAAAAAACTTCCTTTAAAGAAAGTCTAAAACATCGTATTAGGTAATAATAATAATAATAATAATAATAATAATAATAATAATAAGATACAAAAGATGTGGAATCGCAGAGGCGTGTCTGTTATCCCAGTTGTAGTTGGGGCACTTGGGGCAGTGACTAAAACCTTGATGATGTGGCTTGCTAATATAGGAACACGTCGGATCTTCAACCTACTCCAGAATGCCTGCTTGTTGGAAACAGTAACAATCTTAAGAAGGACCTTAGACAACTAAGGCTATGGAAAATAGCCTGATGATCTAGGAATATGTGACCACCAATACAACAAATGGTGAGATAAAAAATCCTCATAATAATGATAATGATAATGATAATGACAAGCTTAGTAAATGAGGAATCTTAGCAAGATGTATGCGGAAGCCAGGACTGTCTTTTGCAGGCTGTTACTGCGACAATCGGTCTCAATGGCTAGGCCCTTAATAGGGCCTTGCCGAGGTTTCTTTTCATGCATCCCAGCGATCCAAGGATGATTGAGATAATCATTTCCCGCTTATGCCACAATCTGGAGAGCTTTATGGCTAGATGTTTATACTGGTCAACCTTTTTCTGCTACTTGTAGTCAATAATGGCTTCAAGGAACTTCTACACAATGATCTTTATATTACCCACTTTGTCGACAAATACAATAATAATAATAATAATAATAGTAATAATAATAGTAACAATAATAATAATAATAATGTAAAGGGGAAACTTGGAGGTTAAAAATATGTCGATAGTTTTTCTTTTAATCAAGGAAAGACGATGTGGGCTACATATGATCTGTAGATTTCGTCGTAATTTCCAAAGAAGGTGATCTTGGGCGCGCTTATTATCGCTGAATCGAAAAAAAGTACTTCAAACGTAAACGAAAGACGCAGGGAAAAAATAATCTTAAGAACATGAAAACTCTAAACTATGACAGCGGTGATTAGGTATCGAGCTTGATAGTGATCTTAATTGGAAAGTTCATGCAAAAAAAGGTGATTAAGTCTTTCACACAAAAATTGAATCTTCTTAGATCTTTGCATTTTTTATCGATTACAACGAGAGCTGATTTTTATTTCAAAGCACTTTTACCATCAGCCACCCATGGCTGTATGTTGCTACTGTGGCAAATCCCTCTTTGAAGAGCTGGAGAAGATACGCGTACGTGCCGCAAAGATCATCTACGGCCTGGATTGGTACAAATGTTTCTATGGCGTCTCACCTGATCCTATAAAGCAGCTGTTTACAAAATTTGACTGCAATTACAACTTACGAAGAAAAGTGACCTTTATGACACCGAATCCCAATACGGACTTTCTTCGTAAATCCACACGCCATAAATCTATATCTCTGTGGAATTCTGTTGACAATCAAGCTTGTTTAAAAACACGCTTAGGCGCATAATTTTAAATATGTTTTTTCTCAATTTTAATTGTTTTCAGGGATTTTAACGGCATTTATTTGTAAACAGTAGTTTTTAACTTTGCAGATACATCAGCTCCGCTGTAATTTTATCGTGTATAAATAAATGTTGGTGTAGTTGTTGTTGTTGTTGACTGGCAACACCAATAGCCATGAACATTGGCCCTGGCCTGCCATGCCAAGTTGTCAGCTGATACATTTCTGAAAAGTTGAGTTAAGCTTTGTGGCGACTGCAAAATTCTTAGAAAGAGGTTATACAAGATCAAAAGTCATTGCCCTCATGCTCTATATAGCGTTGGCAAACGATTCACGACTAACAAAAATATTATTTCACCGACAAAACAAAACAAGATTTATGTGGCTTTTAACATAACCTAATTTTGTTCTCATATCTGAAAGCAAGGAATTGCACAAAATAACAACAACAAACAAACGTGGCCAGTGAAATCTAACCTTAAACCTCCCTGGCCAGTAGTTGGACCAGTTGAAGAGGATGGAGTGGACGCATGTGACAATGTCCAGTCAAAGTCGTCTAAGGCTGATTGATTCCATCCAGAACACAAGCCATTGTCAAAGTACCACCAGACTAAAAAAAAAAGCAACATAGAGGTATGAGAGATTCTTTGTTTTAGGGAAGGCGTCAGGGTGCATGGGTGGCTTGGGAGTGAGGGGATGACGTAAGAGGGAGAGAACAAGAATAGAAAGTAATATGTTCCAAAATATTCCATGTTCCCTTTATTGGCTCACACAAGTTAAAAAAAAACGTAAATAACTGCGTTTTTAAAAGCATTTTTCTTTGAGAAGTGCAATTTTACAACCTTTGATTTTCAATGAACTGTGGTCTGAGCCGATTTTCCTCAATAGTCCCACTCCATTGCACTGTATCCATTGAAGAGTTTGTAAATGGCATCACAAAATGTCACAATGTTATGACAATGGTAGTACTTACCTAACGTAGACATCGAATGGTTCTGAGGCGATATAGTGGGACCAGGGACCCCGTGATAGATGTTCTGCAGCACCCATCCCTTAAGGTTCCTCACATAGGCAGACTCCGTATTTCCCAGCGTATGCGCATTTGTAACCCCAGATGGTGACTCCCTCAAGATACCATGTGTTGTTAAACTCGCACACCAAAGGTCCGCCACTATCACCCTGACAAGTGTCAACTCCTCCTACATCGAAGCCAGCACAGAGCATGGTATCATCGATCTCCCCAGGATGAGAAGTATTGCAACGCTCTTTTGACACCAGTGGAATGCGAGCCTCCATTAAGGCGTTTGGGTGGCTACCGCCAGAGGATAGGGTTCCCCATCCCGTTATCCAGCATTTTTTCTGAAGGTTGTTAAAAGGAAGAGGATTACTCAGATCTGGCATGCAGGATAGCCCAATACCTACCCCGAGACTGGCTGGTTTCGAAAGCTTTATCAAGGCGATATCGTTACTGTATGAGAGTGGACTATTGTAATTCTCGTGTCGAACAATTCTGAAAACTCCAACTTCTTGCTCCGTGCCGACACTTCCACTCGTCCTGTAGTGAGCACCTAACCTGAAAATGCAGCATTTAAGGTAAGAGTAAGAAATATTAGAACGTGTATATTCCAGTTACTTTGTAGGTCACCATGTTAGCAGCATTGAACATCTCTAATTGAGATATGTCACATTACATTTTTGAAAACTAGCAACCATTCCTGCCGTTTGTCCGCATTGAAAATTAGGTAAAACTCTCTTAATGTCTGACATATCTTGAAGTTGTATCCAACCGCTTTTGCGTGGTCGGCAGTTGACGTGTAAGAATAAAATTGATAGAAATTTGACATATTTATGCAAAGAGTTGGGTACCTAATGAAATCACAACAATCTCTTCCGAAGTATATCTTTGAAAAAAGAGAGATCGTGGCAGAGTGGTTTTCTTTCAAAAAACATTTAAATATAAGACTTACTTTATTTTTATGCTTGATGGTGACCTTCCAGATACACAATGAGCGGCGGTCACAACCCAGTTTCTATCGATTAATGTTCCGCCGCAGAACTGGGCACCATAAGAAGTTAACAACATTGCCTGCCATGGCCAGCTGTTGACTCTTGCGACTGAGCCTCCAACAATTCGAGTACTGCTTGGTCGATACCCACAAAGTACTATAACAAAAGACATTTCCAACTTGATATTTAAACATGTAATAAAAGGTGGGTGCAAAGTTTATGTGCTGCGACTGACTGGTTTTGCGTTGGGGAAAATTCCTATTCTTTTGGCGAAATCCTTTAATTTAGTGGCGATAGTCTGTTTCAGCTGTAGAGACTTCGTGACGCACACAAGTGCAACCTTAGAAATAAAGCTTCATACTGCTGATCTTGGGCATTGACATACACAATCGTTACCATTTTTATGTGTTAATCATTATTCCCTTAGTTGTTTGCACATATTGTATGTGTAACTGGTGATGTCCCCACCTCTTATTCAGCTATTAAGCTACGAAAGGTGAAATAATCAAACACAGTTTAAAACGCGTTCAAAGAACATAAGTAATGCGCAGTGAGTTTAGCAATTTTTAATGACAAGGGACAAACTGTTTTACCGACTAAAGTCGACAAACCTCTATTAAGCGGTCACTCTCGGGAAAGAGCCAAATAGCCGCTTAATAGAGGCTGACCGCTTTAAAGAGGTTTTCCAAAATGTAGTATATAATAAAGTAAAATGGAAATTTGGCAAGTATATACAGTATATTGTATCGGTTCACAACAACAGTAACACAAAATACTGATGAGAAAACATCAACTAATTGCATGTTCAAGGAAGTTCACGCCTATAGTTCTAAGATTCTAATGTTGTCTGTAAGGCAATCGTCTTTGTTTTAAACCACATTTTAACGTTCAGTTTTCGTCTTTGCTGTAAACCACATTGATAACGTTAAGTTTTGTCATTATTCAACATGAAACAATTGACTCTTATGCTGATGTTATGAACCTCTATATTATTTTGTTTGATGAGCTGTTAAAAGAAATTGTATTTGGATATGGTTTGCGTATTGTGGTCTCAAAATATCGCATCATAATTGACAACATGACCGTGTAATAGAAGCAAAACAAAACAAAAATGGGAATTATTACTGGTGATCGCATGACCGCGTTCGCTTAATAGAGGTGACCCATTAAGAGAAGGCCGCTTAATAGAGTTTTTCCTGTAATGGTTTTCCAGATTTGTAGGTAGATGCATAAACAGGAAGTGACTAAGTTGGAATCATGAAAATTACATTTGCCCAAAAGTGACTAAGATGGGGTCTATGATTGGCCACAGAATAGACTACAATGGGGTAGGGGTTCTGAAACGCTAGCGGCACATACCCAGCAGAAATTGACCCAAGTACCCTTCCCCCCACCCTCCCTGGGGGTTTCGTCTGATGTAAATTGAAACTATATTTATGGACGTTTTCCCTTTCAACATGGAAATGGCACAAGACTCTGTGCCCGTACAACACATTATCGCACTCGAAATGCTTGGAGAAATGCGCCACGTTAAGCAATATAATTGTTTCCTATTCAAAAATAAGGCAAAAAGAGAAGCATAGTTCATACCTTCTGTAGTAGAAGTTAGAATTTCTTCCCTCTTGTAGAGTTGCCCATCATCATCTACGCCATACACGGTCACTCGAAACTTTGTTGAAGGCCTCAGGTCATTCACAGTTACGGTAAAGGTGTTTTGCGGAACAGTTTCCACTTCCAGTAGACTTCCTTGGGTGTTTTTGACAAAAATTACATAAAACCTGGGAACACGATTGATGTTTGCAGGGACTTGGGTCCATTGAAGGGTAAAACCGGTACCGAATGGATTCAACGTTGTCACATTCCATCCGGAAACCATTATCGCTAGACAAAACATGGAGAATTAACTCAAGAAAAAGTAGCGAGAGAATTATGGTACCACCACCACCAGCAGCAGCAGCAGCAGTGGTAGTGGTAGTGGTAGTGGTAGTGGTAGTGGTAATGGTAGTGGTAGTGGTAGTGGTAGTAGTAGTCGTAGTAGTCGTAGTCGTAGTCGTAGTTGTAGTCGTAGTCGTCGTCGTCGTCGTCGTCGTCGTCGCAGCAGCAGCGGCGGCAGCAGCAGCAGCAGCAGTAGTAGTAGTAGTAGTAGTAGTAGTAGTAGTAGTAGTAGTAGTAGTAGTAGTAGTAGTAGTAGTGGCAGCAGTAGCAGTAGCAGTGGCAGTAGCAGCAGCAGCAGTGGTGGTGGTAGTAGTAGAAGTAGTTAGTAGTAGTAGTAGCAGCAGCAGCAGCGGTGGTGGTGGTGGTGTTGTTGGTGGTAGTAGTAGTAGGAAGAGGACGAGGAGGGGGAGAAAAAGGAGAAAGAGTGTCACATGCAAAAGCTATAACTATAGAGTTTTAGCTATAGCTAAAGAGTGTTATGAAATGTTAAACGAATTGCTCTGGATTGGTCGAATCAAGTACATTAACTTAATTGATTCCATTCGGCAATGAGTGTGTACTCTGATGACGCATGGCTGGCGTCCAGTTCCTCTATCCATGGCAGTTGTGATGGCGTATCGGTTTGGGTACGTGAATAGGGTGGTTATGGTAAATTTGTATCTGAGGCTGTAATAGTAATTGCTTACCGGAGGAGATCCCTCCCTTGATAACGGCGAACTTGATTTTGATACTGCTGCCTGATTTCCCAAGGTAGGTTTGAATAGAAATGTTGTTGGACTGCCCAAACGCGACATCCAACAGATATTCTGAAGCAAATGGTTCACACCCCTGGTGATAAAGTACTTCCTTGCCAAATCCATTGGTGATCTTCGTGTATTCACCAAAAAAGTCACATTGAATATAAACGCAAAACACGTTTGTGAGGGACAAAATCTGAATACATTTTTACTAAGACTGTGTATTTTAAAAAGGAGTTATAGGTCCGGAATTACGCACCATTTATGGCATCATTAGCGCACGCTCGTGCTCGTTCACATTGAAAAAAAAAATGGTGGATTTACCTTGACAATGAGCTCTGTCAATAGAAAAACGGCTATAGTTCACTAAGGAGCACGGGCACCCCAATTTCTTTTCCAGTCATATTAATAAACTAATCGTAAGCTTTGCTTCCAAAAGACTGATTTGATTTATATTTTTGAAAATTGAATAAACAAGGAAAGTAGAACATACTCTGTGTTCTTTTCTATTTTGCATCGTGGTATAACCATGGCAAGAAAATTTGGTTCAAATATTTAATGAAGCAGGGATTCTAAATCAAACTTAAAATGTTTGTTTGTGTCCGATACCATGTACTGACCTTAGTTTATTACGTAGGCTGGACTCACAAAGATTTTGCAATAACTTGGAATGCGTTTTTATAGTGAGAATTAAATAATGCCAAAATGGAGCATTTTCTATGCCTCACTGCCTCGTCGTGAGGACGGGAACCCTCCCCACCCCCTTATTTCAATATTAAAGTTCTCATATGATAGATATTCAGTGGACAACGTTTGCTCAAATATGTATTATCAGTTTTATTTCATAGGAATTGCCTTTACAGTCAACTAAAAAACTCCAAATTTTTCCCAGTAGAGATCTTTATTAGATACCAGTATTTCACACCATTGGTACCATTACCTGCAAAAAGCAAGATTTAATTCCTGTACAGACACCAAAGCAACCGGCTGAACTAAACTTGCACTTTGTATAGTCCACGAACATCTGACATAGTTCCAGCCTGTGATTTTGAACTCTACTTCGCCCAAAGTTTGATTGAGAGTGGTGGTACAGTCTATAAGTAGACCAAAGATCATAATTGTTGGTAAACACAAGGGAATTTTCCATAGTAACTCTTTTTTTTCCTAAAAGCACGCTAACAACTTAAAAAAAAAATTAAAATTAAATTTGAAGGAATACCGGGCAGGGACCGCACAATTGTACAAGTACCGCCTCCCACCATCGCGTAGGTGGTGGATGGGGTTCACCTCCGGTAATCTGAACATTTTCCACAAAAACAACTGGAAGATATCATCTGTAACGCAAAATGTTTTTCTTTCTATTTACGTCACTGACTTTCTATTTATGTCACTGACAAAGGAGTAGGACCACGTTCTTGGGAGTTGTACGCAACCACAGGTGAGACTTTAGAACAAAATTATCCTTGAATTCCTACCGTGTGTAGGACAACGCCCTCTATTTCAAAAACGATAGCGCTAATAGTTAGCCACTCGGGGATATTGCAGTCGCAACTTGCCCAGACCCCTGATTAGGACAGCCCAGCTTGAAATTATATAGCTTGTTCGGGGCAGAGGGGCCAAAAATTATACCCTGTCCAGAGGCACGTCTCAATATAGCCCCAGACAAGCTTTTGCAATCAAAGAAAAAGGAAACTGAATACTCACTGTGCCGTGCGTTGGCCAGCTGAACAACAGAAATATCTAGAAAATATTACAAACAAGTACGATTAGAAGGAACAATTCAACCTATCTATAGTCCAACTTTGATCTGCCATTAAGCCGTAAATATTTCTCTATTGAAAGGGCAAGGGCAAAGTATATATGCAGGTAATTTAATCCACAGTTTATCCTCGATCCTAAATGCTTGTATTTCTGGTTGCAATGTTACCTTCAAATGATGCTGACCTCAGTGGAGACATTTTTGTGTGGGCCAAACCCCTTTGTCTCCCGAGTTATTGCATTTTTTGGTGATAATAGACCTTTTTAGCTTATGGATTTTTTTTCCCAACGTAGCCCATGTGATGTTACCCTAGAGAACTGTTTCTTTGAAATTTCGCCTTATTCACGTGCATATGTACGCATAATTTATGAAAAGACAAAAAGCAAATCCCCTTGGGAAGATCACATGGTCTACATTTGGAAAACAAAATCGACAAGCTAAAAAGGTCTATTAGTCTGGAGCACTATTCATCTCCATATAAGGAGTTGCGATGGAAATAGCTGCAGTATTGTGACATTGTGTGCTCAAACGAAGGTGTGACGTCACGCCCATTAGCGGCCGTTATTCGTTTATCGAGTCAAAAATGTTGATTCTGGTAAATTTGCCGCTTTATAAGTGATTTTCGAGACATGTTCCGCTACAAAGGCCCACAGGCTGGCATCATTAAGCTGAAATGTGGGTAAAGGCAAGCCTCTCAAAGGTGAGAGACTGTTTCATGGTAAGTGAGACGACAAAGATGCTTCGCAGCCAATACTGCGGTCGAAAACCGATTCAGGGCCTACCAAGGCAATTTGGGCTAGTTTTGACTAATAAAAAGCTCAATCGATTTCATATTTTCATTTTAGTACTGGGTGATCCGACACTTATAAACAAAACTTTGAAATAGGAAATGGAAGGGTTCTATGCTCGTGGAATAGTTGAATTTCCCAGAATTCTTTTTGGGGGTGAACGGAAAAAGTGAGAGGAAAATTTAAGGTTTACTGTAAATGTAGAATTTTGTTTTGTGGGCAATGTTTTTTTTTTTTTTTTTTTATCAAAAAGTTGACCACGAAAATGTGTAATGTTTAGTGCTGTTCTTTGGTCAAAAGATTGGCACTTTGGGGTTTGTTGCCACACAAACGGTGCCATGCGGCAAAAATTGGGTATTGTAGCTGGTATTTTTGGCTTTAATAGAAACAAAAGACACATTATTATGACGTTCTGACAGAATTTAAAAAAGAAATAAATCATAAAAGCGAAACCGGTATTTTCCACGCATATATGCATGGTTAAGGTCCCCCCCCCCCCCCCCCCCCCTTCTCCCTTCAAAAAGAAAAAAACAAGACGTGCTGATTAAATAATGAATATGTCAGAATGATAATCGACGTTGTGAGCACTTCTTATAATACGTTTTAGTGAAAATAAAGCATGAAAAAAATTCAGGTTGGTACGGATATGAACCCACAACCTCTGCGATACCTGTGCAGTGCTCTATCAACTGTCTAATAAGCCAACGGGGAGGTAGTCATTTTGTTATTTCGTTACTTCCCCTTGAGTTATGAATATATGAGAATGAGGTATCGCAGAGGTCGTGGGTTCGAGTCCCGTACAAACCTGAATTTTTCAGGCTTTATTTTCACTATTGCTCAAGAAGTGGTCATAACTGCGATGATCATTCACATATTCCAAAACAATCTTTTGGGAGATGTACAGGAGTGGGTGGTGCAGGGTAAGGTGGAGCTGTTTCAAGCATTATTGCTCTAATAAATAAGAGTGATTTTACTGGAATATATTAATTCATCAAATGGCGTCATTGGGGTTATCTGAAACAAAATAATGCTCTTAAAATGCAAAATTTCTTGTGTCATAGGTCATTATAAAAACCCGCTTGTGTGACTGTAAAAGCACGGATGCTATGATAAAAACATTCACCCGTTACACCGCCAATCTCGCTTAGAACAGGCATCAAGCAGCAAATAAGATAATTACAGGGCATTTTCCCCCCCAAATCTTGCATATGATATTGAGATTATAAAGTCAAATCTAATTATCTGACTTTTTGAGCCGATTACGAAGCAAACTTCGGCGAGCGACATTTTCGCTTGATCTGCATAAAAGACTTCATCACGCACGAGGCAGCAAGGACAGACGCGCGTGCGGTTTGATGAGGACGTGGAAGTGTGCATTTCGCGGTGGGTCACCGGAACACAAATTAAACAACAAACCCAAAGAGCCGTCTTTTTCGGGATCAACAAATCTGTTTATGATGCCATAATCCACAGTAAATGCTATTCATTATACGTCCATATTTAAGACAAGCGATATTTTAACAATTAGATTATAAGGTAAAGATTTCTATCGCGTGATAGGTGAAAAGGACACAGCCCAAATCAGCTATCAAGCATAGAAATCGAGAGCAAATAATCTAATTGTTTTAGTACAAATGTACTAGTCGTTCAAAACTTAACAAGTAAATTATCCAAATCCTCCTCACAGACACTTCGAAAACGCGAAGAAGCGGGCTGAATTTTGTTGACAACCGCTACTCACTATCTATCACAGAATAGATAACGAGTATCGAGCCAATCAGAGAACGGCATTCGTGATAGAACGCTAGTAGATTTATACTAAAAAAACAAATAGATTCCATGTTGCTGTGCGTCTGTTCAGTAATAGATCACGGAAGACGTCAAAATGTGGTAAAAACATCAGTGACACACTCGCCTGCGGTTCGTGTGCCACTTCTTTGTTTTTACCACATTTTGACGTCATCTGTGATCTATTACTGCACAGACGCACGGCAACATGGAATCTATTTGTTAAATAGATAGCGAGTAACGTATAGCCATTCAGAGAATGACATTCACGATAGAACGCTAGTAGCGGTTTATACTAACTATTTCATAGTATATCCTGGAGACAAGGAGCAGCGAACATTTCGTTTTAGTGTTGCTCGCAGTCTGGTCATGTTCCCGTTGTGACCAAGTGATCATAAAGAAGAACCCATTATCAAAATATCGACACGAAGAAGATTCTAGATTAACTTCTTCTTGGGGCTGATTGTGAACTTCAAATGATATCAACGTATTGTGCAGAAAAAAAAATTGAATCCGCTTCCTTTCGGGTGCTAGGACGTGTCGCTCGAGGCTCTTGATTAAAGCTACTAAATATGATACTTTGGAAAAAGAAAGAAACTTCAGCAGTAACTACGAAGAACGCGATATGCCTTTATATTGCGTCACTGGTATTCTTAAAAAAAAAACACGCAATATTTTCCTTGAGTTCTCCCTGACACGAGACTGTAAAAGAGACTCTAAAATACAGTAAGTAGTAAGACAGGTAGCCGTTGCTTTGCTGAAACAACCTTGCTGATTGACAGTTCTGTACTAATCGAATGAAGATGACAGTGATCATCGCAGTTGAGAATATTACTTAAGCAGTGGTGAAAATAAAGCCTGAAAATTTTCAGGTTTTTTTGTTTTCAGGCTTTATTTTCACTACGGCTTAAGTAGTGTTCGTAACTGCGATGATCATTCTCATCTTCATTCTTAAGCTTTAATCCGCAGTTCAAAAGTATGATATTCATACATTTACAGTAAAGTTCTAATCAGCAGCTGTAATCAGTAGAAAGACCAATACGAGCAGAGTTTATTGGTTATACATTTGATGAAGTCGTGTGCATCCCTGAAACCATCTTCCGTTTGTGTATTATCAGCGCTAGCTGTTCTCTCAGAAGGTTTCTTTAACTGGGAGCTACTGGGATTAAAACCTTGCTCGTAGCGAAGCTGGGAGAGTTGTTATCGCTGCTCTTGCATTTCACGCGAGGACGATCTGCAGCTAACCGATATTCGGTCCAATAAAAAAGACAAATAACTTAATTCCCGAAAGGAAATAGCACGTACCTAGACATCATACCTATTCAGTGCCATCGTTATTGCAAACAAAGTAAAAATCTGACATCTGACGGCAACGGCAACTAGAACGCCACTAAACAATCGGCTTAATGAGGAAAAACAATGGCTCTGCACGTGCGTTTTGCATTTTGGTATATTTCTTTGCTGTCCTCTATAAAACAACAACGTGCGATGACCAATTTTTATGTTTTCTTGAGAACGTGAGCGCATGACGGCAAATTTTTCTTTCTCTTTCCTTCCTTTGACGTCGTTCATAGTAATTTAGTTCTTGGACATATCGGCAACATTTTCCAAGTTAAACAAATTTGATTATTTGCGAAAGAGTTACCTCTTGTATAGGATCAAGAGAGTTTGCGTTTTTTTTTTTGCATTTAGTTTAGAAGAAAAGGAAAACAAAAAACACACAGTTTGCAGTGTGCTCACAAAGTAAATATGATAAATGCGAATTGCTACTAAAAGCCGTATCAACCCATTACATTGAAATTACTTTACCATGGTGTCCATTTTATACGTTTGTACAGTCGTACTTAGCAAAGGGAAAACCAGCCGTGCTCTTCAGCTAGACTGGCTATGCAACACAAATTCGCCCATTAGCTTGAGTATAGTAAACAACCAGTCTCAAGCTAAGCTCCAGGCCGCTTCAATCACAGTAGGTTAAACAAAATGCAAAAGAGAAAATGCCCGTTGTTTGGTTCTGCTGTCTGCTATTCAGTTCCATCTTTGCCATTTGGTGGTTTCCATCTAGATTTTGGTAATTCAATACAACTGTTGTTAAATAAAATTTACTAAATGAAAGAAATACCCTCCCTTACTTCAAGACACTGCGACGAACACTGTGTTGAAATGTTTTAGGAATTTGCTAAAACGAAAAAGAAAAATTGGGGGACCGAATTGAACTCTTGCCAAGCCTGGAATTTTCTGGAACACAAGCGTTGAAAACTGTCCAAAAAGTCATGGTAGCAGTAAACGGAGGTTGAGGACTTGACATCGGAAAAAATTACGTTTAAAAACTTATTTAGAATTTGTTATGTATAATTATAATTAGTAGTTCTACAATTTCCTGACTGGATATATTCTGTAGTAAACGCGTTGGCCATATATTTACCCAATGCGACTTGGAGCAACTTCATCTTACTGACTCACTGGTCTCAACCAATATTGCTTATAATTACGCAGCAATAGTCAGGAACGTGATATATAGCTTAATTCCCCTCGGATCTTTTTCTACCCTTTTGGATAGCAGTGTATATGATTACTTCAAACAAATCAAATTAAATCCACCGACTGAACTGCTCTCGGATAACAGTCAGTACCAAGAATAAAACTGAAGTCATCAAAACGAAGAGTTCCTATTAACGTGCGTCACAAAAAAATACTGGGAAGTTGGTAAACCATTTTATAATGGGCATAAAAACGTGTTAAGCCACAACATATCTTCAACTCGATGAGTTCCTTTCTAACGCGCGTGACAAATTTCGTAAGTAAACCATTTTAAGGGCATATAACGTGTGGCCACAACATGCTACTTTACGCATTAAATTAAAATGTGGTATTTCAAGAGCTGTGGAAACCCAGTGACATGGAACCTACAAAACTATACACTTCAATTTGGATTTAAGGATAAAGGATAACGCTCCCTCTCCTGCAAAAGCGAATTTAAACAATTTTGTTTCTACTTTCAAGTTTAATTTTGAGTTCCTGGGCTCCGAAATAGAAATATTTCCCACTCAACTTTGAGAACATTTAAGCTATGCCTGTACACAGTATATTGAAACTGACTGTTTCCTTGGAGCTCCTTAAAAAGGAAGATGATGTCGTGTAACCTTGTTATACCACTATCTATGATTTTCTATTTTTTTTTAAAAACGCCAGCCAAATGATTAAATATGGAAACTTTGCCATGGCAACTGACAAAAAGTAAACAAGAAAACCAAATTAAAAACATTTCAATTTGCTATCACGTGAACTTCGTAACTAAATTATACAGATAATTGTTTGTCGTTTTCTGTTCTACTTGGCAAAATGAATCAATAACATCTGACCGAATATTCCTTAGTTCCTTTTTTTATTCTTTGTATATGGCTTTTAATCAACCTTTTATAACCTTTTATGCAAATCAACCCAAGACAAGGGAACTAAGTTATTACTTAAAAAAAAAAAAAACATTGCGTTGCCCGCACTGACCTTAAACCGATTGTTGACGTGTAAGCAAGCACAACGAAATTAATTAAATTGTTGCAATAGATTTAGCATCTCCATAGTAAAAGGAGAAATGTGTACAGTCGGTGAACAAAGACCCATACGGGCCGTTCACTAAAGACAATTTAAGGGAAATGCTAAATATGGTTGGCCATTCTGGCAAAAGCGAATGTCTGAAAATTAAATTGTTAGAGCGGAGTAGTTCTATGGGATCGATAAATCAAGGGGAGGGGACACGTAATTTGCGGGAGAGTGATGGAAGGTGGAAGGTAGACTTTGAAAAACTGTTTCGATGATTCGATGACTATAGGAATCCTTAGTGCCTCAGAAAACTCTCCGGCGCGTGATTTTACAGGAATACGGGAAGTCATGATCACCAAAGGCGTCTCGTTTGGTTTCAGAGACACAATAATGCTCTTTAAATGCCATCTTTCTTGCGTCATAGGACTTTGTACAATTAAAGCTCGAGTTGCCGGCACGGGCATGACTTTTGTAGAGCGGAAGTTATAATTAATCCAGTCAGCCGTAACTGATTCCATGAGTCCTTAATGGAAACTGACATCAGTAATTTATTAGTAGCAAAAAGCCACTGCGTCTTTATCTTTTAAACATCAACCTTTTCTTTACCTTGGATATGGTGTTTGAAATAAATCTGTACCTAATAAGCTGCCTTGAGGAGTGATTAGGAGAGGACGTCGTCTGGTCTGTTACTTTCATCACATGAAGAATTAAAGTTGCAAAGTGCCTTACGGCTGGCGGTGCACCTTCTGGCACTGAGTGAGGTGACGAAAAGTTCTACCATGCTTTTAGTGCAAAAAGTTTGGCCAACGCGAAAAACAAAGCCAAATAACAGTCGCTGTAGTGTCAAAATCTTCTTGGAGCATTATGATCCACCATAAAACGCAATGTCATGTTAAAGTATGAGATAATTATGGCCTTTTCAACAATTAGTTTTCTTATCCACTTTACGTTTATTGTTTGGGACATAACAAAGAACTGAAATTGATTTGGTTTTGTGTGGGCAGAGAACAAATCGTTTTGGTCAGATTATTTTATGTATTTTTCCCTCCTTATAAAAAGATCGCATAAACAAAAAGGCGGTATGAAGGAGCTTGTACACTCCTTCCCTGTTAAGATCAGTCCTTGATTTCAAAACAATTGCGTATTTTAACGAGCATCGCCGAAAATTTGGAAGCTTTCGTCGGCTGCTAAGGTGTGCGATTGCCACTAAGATTTCTCCTGTACTTGGAATTACAAATGCTAACCTTGCTATCTGCAGAATTACCAACGTGTATTGGCAAGCAGATTTGCAAGTGATCTTAAAAAGGCTTATTAATTCCCGCCCTGTTTTGGATTTCAACATAAAAACAAAACTTTTCATTTTAAAAAAAGCAACACATACCGATAAAAAAAGGAAGGGGGGGGGGGGGGGGGCTTGTTAGAGAAGGGGATGGGGCTTTTCACAAAAACTGACTTCCAAACGAGGCTAGGGGCTTACAGACACGGTTGGGGACTTAATAGAGAGTTTTTTTGGTATATTCACAAATATTATATTGGATCTTCGTTTCATCAGTCGTGGATATTTGGCCAATGGAGTTATGAAAAAAATTGTAACAGATTTTATCATGTAGCTCTCTGCTCAAATTAAAAAGCGCTTTAGTTCGACATTTTACCACAGCATATGGTACCGAAAAATCAGTATGGTTGGCATATTTGAAGCATCAACATGAAATTCAGTTGTCCTGTTTTCGTATGGTTTTAGTATGTTCCCTGATTGAATATTCAGAGCTAGACAATTTATATATCTACTTACCAATTGCCACTATCTTCAGTTTCATATTATGACACTCACTTGCTTGCCTCTTAGCCAAGCCATATCGTTTACACTGCGACATTTTCCACTTTCAAGAACGTAATTCGGCTTTTTCACGGATCCTTTAGAGTATCGATACATGAAATAACTACAGGATCATTAAATTCAATTTTGACTGAGTTGCTGTGGAATACCAGTCAGACTAGGAAGTGAATAGTGAAATTGTCATAAAGAAGGATGCGTTCATATTTAAAGGAACAAAATGAGAACACGGAAAATCCCCTAAGAGCGTCACGGCGCGTTAAACCATTGCATACGTAAATACAGATAAACTGCTGTTTATGTAAAAACGTTTTCATGAATTTTTACGAGCTGTAAAATCCCAAATACTTTATCTCCTGCGCGTGTTTTTCGGCAGGCTTGCGGGCCGGATTTCGTGGTCAGGATCAATGCATCCTTATAGATTTGCATGCCTCAGATCGCAGTACATCAACTATATACGAAAGACGTGCATATACCACAAGAATGGCGTATCAATCGGAGTGATCCAATAATCTGAATACACAGAAGAACTAAGAACAAAGCAATTGCGTGCATCTGTAGCTCTCCAGTTTGAGTTATCATTATTTGACTGTCTGTAAAATTCCTTGGAGGTTAGCAAATGCTACCATGAAAGTTTGGCTCTTATCAGCCGCAAGTCGTTTAACGGCAAGTGAACGAC
The DNA here is from genome assembly GCA_016490735.1 of Pachyseris speciosa. Lineage (NCBI taxonomy): Eukaryota > Metazoa > Cnidaria > Anthozoa > Scleractinia > Pachyseridae > Pachyseris > Pachyseris speciosa. The sequence goes on from JAEMWC010000004.1 coordinate 339,922, forward strand.
GCTGCGTTCTTTTATTGCAGCTCTGTTTTAAACTCTCTTCATCGTGATTCATTGGGTGGCGTTATGAATTTCAGGAAATAACTTCAGATAATTCAGCACGTTTTGCTGGATTGCTCCGTAGAAAGCTATGAGCCTTAGCTCCCAGCTCCCTCTTCCAACCAAAAATACATTGCTATTGTTTTTGAAGCCCTGTGAAAATGCTCTCAACATTATTGGCCAAAGGCATCCACGTTAATTGTTGGGCTTTATACATGTTGTTGAGATCGAACGCTGTCTTTAGTGTCTTTGACAGTTTTTAATTTGGGTGTTGCAGTCTCAACTTCCAACAGTTCCCAAAAGCACGCAACACGGTGTTCAAACGCGCCCAACATCTGGAACCAAACAATGTTGCACGTGCTGACTCCTGCTCGACTGAGTTTCCTGCTAGGGGTTTGACTCTTCCATATAGGAATTATCATGAGTACGAGTACAACTCTTCCTTGCTTGTCCATTGTCAACACAAGATTAGACAACGTCTCTTAGCCTAATTAATGGCCTATGAAACTTTTTGACGGCATTTAGACCAAAATGCTACACAGTCGGTGTAAACGCGGGCGATAAAGATCATTTTTCTTAAACGATTATTCAAGGCATGCGAAGCCTTTCTAGTTTCTCAATGTATCGCGAACCTCAGTAAAGGCGAATAAGCGACATTTTATCCCTAACACAACATTAAACGGAAGGCGAACAATATACTGGTTTACCATGCAACCTTCTATTTTGCTTTTGTTGAAGGAAGACGTAACCTTTGTCACAACCCTTGTCTCACCAAGACTCAAATATATTCGAGAACACAGATAAACATACTGTTTCTTATGTGGGTCGATTTAAACAGAGAATTTCCATTTTCTAAAGGTATATTTACCATTTAATCTGGGACGTTGCTAGAAATTAATTCCCAGCAAGGAGGGGAATTTAGTCGTGACAATGTTATGTATATCGCGATCTTTTGTAGTAAAAGGAACAAAACAGGCTGGGTTTAGAAAGTCAAAAAAGCCTCAATATTGGAAAATATTACCGAAAAAAGCGTTTCTATTTATTCCGGTCATTGTTACTTCATGCTGGTTTTTTAATCGAATGGCATCTTTTCTCGCCTGATACTATTTTCTAAACTTTTTTTACTGTACTAGGAGGAAATTTGATAAACTCTACTGAAAAATTTAATATTTATTAAAAAATAAATGTCCGTAATTTAACATTGCAGAAAAAAATTTTGGCAAATTTAATGAGCGAAAAAATTAAATCTCTGAAAACTATATGTTGGTTTAATTTACTTACAGCAATAGCGACGAATATTTTTACACAGTTAATTTTAGAGACTGGTTATTACGATTTCGAATGGCTGCCGTTTGGATGCCTCTTCATGAACGCCGCTTATTAAAACGCTTCACTTGTTGTCTTAAGCGAAGCTGATGGATTGACACAAATAAATTTAGTAGTCAAGTTAAAGAATGGCTCCACAGAGAAATTGAAAAATATATGATTTTTTATATTATAGAGAAGAATTTGGAGAGTAGAGAGAGTAACAATAGGCTGCATGTCAACCGTGTCAACTCTTAGTGATACCGGTCATAGTGAATGGCCAAATAATGATGGTCTTTCACCCATACATAATGAATATAGAATATTCATAGATCACAATCCGCTCCCATTGTACCATATCTTTACAAATAAATAACTTACAAGCCCACATGGCGCGAACTAAGCACCTTGGGTTGAAGAATTTTCATATACGGCATTCGGTAGAACGAACGCTCTCAATTATACAGCACCCTCAATAGTCATTTTTCTGTGATAAGAGGAAATTTCAGCATGCGTGTCATGTTACATGCAGGCAGATGCAGTGTTTGCCGAGCTCAAGGATGATGTAAACACGAAAGAGAGAGTCTTCTGATGACCCTTGATGCGGGTGCCAAACAAGCACTGGCAACAGTTACACAAAGGGTTTGTAAAACCACTATAAGTTGATTAACTGACTTAAATGAATGAAATAAAAGAGATAAGGACACATTTAATTGCCTCCTTGGATATTGACGGTCTGGCAAAAACGAGGGCCAGTAACCAATCACAATACAACGCGATGGGATGCGATGCTACAAAAATTTCGTTTGATTAGACGCTGTATGACAGGATCGTACATTGTGATATTGACTCTAAAGCCCTGGCTAAACGGGAAATGTATGGTGACCAAACTTATCAGAACACTGTTTGCTGACCGAAAATGTTACCGTTTGGCCACCTGTTTTGGTCTCCTTTAATCGTGTTTCATAGTATTTGGTCGTATTTGATAAAATTTGAACTGCATCAAACACTCGATCAAATAACTTAAAACATTTGTTTTGTTCTCGTGTTTTCGTTTTGGTGCTTTTTGGTCCCCTTGGCCAAATATACTATTTGTGACAAACATTATTTTCTTGCGCATGCGAGTTTAGCTACCTCATTTGCTTGAAATTTGTTTACACGACTGTTTCAGCTGATTACAGAGTTTTAGTAGCGACGACGGCGACGGGAACGAAAACGTCGTATCAAAATCTAACTTCTCGTTTTTACAACTCTTTAGATATTATTCCAATTTATTTAAGTTAAAAAATGCCGGCCAATTATCCAGGGACTAAATCGACAGTTTACATTTTCCGCCATGCGCTTACGTTCCTGAGGAAACCTTGAATTTGGCCATTTCTCGTTACTTTGCAGAGGACGACAAACAAACGTTCCAAAATTTAAAACGCACGTGCGAATTAAATATATTGTTTTGTGATTGTCTCGTTAATGAAGCTACCTATAGGTGGTTTGAGGCCAATCTCTGCAGACACAGATAACAACGGTGAAATGAACAACTGCTGGTGGACGAACAAAAGGAGATAATGAGAGATCTATTGTTAACGCCCACCAGCATGGCGGCGATGACGTAACGTGAAAACCACCTATTATCAAAATGACGAACGAGGAAGAAGGTTTTGATATTGAATATATGATTTTCATATAGAAGACGGTTTTATTGACTTGGCTGAGCGGAAACACAGGAAAACGAAACGAAGGAGATAGAATCTTCATCTAATAATTCAAGTACAATTACAGCCGCTATACACTGCCTTTGAACCATCACACATTCCCCTATTGTAATCGTAAACAAGACTCTTGGGGAGGTTGTAATATGCTGGGTAATATTTGTGCCTCATAACGCCTTGCACCCCGATCTTTGATCTTTGTATGATCAAACAAGTTTTAACTGTTTGGCCAGGGCTTTAAGCATCATCATGTTTGGACACCAAACAATGATTGATGATGTTTGGTCACCCATTTGGCCAGGGATTAATAACTAATTTTGTAAGTAAAATGCTTATGAACACCGAAATAGATTGTATACGAAAGTTGATTTAGGAGTTGATTTCAAGTTGTAATCAACACCTGAAATCGAAAAATACTAATGTACTAAAAAGATTATCTTTTCTATTTTAATCGTCGCAACAACAATTTGCCTAAGATGTCTTTAAACTGCAGCAGTACAAAACTGGACCTCGAAGATCTTAATAATAATTAAGGCAGGACCACTAATAGGGTAAGAATCAGTTAGTGATTACACAGCCCTCTAGGACGTTGTACAAAGAGTTCGTAAATCTAATGCTAGGTGTTATACATTGTTTTGAGGCAGGAATGTTTGGATTGTGAGACCCAAATTCCATGTGACCATTCTTCCAGCTATTCATTCACCATTACTACTTAATTTCATTGTAAAGGCTTGGAATCTCTTGGCTGTACCTCATCTCGTCATGCGTCCAACTGAAAGGCTCTTTATACCTTCTGCTTCTGCTCGATGGTGATATACCTGTTCTGCGGACTGACCTCAATTCCACTAACGCCACATTTCGATTTAATCATCTCTCTGGAATCTAGAGAAATAAATCGGTCTTATTAACAGGACGCTTAAGGAGCTGGTAAGTTAAAGGGGCAATGCAACCGAAAAGACGAAACTAGTGCTTCACACTAAGAAGCAGTCGCAGATACATAATTACACCTGCAGAAGTCATTGGTGATGTTGGCGAGAAGTTGTGTAGTCAGCACGCCGAGGAAAAATGAAAGCGCAAAGTCTTGTTGGTGATTTTAGCCAACGTACGATACTTGGCGAGACAAGCTTTGCCACTGAGGAGTAACTGGAACTTAGAAACAGGGAGCGAAGAAACTGCGTGCCCAAGACAACCATGAAATTCTGGACTGGTTAAGGCGCAAAGACGATAAATACACCTCCTCAGACATACCAAATGAGTTACTGGAGGTGATGGCTCGACGTATGCTGCGCGAAATATCCGAGAACATACAGAACGCTACTTTCTTTACTATCATGGCATTCGCTCGGATGATGAGAAAGTCGCAGTTCATGAAGGGTTCATAGGAATGTATCCCATGGAGAGAGCAACCGCTGACCACATAACAGGAGTGCTGAAGAACACTCTAACTTGCATCCACCTACGCAAAGAAACTGCACGCGGTCACTGTTACAATGACGTGTCAACCATGGCTGGGGAAAATGTAGTAGCAAGACAAATAAAGGCCCTAAATAGCAAATACGTTCACACCTATTGAACTTGACTGTTGCTGACGAATTTAAATAAGTAAACTTCATAAGCGACTCCTTTGAGACTGTAGGAGAGATCGCGAAGCTAGTTGGATAAGATTAGGGCCGAAACTCAAAATGAGTCAAGTGGAGTCCATGATTTCTGTCCAACAAGGCGCACTGTAAGTGGATATTTGTTAGCGGCGGTTCTGAATAACCATATAGAGCTGATGGAGCTGTGGTAGTGGTCACCCGAGGTTTGTAAAGACACGGAGATGAAGGCACGAATACGAGGAGTGCAAGGGATGATGACAACTTTTCCATTCTACTTTAGGTACCCGTTAGGAGAGTTTGTCTTGCGTGTGAGAGTCGAGCAGGCCTATCTAACCCCTTTCTTTTAACACTGGGTATGCTTATCAGATAGGCCCCGTCCCACGCAGTGAGAAATATTCATTGCGGTTTACCACACCAGCCAAACATATATTGAGCACATTGAGCAAAACGTACTGAGCAGAAAACACACCTTTTCTAAACTAAAACAATCAAAGGACTACTCCTTACTCGGCAGTTAGCCTATGGGATCGACTCACTTGAGTAAATGTGCCAGTATATGTTTAAACTTTTACGATTAGTCACCACAGGAAACACAGCATAGAGCTCAACTTGTAAGGATCGAAATCGCAGCGACATGATTGGCCAACTAGGGCACCAATAAAAATGCGAGATTTTCGATCCATCCAACGGGTTTTAAGCGAAACGTGTTTGCCAGGTTTTTAATTGAACTTATCGGTAGCAATTTTTGGTAGTTTTAGCTTCTTGTTTTAATTGTAGTTTTTATCAGTTTTTAAGTTTGTCTTTTGCTGTTAATAGGACCTTTCTGAAGACCACATCATGTGACGCAAGATTATTATTATTATTATTATTATTATTATTATTATTATTATTATTATTATTATTATGCAGTTACAACTTTTGTATGCAGTTAAAATAGTAAAATAGTATGACGGGGCGCTGAAGCGTAGCCCCGTTAACTATAGTGAAAACTTAGTACAAAGCTATAAATTTAAAATTTAAAATATGTCTAAAAATTAGCACTATAAATATTGCTCCGAACGAAAAATAATTAATGGATAAACACTTTAGGACATCTAGAATCTAAAATGGTAATTATAAAATCTTTAAAATTCTCTTAAATATATCACTAATTCGGCGGTAAATAAAATAATTCATTAACGGTTACTTCATAACTTTCTTCTTAAGGTTTTTCATGTTGCCACTTTAAACGTCCGAGAGATGTTTAGTGTTCCCGAGATTACAACCTTCTGCACGTCATAAAAAGCTCCCTCACTCTTACTTCCGAACAACTCCTTCAGCTTGACTTCTAAGTCTCGGCACCATCCCCCTAATACGTCCATTCTGATATTAGCTTCAGCTTACTTGATCACATTAATTTGTGAAGTATCCTTGTCACTCCAGCCACATCCCACAAGCTTTACGTTTCAGTTCTGATATTATATTGTTTCACTCCATATCCACTCCCAGCGGAGTGGTCCGTATTTCGTGGTTTTCTCCTCCTTCTTTTTTTCCCGATTTCTGACCCATGGGCATCTCATCTCAAGCGTGATGACCCGCTTTGACACGTGGTTGATAATGTGCGCATCCGCTCTGTTGGCTGTAACTTCTTGGTGCTCCGCAAATAGAGGGACATCCCAGAATGCTTGCGCATTGTTCGACTCGTACACTGGCTTCGGTTTTAGTGGCGAGTACCAAGTTGGCACTGAGTCTAAAAGACCTAAGTCTTGCAAAATCTCAAAGAAAAGTATCTTCAGGGCTGCGTTATGTCGGGTGATGTACTTGTTCTGTGCAAGGGCGGCACAACTAGCCAGGACATGGGCGACTCTTTCAGGAGCCTTATTACATAGCCTCCACATTACGTCGCCCGTCCAGTCCGTATGCGTTGACTGGCAGGCTTATTATTATTATTATTATTATTATTATTATTATTATTATTATTATTACTATTATTATTGTTGTTGTTGTTGTTGTTATTATCATTATTATTATTATTATTATTATTATTATTATTATTATTATTATTATTATTATTATTATTATTATTAACAGTTAGACTTTCTAATCTTCCCGGAGAAAGACGATAAACCGTAGGTCCCGCTTCACACCCCTTGTTCCTTATATTCTGTGGGACGTTAAAGAACTCACACACTGTTCGAAAAGAGTAGGAGAGGTAGTTCCCGGTGTAGTGGTCTATCTGTATCTTTCATCTGTCTTTAACATTCATGTGTGGGATGGGTGGGTGGCTGAGATCAAATATGGACTGATAGCGGATGCCAGTGGCGCCTTAACAAGCTGACGTCCAATCTTACCCTAGAGAAGAATTGTAAACCGCCATGAAACTATATGATATGTGCGGTATATAAATCCATTACTACCATTGCCATTACCTACTCGGTATCAGGAGGACATGCTGGAAGAGCTGCACACAAGTTATCCAGGCATCGTATGAATGAAAACGTTGGCACGAAGTTGGTTATTTGTGGCCGAAAATTCACCAGAAAATTGAACAAGTTGTGAGAAGTTGTACCAGTTGTCAGCAAGTAAGCAAAACACCTGCTGTAGTTCCTCTAGCCCCTTAGTTATGGCCGAGTAAGCCCCTGATCCGACTTCACATTGAACCTGCAGGAGACTGAAATTGACATAGTTTCATTGTCATCGATGCAGATTCTCGCTGCCCTGAGATCTACTCTGTGCGCAAAACACGTCTGCTACGGAAACCGAAGCCATTTTACAGGAACTATTCTTGGTTTGCAACCACGAGACAGGGCGGCCATGTTGCAGCTCAAAACAAGAGAAATTTTTTCGAAGAATTTACATTAAAATAGAATTTAGTAACCAGCGGAGAGAAAGGCCATTGTTTTTGACCTCCAACATGGCTGCCGTGACGTCACGTGCAAACCAGCAATTCGTCAAATATGAATTGCCGGTGCATTGTGTCAGTGACAATGGTCGAGATTGCATCTTTTCATATATTGTAATTTACGACATTTAATATTTGTATGTATCGCGGTTAAGATCAGGATTGCCTTGCAATTGTAACAGGGGTACCCAACGACAAGTTTCGGTGGATATCTGTTCGGTGGAGGGTAGGTCCCCTTAGGCTTTCGGCGTCGATTAACTAGTTCGTGGAAAGTTCGCTACGGCTAGAATTTTATCAAAGGAAGAAATCGTTCCCTAACGTTTTATGGGCAATTAAATTTTAGCTAAGAAATCCGAATAGATGACATTCTTCTGGCTACCGAAAAAATCACCTTAAAGAGACTTCAAACACCATAAGGTAGTTAAAAATTCCATTCTACAACTTTTGGGTGATTTGGCTCGTTGGGTGCCCCTGTTGTATGACTGGTTGACGCATCCTTAATAAACTTTCACTTTGAAGCTTGTGGTAGCTAGTGTAGTCAAAATTAGTAGATTTTGCAGATGTCATACAAAAATAGCAAACTTTAATAAAGGAAAACCTTCATGGCTCAATGATTGCTATTTCAGTAGAAATAAATGTTCGTAAACATACTCAAATAATCAAAAAAGAACATTCAAACCGATGATTACAGTTTTGATCATATTAGCATAAGTAAAAACAAGTATAAGCATGAGTAAAAACAACAATATGGAATTGTAACTGTCTTACGCGAGCTTTAGTTTGACTCAAAAACTTTAAGTTTTGATTTAATTTATTCTACTGTTATTGTTTACTGTTATTGTTTATTGTTTAATGAGACAGTCGAACACGACACTACTCTAAGCGTTTGATTGGTTCATTGTGTAATTTCCTTCTTTCAGTCATTGGTTATGATGACGATTTGTTTGTTTTGGTGGTATAATCCCTCAATTGAAAACCTCTCTGGTTACAAGCAGAGACAATCGAGAAATGGCACAGCTTAAACAACTACGATATTTGGAAGTTCATTTCGGTCTTTTGTGTCGCCTTGTTGATGAAAGGAGTTTTCCTGAAGATTTTCAACTTGTTTCCTTTCATCGGTGTCCCCAGATGATTCTTCTTTAAGATTTTCTTTCTTCGCTTCTCCTGAAATGTAATGCGAGCTTGACGGTGCATCGGCATGTAGGTTCTCAGCGTTGTTTTCTTTCTTAACTTCAGACACCTTTTCCAAAGACTTCGTTTCTGTCACCTGGTTCATGTTCTCATTTTCTTCGGCCTCTTGGCAAACTTGGTTAAGCGACGATTCTGGGTGGTCTGTAGTTAACGCCGTCAACGAGGGATACAACCCTTTGCCCGCGGGTGATTTTCCATGCTGGAAACTGGTAGTATTCATTGTAGGTTGTTTGTGGGTTGGTTTAACGGATGAAGGAGGCGTGCCTTGCTCTCCCATTTCAATGGCTTGTTCTATCGATCCAGGGTGGTCATGACCAACTTTGGTGGAGTTCCTTGGAGTTGCGTTAGTGGAGTTTGTGGCTTGACTACTTGCATCTTCTTGGCTGTCCACACGTCGGGCTCGTCCCAATCTGGAAACAAAATGGAAATGAAGAAGAACCTCGCAATTAGGGGTTGAAAATATGTCACATTTTCGCTCCTTTATGGACTTTTTTATTGTTAAGGGAAAGGGTCTTTATTATTGTTCGTTGTAACTGCAATTATCGAAGTGTTGCCTGCTCACCGACCGCGAAATTCAAATATCTCCGTCAGCAATCGTTGTGCCACGATGCCGGCTTTTGGAGTGGTGGGGTATGAAAATAATTGTCAAGGCAGAAATGATCTAATTGTCAACTCCAATAATCAACAAACAGTTTTTCGGGCCCAGAATTTTCAGAAAGCAAACAAGACAGAGCAGCCGGTAGAAAGCCGACGTGCTATCGTGCCTTCCAAGCTACGATCTTTAGAAGGCCGTTTGTTTAACTGATAACAGTAAAAAAAATTAAAATGCCCATAACCCCCAAAAAACGTTTTCGCTCAATTTAATCTTTGTGTAAAACTGAGAAAACTGTCACAAAAATTTTTGAATTCGGTTAAAACAAATAGTAAAGTGAGCGCTACTGAAGGCTTGACCGAGCAAATGGGAGAATAAGACCAGTGACGTCATTCCGGCAACTGCTCGCGTCGCTTTGGTTTATACTGTTTGGGATCAAGCGTTTTAAGGATTTAGTATCTTGGCGAAATAACTTTTGTTTTACTAAATAAATTGGGATCATCAAGACTATTCATAATGTCGTCCAGCGATGCTAGCTTTGATTCTAGCTCGGTTTCCCATGCCGCAGAAATGGATGTCGAGTACAACTGAGAATTCGAGGGTTCATTAAATGAGAGCGAACAAGAAACCTCAGGTGGCGAGGAACAAGGAGATGTCTATGCCAATGAGCCGATAGCAAACGAGAAATGGCTGGCTCAGTATGAAGCAGAAAGGAAAATGGAGGAATAATTTGAAATGAAATTACAAAAGCGACTAAAGGTGGTGGACGAATATCCTCGTGCCTCTGAATAAAATGAGACACAGAGAGATATTTTAAGGAATGCACTCTTGAAATCAGCAAAATTTTACAAATACAAAAATGAGTGAGTACTTCGTGGGCTCCCATTGAACACGCCTTGATTTAGACAAAATTGACCCACTTTGTTCTTTTCTTTCGTTTCTGCGGATAAACAGCCCCCTCAAAAGATAATGTGTACAATGATATACCCTTAACCTTGTTTAGCCCGTTGCTGCAACCAAAACACATTTATCTGGAATTTTCGTCCTTGAACCCGAAGCAATGTCAGTTCCGAACAAGAGAAGCGATCAATGGCCTGGAATGACGTCACAAATTACACTATTCCCAGCCCCTTTCCAATGATTCTACGGCTCGGTCGTGTTTTCGAAAAAGGGCTATTTTCCCGCTCTGTAAAAAATCATACAAAAAAATCGTGATTTTAACCAACAGTATATATATATATATATATATATATATATATATATATATATATATATATATATATATATATATAAAGAAACTGTAAACTTCTGTGTCGAATGATGATACTAAAAACAATGAAAACCCAAAGTCTTCTGTTACTTTGCTTTTGGGCTACGCGTTTCACCGCTGTTGCGGCTCTTCAGGCATAGCAAAGAGTGTTTATTGACTTATTGCGTCACAGATGTAATTGTAATTACAATTATAATGGCTATTGTAATTCTAAGCGCGCGCGAGCAATTAGCGTAATTCTAAATCATTAAGAACGGGTTTATATTTCAAAGTAAAAAACTTCTCTTTGTTCTTTCTCATGCTTTCTGAGGGGCTGAGAATCTTATAAAACGGAAAGATAGTGAACTGAGGTGTCAATCCCGCAGCACATTCATCAATATTCTTGCTGACTCCCAGCATACGTGTGTGCGGGTCTCTAATTTGCTGTTCATGAACTGTCACTCTATTTCTCAGGACATCACCCGTTTCTCCTATATAATTATGTCCACATCCTGCACATGTTATTACGTAAATCAAGTTCGTTGAGGTGCCGTTCATCGAGTGCTTTATCCGAAATTTTTCATTCGTGGCGGAGAAAGTGAAGAAGAAGGTGAATTCTTTACCCGGTTTCAAATAGGGGCATGTTCCGCAACGTTTTGTTCCACAAATTTTAACTTCCGGATTAGTGTCCTTTTGCCCGGAGAAATAGGAGTTTGTTAGCATCCGTTTGAGGTTTCTGGGTTGTCGCTGACTGTGAATTACTTTAGTCTTGCTCATAATGGATTTTAATGAGGAGTTTTGGTTCAACATGGGAAGTGTTTTCCTGACCAGCTGAAATACTTGCGGATTGTTGGGATTGTAAGTTGTTACCAGACAGAGGAGGTTATTTTCGCTAGCTTGTTCTCTCACCCTTCTTAACTCTTCCGATGTTTTATATATATAGTACAGTAAGGTAGGGAGGGGATATATTAGCAACTGATTGCCTTAATTACTTAGGATCACCAGCCTATTCCCGTTTGGATGGCGATTCATTAGCGATTTCTGAGAAATACAAACAGACAAGGTTAATTTGGGAACAGAAATCATCAACTAAGTAATTAAGTGAAAATGTGGCTCAGCCAGGAATCGAACCTGGGTCTCCAGATTACCGGTCGGATGCCTTAACCACTAGGCCACTGAACCAACCACACTGGGTTGACACATATTTTTACTGTACAACACATACACAGTGTGGCCTTATTTTTATGGTAAGGTCCTAGGAGACAATTTCACACATTTTCTTCAACCAGGATCACGTCACTACTCCCCGATCGATCAGCGATGCAAGGCCAAATCCCCCTGGAAATTAATTAAGTACAGTAAGGTAGGGAGGGGATATATTAGCAACTGATTGCCTTAATTACTTAGGATCACCAGCCTATTCCCGTTTGGATGGCGATCCATTAGCGATTTCTGAGAAATACAAACAGACAAGGTTAATTTGGGAACAGAAATCATCAACTAAGTAATTAAGTGAAAATGTGGCTCAGCCAGGAATCGAACCTGGGTCTCCAGATTACCGGTCGGATGCCCAGGTTCGATTCCTGGCTGAGCTACATTTTCACTTAATTACTTAGTTGATGATTTCTGTTCCCAAATTAACCTTGTCTATATATATATATATATATATATATATATATATATATATATATATATATATATATATGTATGTATGTATGTATGTATGTATGTATGTATGTATGTATGTATGTATGTATGTATGTATGTATGTATGTATGTATGTATGTATGTATGTATATATACATACACACACATATTTATCTAAGCCAAAAAAAAGTGGGGGTTATAGGCATTTTAATACCTTTTAAGGATACCAACTACCGCCAATAGCATAGAAAATCTTAATAGACTAAAACCACCCCGCAATAATTTCTCTTCATTCTGTTTCTTTTTCTGTTTTATTAATCGGTAACGCTTATTGCAACAACCGACATGGAAAAAAGTTGCGATAAATTAAACAAAACCTGAGTCATTTAGGGTGGTTCCTTGAAGCGATTTAAAAATTTGCGCCTTTTCACGCCGGCATGCCAGCATCAATTCATGTAAATAATTCACTTTGAATTGAAACTCGCGTGTCGCTAATCAATTAGCTCGCTCTTCTCGAGCGTCAAGGACGAACCTTTACGAATAAGTTTCATGTTAAAATAAAATCTCAAACGCAACCTACTACATACAATCAGCAGACAAAAACTGAGTCATTTAGCTTTGTTGCTTTAAGCGTTGTTCAAATTCGCGCTTCAATTGTTCTTCAGGGTCTTTGTCTCGTCATGAAACAATTAATTTATGCAAATTGTAAATGCGCGTGCCGAGAAACTTTTTAAGGTTCCAATCGTTTCTTTGTTGAAGAAAGAGTCTACAGGAACAAGCCCGAAATGAATTTCCACGTCAGCAATACGCCAACAATTTCTCGTAATAATAATAATAATAATAATAATAATAATAATAATAACCAGTTTTCTAAATATTGGATGGTCTTTATGGCCATTTCATTCAGACATCTTTCTCGAGGAAGTGAGCAGCACAGAAGGTAGATGAAATCTAGGCTTGAATCGGACATCAATCTATATCATACTCATAAAACTCTCGTCCTAAAGGAAAGCACTGGAACCTCGATTTGTTGTCCTAACCGACATAGAGATTATTTTTAATGTCTGGTGTTATCAATGGCAACGGTTCTTTTAATTTCCAGGTTTTCAACTTCTATCCGGGGGAAGGAGTAGGGGGAGGGGAGGGGGGGGGGGGTCCTTGAGTAGAGGTATTACTAAGGCTAAAACTGGCTGCATTTTGTCGTGTTTTTGTTTTGCTCGTTTGCTTGCTTGTTGTTGTTTGTTTGCACTTTTTTACGTTTTAGGAAATCATCATGTGTACAAATACGCTAATGATTGCACTCGATCACCGTAAAAGCTCTATTAAGCCCCCCCCTCAGGTACGGGGCTTATTTCATTTCAGGCGTCGCTGACGTGAGGGGCGGGGACTTATTAGAGAGGGAGGGGGGGTCTTCTTTCAAATCTGAAACCCGCCGCTTTCGTCTTAAAACAGTTTTTGTATAAAACTCAAACAACTGCAGTGAAATTATATTATTTAATAAAGAGCAACAAACAGTATTATGTGTTTGAGTGTATATTTGCTTAAAAACAAGCCAACTGGGCCGAATAAAGTGGATTTCACAACAGGGAATAGGAGGGACTAATTACAAAATCTCATGTCCACAAATTGGAGAATAGGGGGAGATTATTAGAGAGCGGGGCTTATTACAAAAGCTGACTTCCAAACGAGGGGATTATGAGAGACAGGGGGTTAATAGAGACGACGGGCTTAATAGAGCTTTTACGGTATATTGCAACAGTACTACTCATAAAGTACCTTTGGTTTATCTTACAACCCAGGAAAAAGACAGCGACAAGAGCAATGAACACGAGTCCTCCCACGGAGGCAGCAACAATCAGGATCAGTGGCGTTGATTCTTTTTCTTCTTTATCATCTTCGTTTTTGTTTTCCAATTTGTCTGAGGAGCCCTCTACAGGCGCAACACTATCAATGGTGCTGTCCATAGATTGTTCAATGTTTGACATATCGCTTTTTATGATGTCTTGTAAGATGTCTTTGTTAACCACGGCACCTCCGGACACCCCTTGAGGAACGCTCAAGTAGAAGGCCAGCAAGGTGATTTCGGGATCATCAGGCGACTGCTTTGGATACCCAGGTAAAATATGAACCATATCGGGCGTAAATGTCATCTCTGATGATCGCCTTCGGCGAGATCTTAAATAAAATGGAAAACAGACCAGTTAACGGCCAAAAAAAAAAAAAAAATGGGGAATTGTACTCAGTACAGGTGTTTTCACTAGTTCCATGCACACTGTGTAATTGGCGTCGTACAGCCTTGTTAGATTATGATGCAATTATCTTGTGATGTTATTTCAGCTTGGATGGTTTGCCATCCCTTTATAACTCTGCCTTAGAAAAGCAATAAACCTTAAAGGTTACTTCAAAAAAGCCTTTATTTAGATGAAATACATGAGTCATCTAGCTATATAATCCGGCAAGAAGAAGTTCGAATAGCTGGTACCTCATTTAAATTCGATTCCGCGAGAAAAAAATGCGGCAGTTATTTTTATCAACTTATAAAACATTTAATTAATGCATTAATGTAATTATTTCGTTTCATGAAATTTACGATTAATTTTATTAACTTGTCTACCTTTTTGGCTCACACTGTACTCCATCGTTTTCACAGTATTCTGATGCTGCTCTTGCTACCTGATTTTTGAATGCATCCTCCATGTCCTGGTCCCACTGCAAAGGAAGGGCATCTCACAAGTGAGGTTTAATGTGACTAGGGCGATGCATTAATTAATTCTCAGCTAACTACAAGAAGCAAAAACGATAAATATCGCATTATTTTTGGCCAATGTTGTGGTATAAGCTGGCCACGGAGGAGCGTACCTTGAGCAGTTTAAACTCTTTTAAACGACAAATAAGGAAGAAAGACTTAGCGATGTTGATCGAAAATGAAGGATGCAAGAATTGTAATTTATGCACAAGCTGACATTATATTTATGTTCTTAGGTTATGAATAGACTTTTCTCTAGATTTCATTCGCAACTTTTATAGGTATCTTAGTCATTTTTTAAAATCGTAATTTGTATATAGATGTATTTTAGTTTTTAACTTTTAATTTGTGTCACCAATTAGCGAAAGCTAGAACGACTGACACATGAATAAAGTTACTTACTTACAGTTGAGGGCAGTGCAACACTAGAACAACCGAATAAGGGCTAACAAGCATCTCTGCTCAGTCATAATTTTGATTAAACATGGCAGGAAAATGAGGTCTGTAACGGTACCATGGGAAATGAAAACCACTTAATTTTAAGTATAATACCTTGCTGATGTCCAAGTCCCTGAGCCGCAACATAACCGATTCTTTTTCCTGCTCCACTGATGGCGTTTGAGCGGCAGATGTACTTTGCTCAGAAGTCGTTGGGAGCTTAGTGGTGTGATTAGCTGACCCAGACGTCGTTGGGAGCTCAGTGGTGTGATTACTTGACCCAGACGTAGGTGCTATTGACAAAGATAATATTAGGGAGCTTTAGCAACGAATTGAGTAACGGTAACGAAAACATCAAAATATAACTTTTCGTTTTTGTAAGCCTTTCTTTTCTTTCCATTTGTGTAACTTGGAAAATGCGAACGAACTGTCTAGGAAATAAACTATTATGAACGGCATTAAAGGAAGGAAACGAAAGAAAATGTGACGTCACGCGCTCAGCTTCCCCATAAAATATAAAATTTGGTCATTGGGGGTTGTTGTTTAATGAACCAAATGTAAAATACTGTACAGAGTCATTGTTTTTGCCTTAGTCATTAAAGCTCTTGTTTTGTCACCGGTTTCCGTTGCCGTTGTCGTCCTCGTTGCAAAAGCTCTCTATTACTTTTAACACGAGTAATTAAATAGAATCTAAAAACAGAAATATTATATATTAGTATATACCACACAAGTGAATAGTGCTTTTCACGCGCTCTGATTGGTTAACTCGGAGGTGATTAGCAAGTACTATTCACCTCCGAGCAGCCGGAGCGCGAGATTTTACAATTTCCGACTGCTTTTCGGTATATTGTCACACATAAATTAATGTTTTGGTCCTCAGTGTCGGTGAAAGTGGTGGATAATTGTTAAATAGCAAAGGCAGCAAAAAGACGGCGTTATAACTATTAATAACAAAAACTAGTCTGATTAATAATACATCACTAGAAGATTGGAGCAAAATTGCTTGTTTATATGTTTCCTTTTAACGTACCTTTCTTCTTGTATTGCTATAATAAATAATCACCGTGGTCATCGTGATGATCAACATATAGAGCGGTTTTCAATCGAGTGTCGAAAGTAATTATGGTTTTACTTTGGCTTTGCATTACTTTGCTCTGTGATTGGCCAGGAAAACTCGTGCCACTTTCTTAACCAATGAGAAGCAAAACCAAAACCAATTGTGATTTGCACACGCGTATTTTCCCGCGCTTTACGCCAGCTAAATGTTATTGCTTCGTATTCTGATTGGCTCTTTGCACTGCTTAGTTCTGTTGTGATTAGTCTGAGTAATTGCTTTGGTTTTTGTTTTACAACACTGAATTGAAAATACATTTTACCAAATATAAATGAGATTTAGTGGAATTACCTCCACAGAAGCCACATGTCTTTCGACAATTTTCCATTGACCAATTGAAGTATTGCATACAAAAGCCATCAGCACTTATATGAGGAGGACAGTTCGTTGCGTCCACACATTCAACCGCTGGGGTTGTTACTGCTGAGGTTGTTGGATCTGCAATTTCAATAAAATGCATAAAAATTTATTCTAGTAAAGACACCCTTTAAAGCGAAGTGAGCGATTGTGTTGGCTGTGAAGCCCGAGGCTTTTCATAATCACGACCTAACTAAATCAAAAGTATTTAGCTAAGACATGTCATCAACTAAGATTCAATACTAAGTGACAAAGGACACTACTTCGGGGTATTGTTTATCACCTTGACAGAAGCCACAGGTCTTGGCGCAAAATATTTTTGTGAAGTTGAAAAATGTCATGCAGGAATTCCCAGACAAAAATGAGGCGCACAAACTGACACTTGCTTGATCAAAGCAACCTGAAACAAATACAATGTATGACCAGTAATTAAATAAACTAAACAAATAGACAGACAGGTCAGAGGGAAGGAGATATAGACAGAGCAAGAGAATGAACACCGAGATGCATGATCATGAAGTTTTTCTAGTCTATCCGAGAGGCCTTTGTTTAAACCTGCCCAACCTACTTCATAATAATCGAATAAGGGAAGAATTAACGATTTAAACCTGTTACATTTTTTAATGCAAATTACCGTCTATTGACATAAATCAGTTTCCGGATTACAACCGTTTAAATAGAGGGATCAAAACGTTCCTTTGCAATTTCGGGTAAACCTTGCGCTCAGGAAGCTGTTGAAAGCGAGGAAAAGTAGGTGAAAACCATGAAATTTTCATGTACATCTGGAAACACCATAGGCAACAAATTGTATCCAAATTTAGTCAGTGACATGAACCTGTAGCGCCATTAATGTTGCTGCCCGGAAACCGTTCTCAGCTTAAATTCTCGGCCGGCTGCAGCGAACCAAAAACATTCATTTGGCCCTGGTTCGAGGCATTTGATGTCACAACCTCATTGGAAGTCACCTGTCAATCTAGCAACAAGTATTAATGGCAAGGCCACCCTATATTCTTAAAAGCGGTATATAGTTATAATCACTTTCTGTCGATTTAAACGTTGCCAAATGACTCTATAACAAGGACTTTTAGAATAAGAAATGTTAAAGGGTTGTTGATAAGAAGCAAAGTTTCTTTGGCGAAAAACGGTCAAACTTGTTTTAAGCTACCAAGGCCGGAATAACTGTGTTAGCGAGGTAACCAGCGTGGTTTCACCAGGACAGATGCTCGTCAACATAAACACCTAAATACTAAGCTGACTTATCTTCCTGTGTCGGATCATCGCCCATTTTGATTTTGAGAGGAAACGTCAATTGGGCGAATTGAATTAAGAACAAACTAATAAAAATCCGTCTTAACAATGAGAGAGAGAGGGAGATAGAGATAGGGAGATAGAGATAGAGTGCTAGAGAATTAAAAAGAAACAAAGAAATAAAGAAAGAAAGAAAGTGTATTTAGACTAAACGGATATTTTATGGTGTATTTCCTGCTTTTACCTGCTGGACTAGGTGTGGGACTAGGCGTTGAACCCAGACAGCTGCCATTGTAAATCGATACATCATCGATAGCTAGATCACTGGTATAAGAAGATCCTGCTATTCCTTCAAACGTTACCTACAGGGAATTGTATCATTAAAAGAAATGCTTGTATTGTACAGAAGCGTTACACAGAAACTAGAGTATCATGGTAAAACAAATTTTCTAGCTAATTTCTTTGGATAAATGGATGCGGGGGGTTTTGTAAGCGCTTTAATTTTCAGCGCATTGTTTTCATCAGCTGTAAATAAGGAAGTTTCTTATTACGCGGGATACTGAAGGCAACCGCGTCAAGGTTTCGGTCGATTTCCGTTTCATCGTAGTCACAAACTGCATTGTTTTTGTTTTACTTGATTAACCAATCAGAAGCCACCAACTGCGCGTTTAGGGGGTACTAGAGAGTCTGATTTCGTCAGCTTAGGCTTAGTTTATATTTCAGATCAAAATGGCTTTCCTGTTGATGTTTACAAGATTGTATTTCGACAGTCTCCGAACTAAAACACCGCTTTTTAATACTATAAATCAAAAGAATAGGTTGTTAAAAACACTCGACAGCTTAAACGGTGGAAACCAGTTTGTTCAACCCGATCTCAAGCTAAAGGGATGTAGAGTTTCTGTTTGAACGCTTCTGAGAATTCACTTTGCAAAAACTTACAGGTTTGAATGTAAATTTTTACCGTGCTTTTATATCCTTAATCGTCGTTTAATTTTAAGCAAATGATCAGCGAATCTAGTTTGTGTAAAAATGTGGTCAGTTCGAGTGAATAAATAGTGACTCGCAATCATTGCATTCGTGTTGCTTTACTCAAGGCGAAAATTAAACGTCTTTACTTTTGAACCGTAAATAAAAGCTTACCCGGAAAAAAATTCCCTTACTAAAAACATATGAAGAATTCAATTCTGCAGTTACTCACGTAATTTATTTGCTTTGATTTTTGTGTATTAGTCCGAAACTTGTTTGTCATCGATCGAACCAACAAGTTCACCAATTGAATCAGTATTTTCACTTTATTGCGTTTTATATATTCTGAAGTTGCTCACATTTCTTTGCTTTGGTTCTGTTTATTGAACCGTGAATAATTTGATGCCAGTGTGCCATCAATCGAACCAAAATTCATACCAATCGAGCCATTGATTGCGTTCACTTGTCAACTTATCGAATGATGTTTGTAATACTATACTGATTTTTTTGGTTACATTTGCATTTCAATTTATTTGTACGTTGGAAAACATTCCAGCTGAGGGTAGCCATTCAAATTTAGTGTTACTGTCATATCAACTAAAGCATCCCGAGGGAACGCCTGTAGGCGTCTTGTTGCAGGTAGAATAAGCGAAACAAACAAAACCCGTAACACTTACCGTTTGTCCTAATGATATTGTTTTTGAAGCTTTTCTCCAGTAGTTGCCATGGTTTCCGGATTCATTGAAAACTCTCGCTGTTCCACTCAAGACAATCAGAGATCCCATTGTGATTCCATGCATGTGATAATAGAACGTTAAACAGCCCAGTCCAGCTCCTGGTACAAAGACTTCAAGCTTGGCGTTATCTCCTTTTCGTCTCGGCGATGATGTCTCGATGTACATGTAATATCCTTAAATAAAGAGAAAGAGAAGATGAAGACGGCACCCAATTTTGCTTCCGGTCCTGCCCATGGTTTACAAAAAAAGCCAAAAGGTAGTGATAGAG
>JAEMWC010000004.1:365000-545000 GCA_016490735.1 Pachyseris speciosa
CGCTCTGTAAGATTTACCCGGCCAAATGGCGAAGCCTATAAATAAATAAAAAAATAAACCACAAACTTATCAATGCGGCTACATTGCTAAAGAAATGGGCTTCAAGCAGTCTGCAAAAAGAAGAACAAAGAGCCGTGGTGGAAAAAGAGAATTGAGGGGGATATTAGAATGCTTAGGAAAGATATCAATATCCTGGAAAGGGAAAACCGAGGTGAATTAAGAAAAAGGGGAAAGTTTAAACAGCTTGAAAAGAAGAACAACATCAGGAGAAAAAAGATCACAACTGTGGTTGAAGAGTTGAAACAGAGGGTACTTGCTAAAGCCGCAAAGATTAAGAGATATGAACAGCGGGTCATGCAGTATAAACAGAACGTATTATTCCAGCAAGATCAGAAGAGATTCTATCAGGAATTGAACGGTACGGCCAGGAATGACAATATAATCCCTGATGCGGACGATAGTAAGAAGTTTTGGAGTGACGTCTGGAGTGTAGGGAAAGAGTAAATAATAGGAATGCGGAGTGGCTGATTAACGTCAGAAAAGACATTAGGAATAACCAACAAAGAGAGTTGGAGATAACATCTGAGATGATAACTGCCCATGGTAGAAAGATGCCAAGTTGGAAAGCCCCTGGCAGGGATGGTGTGCAAGGTTTCTGGTTAAAAAAGTTGAGGGACCTTCATGGAAGAATTGCTGAACAGTTGAATAACATCTTGAATGGAGAAGGGAGGTTGCCGGAATGGTTAACCTTCGGGAGAACGATTTTATGTCTGAAGGATCCCAGTAAAGGCCGGCAATGCAGTTGACAACTTTAGACCTATTTCTTGACAGGAGCAATAACAGGAGTCATTGCTGAGGCGATGTATAAGTACTCGGAAGAGATACTATCTGAAGAGCAGAAGGGGTGTAAGAGAGGAAGCAGAAGGACTAAAGATCAATTGCTGATTGATAAGGCAATTCTTAAGGATTGCAAAAAAAAAAAAAAAAAAAAAAAAAAAAAAAACGCACAAACCTTGCTATGGTCTGGATCGATTACCGCAAGGCTTATGATATGGTGCCACATAGATGGATAATGGAATGCCTGGATGTGTTTGGTGTTGCGGCTAATGTGAGACAGTTTCTCGCGAGCAGTATGGATGAGTGGAAGACTGAACAGACACCATGTGGACAGACATTGGGAGTTGTGAACATCAATAGAGGGATCTTCCAGGGAGATAGCCTTTCGCCATTGTTGTTTGTACTGTGTATGGTGCCACTTTCGTTAGTGCTGGGAAGGTCAAAAGCTGGGTATGAGTGGGGAGGGCGTGAGTTCAAGATAAACCACCCACCGTTCATAAATGACCTGAAACTGTTTGGGAAATCTTACGAACAGATTGACTCCCTTGTACAGAGAGTTCATACATTTAGCTTGGACATAAGAATGGAATTTGGAATAAAGAAGTGTAGAGTGCTGGTACTGAAACGAGCTAAAATTGTTTAAATGGAAGGAATTGTGCTACCAGACGGGCAAGTTATGAAGGAGATCGACGACAATGGGTACAAGTACTTAGGCATCCTGGAAGCAGATCATTTGAAGGAGAAGGAAATGAAAGACTTCGTTTTCAAAGGAATATAAACGGAGGCTGAAATTGGTGTAGAAAAGGAAAATAACAAGGCAATCATTGTGGATATTGCGTCACCATGGGACCGCAGGATCGATGCATGAGAAGGAAGGAGAAAAGTTGAGAAATATCAGGATCTAAAGAGAGAAATTAGAATTTATGGGGGGTGAGACACGTAGACGAGGTACCGATAGCTGTTGGCGCACTTGGAGGAGTAAGCAAAAGGTTAGATGAATGGCTTGCGAAGCTAGTGATTGCTATCAAGACAGGACTCTTGCAGAAAACAGCCTTGCTAGGAACAGCAAGGATTCTGAGAAAAGTTCTTGAAAACTAAACAAGAAGGAATGACCCAAAGAACCTTTGGCCATTGGCTATGGCTTGCTTCTTTGGGTTAAATGCGGCATAACATCTGCCAGAGCGTAAGCGTCATAAGAAGATAATAATAATAATAATCTGTTTCTTATATAGCGCTATTTACAATAAAGGAAAGGTCAATAGTATAATGGCAAATATTTACAAAGAATACTGATAAATAACTACAAGAATTACAATCTAAAAATCTAGTCTACTACATAAATCAAAACTAAATGCAGTCGATTCTAAAAAGAATACTTGTAATGAACTAGGGAGAGAACGCGATCGTAAAAAGACAGGTCTTAACAGCCGTCTTGAAAGATGAAATGGAGCTCATACATCGAATATTAAGTGGGAGCACATCCCACAGGTGTGGCGCTGCCCATTTGAAAGAGCGACCACCAAGCGTAACAAGTATCTTTCCGGGAAGAAGCCTTAGTATAATGCCACTATTTGACCTTAATATAAATTATACGTAGACTTAGCTTTAATTGATAACAAACTCAATATACACAGAGGCGCAAGGCCATAAATAGTCTAAAAAACTAAGAGTAAAATCTTAAAATGAATGCGCGCGTGTACAGGAAGCCAGTGTAACTCATACAATGCAGCTGGGGTAATACGGGAAAGTTTGCCTAAATCAAGAATTAACCAAGCCGCCGCATTCTGAACTCGTTGATGTTTAGCAATTGGCTCCTTGAGAACGCCGTGCAGAAGGCTATTACAATAATCTAAGCTACTGGTAATGAATTCGCGAAACATGCACCGCCTCCAAACACCTCTATCGACGGTCGGCCAATCAATTAACGGTTACTTTTCTTCCGGTCACCCACTGTGGAAATTTTCCACGCAGTCTGATCTCAACGTGCTCCAACTCTCGTCCTCCAAACAATTCTCTATATATTAATTTAAGTTACTAGTTTCTCAGTTTGTCGCAGATTCTCCGGCTTTGATTTAGTATCCATCGTCATAGCCAAAAAACTAAAAGCGCACAACCTTTATAAGGCAAAGTGACTTTTTCGCATCCAATATTTCCGGCGCAAATCGCCCGGTTAGCTGCAGTCTCATTAATATACTTAATTTCCTCTCTTCCGTCTCCTACTCCCAAATTCTGTTGTTTTCCAACATCGGTCCCCACCTGACAACATTATTCATTCATCTGATGCGAGGTGGAAAATGAAAAGATGTTGGGCCATGGGACAACAGGACATGAGAAGTGTCAGGGATTACGAGGAATAGAATGGAGACAATTGGGGTGGGGGAGGAGGAGAGGGGCTGTTGTTTGTTTGTTTGTTTGTTTTTGTTTTTGTTTTTTCTTTAGTAACATGATGAGAAAAGCGAGCTTCTAGAACAAAAAAAATAACAATTGAAAAATCCAACTAAAATGCACTGGCTTCATGGCACTAACCATTATTCGAACACAGAATATTCTGAATGTATAACTGCTCTAAGCAAATTAGTTGAGAGGATCGTTCGATTTTTTTAGCCAATGCTGTAAACGTACAATAAACCGTATCCTCCATCGGTTGAAAGGCGCAATAAACTTATTTCAGTCGTTGGTAGAACACTCAAAAAGCAGCCAAACTACGAGCCTTAGGCAGGCTTTTTGCAGCAATAAAGCAATAGAAAATGCGGTTCATTATTGAATGAAAAGAGCTATATCTAGTTACATGACAAAAAATTTACCTGATCCACTCGTATGATCCGAAGAAGGTCCAGTATTAGACGATGGAGTTGATCCTGAAAGACGTCTCCAGTCAAAATCATCTGAATAAGACTGTGACCACCCAGAGCACAATCTGGAATCAAAGTTGCACGATGCAAGAGCTGCGGAGAAAAATAGCATTCCCTTACCTTAGACTGAAAGTTCACTACAAGTGGACAAATGCAGTGTAGTATAAAGAATGTATCCACGCCCGACTTCTTAACGCGTAAGAAGCGTACAGCTAATCCGCTACCGAATTTTTGAATACGAGCTAAGATGCACAAGAACAAGAAATGAAAGCAACTAGCTTCAGCAAATTTAAAGTGGTTATTTCATATAATACCATGCTCTCCTGATTTCAAATTCTGCTGTTAACCCTTTACACCAGGACCGTTTGGCGCACCGATTAATGTTATAACATTTGACACCTAAAGTTCATGGGACAATCTAATTTTCGCGGGTCGCGGGTAATTTGTCACGGGTCGCGGGTGAATTATTGCGGGTCGCGGGTAAATTGTCGCGGGTCGCGGATAAATTGTCGCGGTTGAGAAACTAGTAATCAGAGCGCTCGTGTAATCTCTTGCTTGCTTGAACGTGTTCGTGGCATTTGGAAGTGACGAAGATAGAAGTTAAACGAGCTTTATTTTTAAAATAGCCTATCCCTATCTCAGATAGTGTAACAAAGTACCTAAAATAATTGATCAAATGAAGAATGAGCCTCGCAGTTGTCGACGCAATTAATCCTTTGAGAAAAATTGTTTCTTCCTAAATTTACCCAAAAATCACCAAACTCACAAAATTTCTCACAACATAGCTTCGTGTAATGAATATAGAGATTTTTAACTGCCCAAAACGCGAACGAGTTATTAACATTAAATCCATGTTAAGCGACCTAAAAACGGTGTTCGTGTATACCCCGCCTTAATCACATTATAGACCTGATACTGTGGAACAACGGTCATGACGTCTCGACATCGGCCACTTTTTTCTCCCAGCGGATACACTCACTCACTCACGACCACCCTCTATAACAGCCACTTCCTGTGTTTTGAAAAGAAGTAAACTGAACACGGACTTTCTAATTGTTCTTAATTTAACTTCTTTGACTAAGTTCCAATAGCTTGTGGGGCGGCTGTTATTAAAGGAATATGCTACTGTGTCTCTCCTATTCATCCTATTCATTCTATTTCTTTATTCCATTACCATATCACTCCACCCCATGCTGCACAGTCAACTGTCCAACCTAACCCCCTCACCCGCCATATGTTCGCTCGATTTTGAGCAGCACGCGATTAAGACGTTGCAAGGCATTTAAAGAGCTCGCTTCTAAAGCTTCCAAGCTCGCTGTTCAGCATTCCTTCTCTTTTTGTACCTGTCAGGCCTGAATTAAAAAGGTAAGCACTCTGTTTAGTTTCTTGAAGAACTATTTAATATCTCACGATTTTTCTTACCACAGAAGGTAACCGTTCTAAGCCCGGCGAATGATACTCGACTGAAAATAAGACTTTCATAAATTTGCCTTCGAATTGCCAAAGTTCAGTCTGTTGAAAAGGTTGCAAAGAAGCTTTGCTTTTGTCGCAAAAGAATTGCGAATATTTAAATTAAAGCCGCTCGAACGTTTATTACATGAGCCCCTGGCTCGGGAGAATGGGCAACCACTCCTCACGTTATCGAGCTTAAATATTGATTTGATTTGATTTGATTTGATTTGATTTGATTTGATTTGATTTGATTAAAGTTGTAAGTTATAAGGTTACTGTAATCCTTCGGGGGCAAATTGGTGAAAGAAAAATTGCAAAATGGGCAAACAAAGGCGAGAAAAGCTAAAAAAAAAATGACTTTTTGGAGCAGTTAATAAATGAGTAAAGGAGTCGAAATTCGGTAATTCCACTAGTTAGAGGTCTAGCAGTCTTTTGACATTTTTCGCGCGAAGCTTCACTCAGGATTTCGAGTTGGGTAGTGTGCTAGCTTGCATCAACATTCGAACCGATTTTCAGACGGTAGTTTGGGTTTTATATTCTCCAAACGTATTCCTTCCGATGATAACCAAACGAACACTCCGTCTGAACGTGGAATTAACTTTCCCGCGATTGAATGAGGCTAGTTTGTCACTTATCCTCTTCCGAGAGTTCCTCAGTGGTCCTTTATTGTTCGACGGTATTACCGCTTTGGCGCCATGCACCTCCAACGAGTTGTGAGTTATTTTTGCGTGTTTTTCCTCCAGTCGAACTAATTAATCTTGAGCTAGATTTATCAGTTTTTTAACGGAATTTAGCGAAAATGTTCCTCACACGTTTCCGCACCAAATTGTACAAGGCTTTTACAAATTCGAAATATTTTTCCGTTGGCGTTCAAGCGCGTGATTCGCATAGAAAAAAAATACATTGGCCAACTTTACAATGATTTTCTCAGGAACCAATCGGAATACCGTAAAAGGCTCACACACTTTATTGGCCTATTTTCTTCTAAATGATATAGTCCAGTTTGTTTGGATGTTCGTAGTAAAGCAAGGGCTATTAATTCCATTAAGCAAACATTGCCACTTTTTCGTTTGAAGGCTTGCACACAGGTGCGATTTTCCGAAAGGCACCCCTGAAGGTTTACAGTAACTGTAACTTCAATGAGCTTGTTGTATTTTGCGAATTCAAACTATTTTATACCGGGTGATGACCTTCTGTTTATACAAAACTCGCTGACGTTTAAGACTGACCCGCGACAATTCACCCGCAACCCGCGACAATTCACCCGAGATCCGCGATAATTCACCCGCGACAATTTACCCGCGACACGCGACAATTTATCCGCAACACGCGACAATTTACCCGCGACACGCGAAAATTAGACACTCCCAAAGTTCATACAGGGCGTCTAAAACCATTTTCTGTGAGGTGTGCATCGTAAGATATGGTTTTGTTGGTGTGTGATGGCGTGAAGTGCATACTTTTCATATGCCGGTTCCGTCAAGTTGTACCCTGGCGTTTCAAGGTGACTGATCAGTGGAGTCCGTTGTGGAGAGAAAACAACTTAAAATAATTACCTAAGATCAACAGTTCTACTTTATAGAAACAAAAGGATAAAATCAAAACAATTGCACTTACATCGAGGAACAAAATAGAAAGATAAGTCGAACCCTTTGTATTGAACACTTCCGTCTGAGTGAAAGTTTATTATAACATAGCTCCCAGTTACACGAACGCTGAATCCAGTTCGTTGGCCGCAGTATTTCCCAATAACCTGGTTTCTATCGTTAGTTATTTGTAGATAGTCAAATCTACAAAAAAAAAAAAAAAAAAAAAAAAAAAAAAGATAGATAAATGAATAGATGAGTTAATAAATGAATACATAGAAAATAAATGATAAAAATATAAATACACGCACGCACATCCATCAATGAAATTTCACACGCATATATGGCCAGCCAATTAATTCCCAAGCGCTCTCATTGGACAGAGAGCATCATGTAATAAATCAGACAGGGTTTGTTAGACGATAACGATCACTCCATTGAAATGTTGAACGAAAAAAAAAAAAAAAAACACCGATTAAAGTTACATTTTACTCTTGTTTCATATGGTTACAAAGTGAACTGGACTTTTCCCTCCTAACTCCTCCCACCGACTAACTGACATGACTGAGACTTGAGGCTATATTTTACAGTTAATATATGGTCCCGGGGGAAACAGTTATTTCTTTTTCCCCGAGGGAAGCATGCATTAAGTGCTTTCTGATATACCTGGGGCCGGTTCCTGAAAGGTGTAATAACTCTATTTAAGGTATAAATATGCCTTATTCCAAAAGGTATTCCTGAGATAAGGCAGATTTATCCCTGGAATACACCTTTCAGGAACCGTCCCCTAGACTTTCCCTTCCACAATCAAAGCAAGAAAAACCAATCAAGCTTGGCGACGGCTGCATTGGAATTGTTTCGTATTCTGATTAAATAATTGTGCTGTTTGCGTCAGTAAGGATTGGTCACAGTAATTAATTATACTTTGTGGTTTATTATGATTAATATCAACGTTTTCCTTATTATCGGTTATCTCTTACATATTGGAATGCCGCACCTACCAATCAAAATAGAACGGCGCTTCATGGCCGTAAGAGGTGTCCCAAAATCCTTTACGTAAACCAAAAATAAAACCCTACGACTACGTAATAGGTCTATTCTCGTTACTCTGGCGGATTTCGTCTTTCAAGACTTTTCGACACGGTTGCAAATTAGTTTCAATCTGCAATGTTTCGTTCTTCATCACACTCCAACCGACAGGACAGGTCACAAGAACCATCTCAAAGCCATATTTATTTTTTTAACTGAAAAGCGATAATTTTAGTTTCCTTCGCAGTTGTATTTGGGTCGTCACGCAACGCTCCTCACCACTAACGGCTGCTCACTCGAGCTTTGCATTCTTTTCCCTCAAACTGACCAATAAGGAGCAGGTTTCCATTCTCTAGAAACCTGGTCCTAGTCCTCGTCCTGTGTTTTTGGCGCAAACATAACGAGAAATATAATTGGCGCAGCTGCCAAGAATTACATGCATTTTATTGTTTCTCGGTAACAGAGGGAAAGGAATGCAGAGCTTGAGTGAGCAGCCGTTTGTGGGGAGGAGCGTTACGTGACGACCCTAATAACGGCTGCGAAGGAGACTACGATAATTTTGGCGAGTTGACAATTCAGCATCTTTTCGTACTTACCCACAAGAAGAGTGGGACTCCAAATCGAAATGATTGAAGGAAATGTTCAAGTCCTTGTTGTATGGAATATTCACCCGATAAACACAGTTCATGTTGTTTGGATAGGAGCTTGGATATCCAGGACTTCTTAGCCGGTTGTTTGCGACGGAACTACACACTAATGGCATAGAATAATAATAAAAAAATGCAATGAGTAATTTATTTACGTTGTTATCATCCGAGCACGGTAGTAGTGTAAGAGTCATTTGCTTTGTCGCTAGAATTTTCATAGTTTTAGATGGTCTCTTTAGTTTACAACTATTTTCACCTTTTTAAGCACCACAAACGATTTACATTTTACATAGGCATTTAGGTACATATTGCTATATGGATATATTTATTGCTTTCTTCCAAGCCATGTTATTGCTTTATCATTCCTTTTCCTAGTAATCTCCCAGCAATGAAAAAAGATCGGGAAAAATAGTTTGCACTCATTTAGTTATCCATTCATAATGTTTGTTTGTTTGTTTGTTTTCCTTTTTATATCTAATTTTGGTTTGGGCCTTTTCGTCTCTTCCTTTTCCCCTAGCGTTTGTTTCTGTTTTTAATTTGGTGGTATTTTTTAATTGGGTGATCCGAATTATTCATTAAATTAAGCAGATAAGTAAAAAGAACGCCTTAAGAGTGACTCTCTGTAACGACCGAGTGAGATTGTAAAAATGTGGCACAAGGTTGAAAAATTGGGCCCTTTAATATTTTTTCCACCGATAACCTATGGTATGCTACGAATCGTGATATAAGGTTTAGGTTCTCGAGTTTTTACATTTTTGAGAAAATTTCGAAAAACCGTCGACAACCCGTGAAGCCGAAAAATCACAGAAATGAGGTCAAATTTCCTGATCGGAGAATCGAACTCGCGTGAAGGCGCATAACAAATTGTGGTTTTCCTTAGACTATAATTTCATTTAGGAGGTACTGCTAAGCTGCTTTGATGATACTTTAGGCTGCTAATTATAATTCCCAATTCCTGGAGAGCAAGCGAGGAGAAGCGAAATTTCCAACCTTTGAAAATCAAAAAATACTATACCGTTTTCAAACATCTCAAAGCATGCTCGGTATTACTTAGAATTCTTTCAAAATTCAATTCTAGCAAGTAAAAGAGAATTATTTGAACGTCGTATAATTGTTTGCTTTGGAAAAATTACTTCTGCAACGAGCGACCTCATGGAAGTTGACCCAATTTTACCTTCATAAGTGATTTTGATTAACCGAGAATGTAAACAACTCGACTCGCTTTCGCTCGCTTTCTAGTCAAACCATTGAAAAGCCCTGCCATTTCCCATTAACACTACGCAGTTAACCCACCTAAGGTAATACCTCGGTGACAGCTTACCTTCAAAATGGGTGTTTGAGGGCAAATAATTTCTATGTTCCTCGCTAACATTTCCTAACTTTCTTGCCACTGCCCTCAGGAACTGGCGTTTGTATACGGCAGCGGCATTTTTCCCCGCCTTGTGCAATATTTTCCCAGTAAATGAATCCATGTCTTGCATATCAAGAGTCCTTGGGTATCTATACAGGTTTGTATTAAACATTTGTGATGCAAAGAGGCAACAACTGAAGGAACTAATATTTAACTGAATATTAGACTCAAAAGATGTGATCGATGTCACGCAATCTTTACATGTAAGTGATCACGTGCCGCAAATACATCCGCGTAGATGTTTTGCGCCTTGACGATTGTCTTCACTTTCTTCCTTACTAACATACATGTTTTAAAGACTTGCTATCAAAGGACTGGGCGCTCAACTCAAATGCTTTTCGTAGACGGTAGATTTACGGACCAGCAAAAGAAGTACCTGACTGAGAAATGTCACCAAGGTGAGCGGTTAGGACAAAAAGCGATCCACCATCAGTTGCGCATGCAAGGGAAACGGATGTTGACCAGTGAGAAGCGTTTTGTAAAAGTACACGGTTGTAAATAAATTTTGCTCTGCAGTTTTTTTTCGGCCTTCACCCACACAGGACGTTTTTTCAATATCCTCCAGCTCCCAACACAACACAACACAGTTTTTGTAATACATCTATTTATTAACAAATGAAAATCCTGAAAATAGAATATATAGCTGACCCTCACACCTGGTTATTAGAATTCTGGAAAATTCTGTACATTTATGTTTTAAAATGTATTAATTTTTGGCAATATTCTTCCCTAGTTCTGGCCATGTATGGAAAACACTTTCTACATGCAAGTGTCTTTTCCAGTATCCCAAGCTTAGCCTGCACAGCTACAGTAACTTTGTTGAAGAAGGAAGATATAGTCTAGTCCTAAGGGCTTTTAGATCCCTTTTCAGATAAAACAAATCCTGATTTGTTTTTTGGCTGCACATTCAAGGCTAAATCAAGGAGACACCAAATTAGAGGCAATCTTGGGTCCATCAAAATACAGATTGATTCAAAAGCCCTTAATTTTCCTTTGACACTGATATATGGTAACCTTGCAATAAATGCAGAGTGGGAGCAGTATGAGCCAATAAGAACTGCTCCTATTGCCAAACATAGAATGTTTTATTCAGTTTGATGCCCAGTACCCAGATCATGAATGAGAAGAGTGTTGTACTCGTACCCTGAGTCACATGGCAAGAAATGAGGGACGCGCGTGCGCAGTTCGTAGCGACACTTAGAAAAATCACGCAAAAAACATGGCGAGCATAAATAGAGAGACTTGAGTGAAGAAAATAAATTTTTTTGACATACCTCTCTAAGCTTTTTACTTTTTCCCTGGTTTCAATCTGATCCTGTTTATTAACATCGATAGTCGTTCTTTGACACAATAATTGGTCACTTTCCAGCTTTATCCGCCACGGTTTTGAACTTTGAAGTTAAGCTTTCTTGTTTGGTAAGAGAAGTATGGCGGAATGCCTTTTCCAGCTGAATCGCCGTCGAAAAGTCTAACTTTGCAAGCCCGTGCCGCAACGAATTCCCTGGTTTCAATCTGATCCTGTTTATTGACATCGATAGTCGTTCTTTGACACAATAATTAGTCACTTTCCAGTTTTATCCGCCACGGTTTTGAACTTTGAAGTAGAGCTTTCTTCTTTGGTAAGAAAAGTATGGCGGAATGCCTTTTCCAGCTGCGAATCGCCTTCGAAAAATCTAACTTTGCAAGCCCGTGCCGGAAGGAATTCCCTGGTTTCAATCAGAAATATTGTTCCAAAACAATGTAGTTGACATCGATGGAACTGTTTTTCTATCACAGTTTCGGTCCCCCACGGTAATCAGCATTGAAGATGGACTTTTTTTAAGTCTACTTGGATGAAGGTAAGCCTTCATAGAAGCGCCATGAGTGCTGTGAACGCTTCACAAGTTCCAAGTCTTCGCAGGTTCGAAATAGCGCCAGCCATTTTGTTAAATCATTCTTCTCTTTCCCAGGCTTTTTACGGATAGAAATCCTCGGTAAAAGACTGAGAAAGACAACAAATCCTTGCGGCGAGATAGCGGGAAAATTAAACAGGAGGAAATCAAATTATCAATTCGCCGTGATCGTTCGAAGTACTGTACACTTTCATAAGCCAAGAATGTCCGATATTTCACCAAAACAGACAAAAATCGATTTACTTATTAGTGGAAATTTTCCAGATAACAAACATTAAATATTATCTTTATTTCTTTGCTGTTGCAGACAACCGTAGATTAATCTACAGGGCCGCCACCTTTTTTTTATTATTATGAAGGGCCTGCAAATTTCTATAGCAACGATCATCCAATAGCATCTCGCGAAAGAAAGAGAGTAATTGACAGCCCTCTAAACTGCTCTGAAGTGACTCCGCCCCCTCATGTCCCTCATTTCTTGCCATGGATGTTTTTGGCTGCACCATTATCACAACTTGACCTTGAAGGACACATTGCATAGAAAATGACAGAGGTCTCAAACAGCAGTATGATTAAAAATAGCTGGAGAAAGTAATTCAATAGTCGTCTATAACTTTATTCCTTTTTATTATTGTCCTAACATTACCAAACATTGCTGCTCCACTTTTAAACTTAGCCCAATTTCCCTTATGATAAGCCTTCTCTCTAATAAGTGCAACCCTCCTCAAAAATAGATGGAAAAAGCCTCTGAGGGAGTATTTTACGGTATATGTATAAATTACTTATTACACAATGGATCAATCTCATTAAAGACGACTATATTCTGTTTATATATTGAATCAATTCACTGTCAATTTCTGTGCACGGAAACCATATTGTTGCGAAATTCGACTACCACATTCCTCGTCTAACTTACGCTCTCTTTGAACATGCTCTGCACATTGCCTCGCCTACTCTAACTCTTCAACCAGATATTTCAACTCCTTTATCATTGGTTTTGATGTGGAAAGTTTTATTTAAACACAAACGGCACAAATATACCTTGAACATTCGTCGGAGTATCTGTTGTAAATCGACATCTGTAATTTGTTTGAGAGCTATTAAGATTCCATCTAATTTCGCCTTATCTCTACAAAATTAAACGCGGTGGTTTCTAACCGCATTATTACAACGACAGTAATTTTCCTTTGCTTGTGATCATTTCTGTAGCTTTCGTTCCACCATTGCCTAGCACTTCGCGAAAATAACTTCCGATGCGGTTGATCCGGTCATGTTTATTGCTTTGTATCTACCAGCCAATCAGAAGTGTCCTTTTTTGGATTCGACCAGAGGTTCGTATCCTTGGCGCTGGCCAAAAGGATCGCAGCCTCTGGGAACAAGATTGGCGTAGCAGGTGCTACAAAAGGAATGGGAAGGGGGAAAGCGGGAAGCGAAGCGAAGTGAGGGGAGAGCGCGCACCGAGTGCGCGCGCTTTTCCCATTCCCTTTTCCTTTACCAGCGCCTGCCACGCAAGGAATCGGAATACGGCCCCACATTTCAGGCTAGTTCTCTTCAAGGGACACTCTGAGTCTTTGCCATGTACCCGGCTTACAGAAAATTATGGAAGGCAACTCCCACGCCGCCTCATAATTCAAGCATCAACTTCTTCTTTTAAGTGACCTAGGCCTGTTATGACGGTTTTACGGTGAGCACGATTGGGACCCGTGCTAAGACCTCCGCGATCTTAGCCTGCGTAGCCGGCGGTTTTGTTCGGAAGCGCTCGAGCGATCTTTTGCCCTCCGCCCTATTTTCCTCGCGCGCGCTTCTCAACAGAAACCGCGAGCTACCCAGGCTACCGAAGATAGAGAATCAAAAACGTTGCTGAACATTGACTGCAAAAAAGCAGTAATTTTACTATGATATTTACATAGTAAAATTGCAATCTATTCTCCGCCTCTTGAGATCATTATTTTATTATTATGCTTGGGTATTATCGCACGATCATCGGGATTACACACCACACAGTTGTCCCACTGCATTATAGACCAAAACCGTATGTTACGCTGAATAGAACGAAAAGATATATTGCAGAACTTACACCACCATCAACCTAATAAAAACTGCAATGAACTATACTAACCGACTGCTAGGGCGTCTTCGAAAATGGTGCTGTGAACGCTCCGGAGAACAGGAATAAAGATACCAAAACGCGAAATTTAGCCGGCAAATACGAAATACAATAAACTTAAGGACATCAGTTGCAAAGTAGCAGTAGAATCACCATACCGTCGATCGCGACTCTTCTTCTTCAGTTTCCCCGTGCATCAATACAGTATATAAAATTATGAAACCACGGACCACATGCAAGCAAGTACTCTTGAGTACACTCAGAAGCGTCAAGAACAGCGCGGAGGTATCCCATTTCTCAGCAAGTCGAAGTTCACCACACCAGATGTGCAATTATTTAAATATTGTTTAAGGCTACTGTCAGTCCCTCAAAAAATTACTTATCCAAGATCCCTGGGCTGTGATCCCAGATCCCGGGACTGTGATCCCTGACCCCAGGGATGTGATCCCTGATCCCATATACCTCGTTACGATCCTGCCACCGACTATCCCGCTTAGGTGAGTTGCATGTAAAGGCGGGCTATGCCGGGTAACTCGGTTAGCCGAGGCACCCTCCCTCCATGTAAACAGGCCCTAAATGTGTTCGCGTGTAAACAACGATTCAAAGTATTGCATAAAAAAAAATAATAATAATAATAAAATAATAATAATAATAACAATAATAATAATAATAATAATAATAATAATAATAATAATAAATCAATAAAAAAAGTCAAAACCAATATGCTAAATTTGTATGTTGGTAAGGAAGAAAACGAAGACATGATCAAAAGCAAGGCGTAAAATATTGACGCGGATGTATTTGCTGCCCCTGATGACTTACATGTAAAGATTGCGTGACATCGATCACATCTTTGAGTCTAATATTCAGTTAAATATTAGTTCCTTCAGTTGTTGCAGTCTTTGCATCACAAATGTTTAATACAAACCTCTATAGATACCCAAGGACTCTTGATTTGCAAGACATGGATTCATTTACTGGGAAAATATTGCACAAGGCGGGGGAAAAATGCCGCTGAAGTATAAAAACAGTAAAAACGCCAGTGCCTGAGGGCAGCAGCAAGACAGTTAGGAAATGTTAACGAGGAACATCGAAATTATTTGCCCTCAAACACCCATTTTGAAGGTAAGCTGTCACCGAGGTATTACCTTAGGTGGGTTTACTGCGTAGTGTTAATGGGAAATGGCAGGGCTTTTCAATGGTTTGACTAGAAAGCGAGCGAAAGCGAGTCGAGTTGTTTACATTCCCGGTTAATCAAAATCACTTATGAAGGTCAAATTGGGTCAACTTCCATGAGGTCGCTCGTTGCAGAAGTAATTTTTCCAAAACAAAAAATTATACCACGTACAAATAATTCTCTTTTACTTGCTAGAATTGAATTTTGAAAGAATTCTAAGTAATACCGAGCATGCTTTGAGATGTTTGAAAACGGTATAGTATTTTTGATTTTCAAAGGTTGGAAATTTCGCTTCTCCTCGCTTGCTCTCCAGGAATTGGGAATTACAATTATCAGCCTAAAGTATCATCAAAGCAGCTTAGCAGTACCTCCTAAATGAAACTGTAGCCTAAGGAAAACCATAATTTGTTATGCGCCTTCACGCGAGTTCGATTCTCCGATCAGGATATTTGACCTCATTTCTGTGATTTTTCGGCTTCACGGGTTGTCGACGGTTTTTCGAAATTTTCTCAAAAATGTAAAAACTCTAGAACGTAAAACTTATATCACGATTCTTAGTATACCATAGGTTATCTATTGACGAAATATCAAGGGGTCTATTTTTTCAACCTTGTGCCGCCCCTCACGCGGTGTTTACCGAGAGTGGCTCTTAAGATACTTAACTAAGTTAGCCAAACCTACCGCTTGAAGTTGTGGGCGTGGTTGTGGATGTGGGCGTGGGTGTAGGTGTTGTTGTAGGCGGTTGTGGAGTCACGCTAGAGTTGCCTGTCAAGAAGAAATAAATAAATAATGAAAAAGTAAGTACTTCCATGTATAATGTGACATCTTAGTTTATTCATACCAACTCTTTTAACCATCAAGGAACATCGGAATTTGGGGTGTCATCGAACAAGCTGGCAAAAGAAGAAGTCTGAAAAGGACCCGTTTTAGATAAGACAAAAGATAGCGTGGTTATGACGCAGTGGTTCACGCATTGCGAAAGAGTTTGAAACTAAATTGTTTGCATTTGGTCATTTCACATCAACATTTTACTGATAACGACAAAACAATATATCAATATTTGTAACGCATGTAAAGATTAATTTTTTGTGCTTTTTAACATCCTCGTCATCATCATCATGATCATCAACATTATCATCATTATGCTTATTATCATTATTGTCATTATTATCATTATTATTATTAATATTATTATTATTATTATTATTATTATTACTGTTATTATTATTATTGTTGGATACGTTATTGTTAATGTTAGATTCGTTTAGATACAGTTCGAGATCGTGTCCCCGTGACGAGAACGGCGTTCAAATTTTAACCCTGTCACCACCCAAGAACCGTCACCTTTCCTTACTGCTTACCAACAGATAAGGAGATGGTAGAAAAGACTGATGTCATATGTTATTACATAAAGCAAGCGAACTAGCTATGAAAAGTCGCTCTCCTGCTAAGCCTTGTACTAGTACTCAAATCTAAATCCTTATCAACGTTCTTGGTTGCCTTGTCCGTCGAGTTCTCGTAACGACCACAGCTATTTCAGATTAACAGCTCAAGATTACCGTAAAAACAACGGTACCTGAGAAACCTGGACACTAATTAAAAGAACTTACCAGGGGACACAAAACTTAATTCTAAGTCAAATCCTTTTCTTGTAACACTCCCGTCTGACCGAAGGCTGAACTCTACATAGCTCCCAGTTACAATAAGGCTAAATCCAGTTCTGACACCACAGTACTTGCCAATCATCTGATTTCTATCATTGCTTATCTGTAAATAGTCATATCTGAAAAGAATGAAAAAGAGAAGTCAGACAGAACGTTTGATTGATGATGTTGATTATTATGTACACAGATAGATACCTCTACCACATGCGCAACAAAATACACCCAGCGCGTTCTTGCTAGTCAAAATCCGGCCACACATTGTCCATGCAGGAGGGAGGGGGGAGGGTCTATTATTTCCAATTATATATCGCGGTTTAGGAGGCACAGACCATGATAAATTAACCGTAGAAATTTTTTAGTGGTAAGCACAGTGAAGGAAGTAGAAACGCGACATGCATACCCATGTTACATGAAATTATCATTATTTTGGAACTTCTTAGCATCATTTCTCTAGCTCGAACAGACTGTAAACGTGAATGAATCTGACATGGACCAACTAGTTTATTGGCTAACGATACAGCTCAGCGCTTCATTTTAACCAGAGGACTCGCAACATTTGACCTGACAAAAGGAAATGAAACCTTCTAACCACTGCAACGCCAAGCCTTCCTTCTTATCATTCCTTCGTATGATCCCCAAATTTAGCTACTTGAAAGAAAGAGACTCGGCATCTTTAAAAAGGAGCGCATAAGTTTTCAATTTTTTCCTAGCAGGTGAATTAGCTAAGCAAATATTCGTACTCACCCGCAGGTGGAGCTGTACTCCAAGGAGAAATAGTGAAAGTAAATGTACAGGTCCTTGCTGCATGGAATTGACATCCGATAAACACAGTTCATGTTGTTTTGATAGTTGGACGGATATCCAGGACTCCTTAGTCTGTTGTTTACGATAGAACCACAATCTGAGAAAGTAGCAGAAAGGAAAAGGAAACAAATTTAAGTTGAAGCATCAAGTCCTAGGCAAAACTCTGGCCGTGTGCGCCCCCCACCCCACGGAGGAGGGGTTTCTCTCATAAATTTAGGATATGTGTTTGCCCGTCAGGTGGGTGGTACCAGTTTTACTCGCGTGGAGAGTCTGGCCACCAGCGCAAGCGTCACACTTTACACGCGCGAGATATGAAGAACGGGAAAAACAAAAACAAAGATGGCGGCGCGAGGTTTTCTTCGAGCATGGCTACATTTGTCCTGCTCAGAACGAAATTGGCGTTTATTCGAGGCCGTATGCACTCCATCGACTTAAGTTGATTCAATTCACATAGGAAAATTTGTTTCCGGAGATTGATAATGCATGTTAAAATTCCAAAGAGAAAATCCCCACCTCTACTGCGATCGATCGTGTCGGGAACCAAGAGGATAAGGAGCCGGAAAGTAATTATAAAACTGCAAAAGTGGGATAGCACTTCAATTTTACTTACAGGTAATACAGCTCAACATTCTATCACTACTATGCCTCACCACCTCCTGTTGTTTGTCGTGAATCACATCTGCACTTGTGTCAGAATTGCATGCAGTTGACATGTGTTCTGTGAGCAATTTAGTCAATTCCACGCTTTCGCTTGGTGTTATTTAACATAAATATGCTAAGTCATGCCACAAGTTGTGGAGTTGTGAAGAAATTCTTTTAAGCGAGCCCGAACGTTTGGCCAAACAGTAAAAAAAAAAAACAAACAAACAACAACAACAACAACAACAACTGTGGACTATTAAAATCCACCGTACTGAAATCAACTCGGCGCGTGGACTGCAGATAGAGCTACAGTAGGCGCCCGCGCGTGTACGCGTAATGGCTAAC
Organism: Pachyseris speciosa; assembly: GCA_016490735.1. Classification (NCBI taxonomy): domain Eukaryota; kingdom Metazoa; phylum Cnidaria; class Anthozoa; order Scleractinia; family Pachyseridae; genus Pachyseris; species Pachyseris speciosa. Next base: position 383,443 of record JAEMWC010000004.1, read on the forward strand.
GGCAGTCAGAAAGGCACATGAGGAAATGTCGATCTTTTAGAATCCAGATTTTTAAATGCGCGAAAACGCGCGTGGAAATGGCTGAACTCACGAAGGTTTTGCGAAAAAACTAGCCCGGTGACCCCCTTTTTTTAGCGGAGTTCCCGCGGCCCGAAGGGCCGCCAAGCGGAGCACCATACTTATAGAAACCCGTCAACTGCTTTTCTCATTGTAATCTTGGCTAGCGGTATTGCCTGTGGGCGCGTACGCACGACGACGACGGAGTCGCCCAATAATTAATAATATTCTAAAAAATAATCATAATAACCCAACATGGCGGCCATACTCCACCTGGCCAACCTGACAAGCTAATTTACAGCGTACGTCTTTGATACTGGACATTCCTCTTATAGCCAATTGACACCTGTCAAAACATGGTATCCGCTGACCAGTGTCACGTGACAATATCGCGGGCTCAGGTTAGCTGTTTTTTTAAGTTGACCGCTGACCTGATTTTTGCTTTCGATTGGATCGATTGGTTTGAGGCTTAATTTTTCGCGCGCTTTGTGCGGCTCGTAATTTCACATTCAGTTGGTTTCTTCATTTTGAGCAAAACAACTTCATCTTCTTCGATCGAAGTTTTTCTTTAAATTCGCGTAAAAAGCGTAAAAATCAAGAACTTGTCAAAAGATACTCCGGAAGGTGAATTTTCAAGAGATGAAAGGAAGAGCGAAAGAGTTTTCTCAAGAAATACTTCAAACTTGGACCGATTGTGCGGTTGAAAACAGTATAATTCGACACTTCAAGGGCTTTCACTTTACCGCGGCATCTTGCATCTCATCACCAAGAAAGGCCACTTAACAGTTCACCTGTATTAATGGGAGGAACTAGTAGCTCAAACTCTGTGGAAGAAGCTCTTTCTTTGGACAAGCCGTTTGCTATTTTTGCGGATGCTTGTTTTTACTTTACTGAAGCTTACGTATTTTCAAGTGGTAGAAACCTCTACAACACAGGACGGTGAGGTAAATTAAATAAATAGAAGCTTAACATTGGGTTTAATCGTTGTTACTTTTGTTTAGGAATGAAAGTTGTATTTTTCTCTCTAATGGATATAAATAACAATCATCTGTACTCGGTTTTGGACGCAAAGAAGTAGCTGAATTGTTTGTTTGTTTTGTTACGTTGTTTTCTTTGCAAGCGAACGAGTGTTTTTACTCGGCTTGGCTGATTGTTTTTCGACCTTGGTGCGTCAACAGCGTTAAGAAACTTTTGCCCTTCTCTTATTAACACGTAATTGCAATGACTCCTCATAAAATTAACAATTAAAGGCGGAAACTCAAATTGTGCACGTCTCAAAATCACTCGTCATTTGAAAAAAGTTTTAGAGATCTTCATCGAAAGTGGCTGGTAAACAGCAATTCGCCGTCGTCTCAATTTGTTTGAACGTAAGAATCAGCGTTTGGATTTTAAAAACAGCGAAACGGGTTCACTGGCTGGCTGGCTTTGATGAATTTTATAGTAGACGGGTCTGCGAAAGAAATACTGGTGTTGTTTGGCAAGCGCTTTCTTCGTTAAAGTGCATATCACACCAAAATATTTTTTCGCTACAATGAACCTTTGCACCGCTTCGAAACGCGGTTCACCTTTCGTTTCTCTTTTTTACCAATTGCTAACTTTTTATAGTATTTCAAAGTTGCGAAAAATTGAGCATCGTTGTTTCACGACCGAGTCAGAAGGGATTGGGTCTATTCCTGGGTTGACGTCACAAACTGATTTGCATCGCATCAAGTCGGCGCGTGGACTGCAGATAGAGCTACAGTAGGCGCCCGCGCGTGTACGCGTAATGGCTAACGGCAGTCAGAAAGGCACATGAGGAAATGTCGATCTTTTAGAATCCAGATTTTTAAATGCGCGAAAACGCGCGTGGAAATGGCTGAACTCACGAAGGTTTTGCGAAAAAACTAGCCCGGTGACCCCCTTTTTTTAGCGGAGTTCCCGCGGCCCGAAGGGCCGCCAAGCGGAGCACCATACTTATAGAAACCCGTCAACTGCTTTTCTCATTGTAATCTTGGCTAGCGGTATTGCCTGTGGGCGCGTACGCACGACGACGACGGAGTCGCCCAATAATTAATAATATTCTAAAAAATAATCATAATAACCCAACATGGCGGCCATACTCCACCTGGCCAACCTGACAAGCTAATTTACAGCGTACGTCTTTGATACTGGACATTCCTCTTATAGCCAATTGACACCTGTCAAAACATGGTATCCGCTGACCAGTGTCACGTGACAATATCGCGGGCTCAGGTTAGCTGTTTTTTTAAGTTGACCGCTGACCTGATTTTTGCTTTCGATTGGATCGATTGGTTTGAGGCTTAATTTTTCGCGCGCTTTGTGCGGCTCGTAATTTCACATTCAGTTGGTTTCTTCATTTTGAGCAAAACAACTTCATCTTCTTCGATCGAAGTTTTTCTTTAAATTCGCGTAAAAAGCGTAAAAATCAAGAACTTGTCAAAAGATACTCCGGAAGGTGAATTTTCAAGAGATGAAAGGAAGAGCGAAAGAGTTTTCTCAAGAAATACTTCAAACTTGGACCGATTGTGCGGTTGAAAACAGTATAATTCGACACTTCAAGGGCTTTCACTTTACCGCGGCATCTTGCATCTCATCACCAAGAAAGGCCACTTAACAGTTCACCTGTATTAATGGGAGGAACTAGTAGCTCAAACTCTGTGGAAGAAGCTCTTTCTTTGGACAAGCCGTTTGCTATTTTTGCGGATGCTTGTTTTTACTTTACTGAAGCTTACGTATTTTCAAGTGGTAGAAACCTCTACAACACAGGACGGTGAGGTAAATTAAATAAATAGAAGCTTAACATTGGGTTTAATCGTTGTTACTTTTGTTTAGGAATGAAAGTTGTATTTTTCTCTCTAATGGATATAAATAACAATCATCTGTACTCGGTTTTGGACGCAAAGAAGTAGCTGAATTGTTTGTTTGTTTTGTTACGTTGTTTTCTTTGCAAGCGAACGAGTGTTTTTACTCGGCTTGGCTGATTGTTTTTCGACCTTGGTGCGTCAACAGCGTTAAGAAACTTTTGCCCTTCTCTTATTAACACGTAATTGCAATGACTCCTCATAAAATTAACAATTAAAGGCGGAAACTCAAATTGTGCACGTCTCAAAATCACTCGTCATTTGAAAAAAGTTTTAGAGATCTTCATCGAAAGTGGCTGGTAAACAGCAATTCGCCGTCGTCTCAATTTGTTTGAACGTAAGAATCAGCGTTTGGATTTTAAAAACAGCGAAACGGGTTCACTGGCTGGCTGGCTTTGATGAATTTTATAGTAGACGGGTCTGCGAAAGAAATACTGGTGTTGTTTGGCAAGCGCTTTCTTCGTTAAAGTGCATATCACACCAAAATATTTTTTCGCTACAATGAACCTTTGCACCGCTTCGAAACGCGGTTCACCTTTCGTTTCTCTTTTTTACCAATTGCTAACTTTTTATAGTATTTCAAAGTTGCGAAAAATTGAGCATCGTTGTTTCACGACCGAGTCAGAAGGGATTGGGTCTATTCCTGGGTTGACGTCACAAACTGATTTGCATCGCATCAAGTCTTTGTAAACATGCATGCAAATCAGTTTGTGACGTCAACCCAGGAATAGACCCAATCCCCTTCTGACTCGGTCGTGAAACAACGATGCTCAATTTTTCGCAACTTTGAAATACTATAAAAAGTTAGCAATTGGTAAAAAAGAGAAACGAAAGGTGAAACGCGTTTCGAAGTGGTGCAAAGGTTCATTGTAGCGAAAAAATATTTTGGGGTGATATGCACTTTAACTGAATGATGTTTAGCCACTGAGAATTATTAATTGAAGAAGGTTCATCGGAAGACATAGGAAGTAACAGTAAAACTATCAAAGCACTTTAGTGTTTTGTGTTAGCCAAGGAAGGATTTTGTGGGCAATGGCGCTATTATTCAGCTCTGTCGCGTTCCGAGTGATTGCTGCCTCAGTGATTCATGATGACTGCTCTAAACGATCAGGTGCGGACCTCTTTTTTGTCTTTTCTACGGACATTTAGCTTAATCAGTACAAGCTATTTTTATTACTAGCTAGTGTTGTTTAATTTCTCCACCTTCTAGCTCCTTCTTCGAGCAAACACTCGCATCGTACTTTGCGTCGCTTGTAGTGTTTTTTTATCCGCTTTGGATTCCTTTACGCTTTCATCTGAAAGTCTGTCTGTCTGTCTTTTTTTTTTTTTTTTTTTTTTTTTTTGCAAACGTTTGCTATCGAAAACTCTTCGTTTTCCCTGCTGCTGCTCAATTGTTTTGGACACAAATTAAACTGGCCCAAACAAAAGCCATGCGACGTTGCTCGGGGAGAGTGTGCAGCTCCGATTCTAGGCTTGGCCTGGCTAAATATATATATATGGCCTTCAGCTTTTCTTTTTAAATCGCTACATAAAAGACTGGAATGATGTTCCATCGAACATCTTTCATGCACCTTCTTTAAGCAGTTTTAAGTCCTATCTATTGCATTATTTGTGTCAATTTTAAACCAGATGTAGCTTGTGAGTGACAAGTATGTAATTTAATTAGGTTAGCTTTGGATTGTATTTCAATTTTACTTCTTAATTTTTGTTGTCAATCTCAAATCAGAGGTGACTTGTAAAGAGACAAGTATTCGATTTTATTTGATTCTAATAGGTTAGCTTTGGGCCACGTTTAAATTTCACCTTTTAGTTTTTAGAATGTGTAATATTAGATAATATTTTTTGTATGGGAATTTACTTTCTCCCAATTATTCTCCAGTCATGCACTCTGTTTGTTCGGTATCAACTTAGTTGTATTCGCATGACACTTAAAACTTAACATTAATCTTAAAGTAAGCTCTTTCTTATCAATGTAGACATCCTTTGGACTTCCTTCTCCTGCATACAGTCTTTCAATTAATTTTATTAGTAGCTGGTCACACCAATCTCTTGGGATGTTTGGATGACATTTGGCATAAATGTTTAATGGGATTTCTGATGTTTGATGAAGTAGGTTCAACAATTTCAAATGTACGTGGAGAAATGTGAGACTAGTCCTTACCTTTCTTGCAAAACAGAAAATCAAGTTAAGATGGCTAACACGGATTTCCAGCACTTTTGCTTTGATGAATCATTACCTTAAATCCTCATAGTGCATTGTTAATTACCTTGATAGTGGTATCAACCAAATGGCCAATATTTTATTATTAAGTTGCTTGGTCTTGCACTTGGCTGGCCAGAAGAGCAGCTGGATTTCTTTTTGAAAACACAGTAGGTGCATTGATTGATGAGCTTAATGTTAGGAAGGCAGCAGTCTTTTTGTGATAGTAAGGTCAAGAAGTAACTGATCAAAAGAAATATCTTAGTCTTAATTCGTATTATCTGAAGACGATTTCCGTGTATCTTTCTTTCATTATTTGTTTTGAGGCATACATATATCCAGAGGATACACAATTTCTGATTTCCAACTGTCTCATGGGAGCTAGGCTGTGGATAACTGAAATTGCATTCATCATGAGGTGATGATCTAAATCACTATATATCTGATGTGATACTGATTCAAAGGAGCAATCACCAGGGTTCTCCACCAATTTCTAGTGGCTCTAAACCATAACTAAGTAGCCTACAGTAGATCGGGGAAACAGACCTGTCTTAGGTATTGCTCTAAGATGTTGAGAAATGTTTTGTTTTAAAAATTTATAGATGCAAACTAGCGTTGCTGGTTCTTTTTTACACAAAGTATTAAAGATTATTTTTTTAAAAACCTACCTCAATATTTTTATTTTGCTTTTTTAACATCTGCAAACTCAATTTGCAAGGGAATTTTTATTACCTTACTCAATAGAATGCTTGTTTTTAGGAGGGGTGTGGTCCAAATCCGTAAAAGGGGGTTCATATCTGCTAGCAGTTCTGGACTAAAGGGTCCAAATCTGATCCACAAGCAGATCTGGACTGGAGGGTGCTAATCCGTTGGGGTTCCAAATCCACTGTGCCACTGGCTCAGATCAGCTTTCCATAGTATTTTTTACAGCATTGGGTCTGTAGCTTGAGTGAGGTCAGATGGGTGATATGACAATCAGACTATATGTAAATGCCAGTGGAAAAATAATGCTTTTCGAGCTCCGCTTTTAGACTTGGCTAAATTTATATATTATTGTTTTAATATTTTTTATCTTGTAAAGAGGAAACGGCACACAAAATTCAAGAAAATTCTATCAGAGAAATTTTGCGCAACTCATAAATTGCCTTTTCTCGCGTTTATAAAATAACTCTCAAGTACCGTTTCCATGGTGACAGCTGATGACGTAATAATAGTTTGTTTTGGTCAACAACTAAATGTATAATTTCATGTTGCAAAAGTTTTCTCACGGCCTCGGTTTGCATTTGTGTTCTTTTTCCTCAAAGTTAATGTCGTGAAAAAGCTGAAAACTAGTACCAGCCACCTTAAGGATGAAGCAAACGAAAATTTATAACCTATTTAAGGCCCCAAACCGGAAATAATCAGCATGAAACATACGCGGAATTCAGCAGGCTAATAGGAAACAATCCAAAAAAACCGCTTACCGGCGCGGAATTTTTCGTTTGTTTTTCGTTTAGCTGGGTATATTTTAGCTGATACAATTTAGGCACCCTATATAAGGATCACACAGGGAACATTATGCTAAAATGGGCAAATATGATAGCGGAGCTGGGCGGCCCGAAGGACCCCCAAGCGGAGCACCATTGTCAAGAAAATATGGTAACCCATCTGCTCGAGAAAATTAGGTTTTGGTCACCGCACGTACCCGTACGTCCGGCCCTGGATGGATGCGATGTGAAATGTCCCATTAATTTTTTTGTTGTAACCCGAGTTTTGTGTACATCTTCTGATATTGGACGTCAATGTTATGGCCAATAGACACCTGTCAAAACAAGATATCCGCTGACCAGTAGTACGTGAGCATATCGCGGGCTCAAGTTAAGTCCTCATCGAGGTCAGCTGTTTTTTTTTTAAGTTGACCGCTGACCAGGTACTGGTTTACGATTGGATCGCAGGCTCAAGCCGGGTGTGGGACACCCAAACCAAAACGAGGTTTAATTTTTCGCGCGCTTTCTGCGGTTCGAGATTTCACATTCAGTTGGTTTCTTCATTTTGAACACAACAACTTTATCTTCTTCGAAGTTCTCGTAAAAGGCATTAAAATCAAGAACTACTTAAAAGATACTTGGGAAAGTGAATTTTCAATTGATAAAATGGAAGAGCAAAACATTTTTCTCAGGAAATTTTGGATCCACTTGTATGGCGCCCGGATTGTGTGGATGAAAAACAAAACGATTTAACGCTTCAAGGGCTTGTTCACTTTACCGCGGCATCTTGCAGCTCACCACGAAAGTTCATTTAACAATTCACCGGCATTAATGAGAGGAACGAGTAGCTCAAATTTGGTGGAAGAAGTTTTTTCTTTGGACAAACTGTTTGCTATTTTTGCAGATGCGTGTTTTTGCTTCAGTGTATCGATGTGTATTTTCAAGTCGTAGAAAGCTCGGCAACACAGGTAATTTAAATAAATTGAAGCTTAGCGTTTGAGGTTAAATCGTTATTACTTTTGTTCAGGAATGAAACTTGTATTTTTGTCTCGACTGGATAAACATAACCATCTACTCGTTTTGGACACAAAGAAGTAGCTAGTCGAATTGTTTGTTTGTTGTTTTGCAAGCGAACGAGTGTTTTCCTCCGCTTGGCTGACTGTACATGTTTGTTGACGTCAGTGTTACTATAGTGTTAAGAACTGAAAGAAACGTTTGTCCTTATGTTATTAACACGTAATCCCAATGAGTCCTCGTAAAGTATCTCTCATGTTTTGCGCGACGAGGACGATTTAAGCAAATTTCTGAGAACACAAGTGATATTAATCCTTAATTTTACTCGGCCTCATGCGATTACCCATCCAAACTATCAGGATTGTTTTCATTTTTCTCTTTTCTAAGACATTTAAGCTTGTGTCTAAGCTTAACGTACTACGAAATATGTTTGTTAAGCCCTGTCTAAAGATCAAACATCATCCAACATCGTGTTTGTCACACATAACGTTTGGTGGCTAAACGCATAACAATGTTTGACCAAACTGCCGACCAAGTGAGTCCAAAAAATGATTTTTGCGTATTATCGCTTAAATTTTCGACGCTATGTGGTTTACTTGGTTGCTTTTTACCGCTTGTGTACGATTTGTTTGTTGGGCTGGCTAAACTATCAAACCTTTGTTAGTAATGCGAAATTTTGGATGAACATGTTTTAATCAAACTTGGAAAGCCATTTAATGCACATTGTAAGAGGTGGCTGAACGTTCAAACATGCTCTTCCAACGATGTTGGATGAAAATATTTGATCATTCTTAGATTGCTAATTTGTTTTTGAACAAACGCACGCGTCGACTGTATTATTTTCTTGAAATGTTTTGAGGTTTCTGAGCAACAGTCAATTCCTGTTGACTGCTCTAAACACAAAATATTGGCACAAGGAAAGCCATGCGGTGTTGCTCAATACCAGCAAAAAATAACAATCGTGGAGCGCCGCTTTTAGGCTTGACTAAATCTATATATTACCCTGTTTAAGGATCAAGAACCTAAAAAACGATATCCTATCCCACGGCACATGCCTGTATAGCCCATATGTAGGAGTACCGCCCTCACCCCACCCCCGGTCGCACCCCTTCTAAACACCTTAGGAACTTGGGAATGGAAGTAATTTCATTATATACAATATTATTATCCTGGTTTTCGCTCATTCTTTATAGACTCTCCCATTTTCAATTTTTGTGTCATTTTTTGAAATTTAAATTGATTTATCTGTTGACTTTTTTCTCGTGCACCGTTAGTGATTCAGTTGTGTAAGCACGAGTGGAGCAGAAGACCTTCCTTGTAAATTTAGAAGCCACGTTTTACGAAAGAACAGCGGCTCTTGTATGCATGTATGACTAATCTGACAAGCAACGAAAGTATTACCTGAAAGGCAATAACTGCAGTTTCAGTCGAATCAAACTGATCATCACAATAATTGAAACCGGTTTCGTCGTATAGACAATTAGACATGTTTTAGTATGCCAAAACTCTATTATAAAAGTCAAAAAAACATTTGACTAACCTGAGTTTGTTGTCAGTAAGATACCCTAATGTTTATTTTAACCAAGTTAGCTGAAAGAACTCACTTCCAGATGATGACGTTGGAGATGGAGTCACAACTTGAGAGGGAAGGGGAGCATTATTCATCTTGCTTATAATCCACGACTTAAGATTCCGTACGTTAGCGTACACTGTTGGTTTTCCAGCTGCGGCGCAGGGTAGGCCACCCCAGCTGGTGACTCCCTCAAGGTACCATTTATTGTTGAATTCACAAACGAGTGGTCCGCCGCTGTCACCATGGCAGGCTCCTATACCTCCTTGGCTTCTGCCAACGCATAACATGGAGCTGTCTATTTTGCCAGGATAGTACAATGTGTTACATCGCGGCCAGGAAATCAACGGCAGATTAACTTGCATGAGCTCTGTTGGCTGCGGACCAGCGTAATAAAGTGTTCCCCAACCAGTGATCCAACAAGTTTTGTTAAGTTGATTGAAAGGAAGTTGATATTGGTTATTCGATAGGCATACCAATCCAACTCCATTCCCCAGTACAGCGGGTCTGGATAATTTAAGAAGTGCGATATCGTTGCTCCATCTGTTAGGTGTGTAATAGCTTTCGTGTTGAATTATTTGAATAACGTCGAAATCTTGTTCTGTGCCAACAGAAGGGGACAGTCTATAATGTGCTCCCAATCTACAAAGCAGTCAGAAAAATTAATAACAATTGTTGAACTTGTACCTTCTGTACGCATCTGTCATAACCTATATAAGGGATTCTGGTGATCAATATATATACCTATTTTCTTTTTAGCTTTAAATGTGTCATGATTCTTGCCTGTTCTTTCAGTTTCTTACGTTGGACAGTCAACACCTTCCAATGCAAAATACGGCAAGCCAATCACATAAGCCCTCTTAGGTATACATAGGATAAGGACAGAGTAATCGTTATAGGCAGCAGACAAAGCTCTTATGTCACGAGAAACCAATGAACAGTTAATTTTGCAAGCGTTTCAATATTGTAACTATGAACTTAACCTTTGAATATCACTGGTCCAAAAGAAAATAGTGAAACAGTAAAAAAAGAAATATAAAATTAATAATAGCTATTTATTGATTAAATGATACAGTTTGCAATTGCTGTTATTTAACATTCCAAATTACGGTATTTTACTACCCAATGTCACGTCTTAAAACGCTCTCAAATTTACAATGGTCGTCTTTGACTCAATAATGCTGCCACTTTCAGTCCTCTCCTTCATGGGTGTGAGCTTGGGCAACCTGTGGTTAACTTGCGAACTGGTGGACACTGAAATGCTCTCAAGAAACCAGTTGTGTTGAAATCATAATAGTGTGTTAATAACAAAAAATAGAGACACACATGATTGTTCTGTAGAGGTGTAGTGTTAAGGCGTTCCACCCACGTGAGGTAAATTATAAAAAATTAGTTGACGACTATTTTGCATCCTACCTCACTTTGACGGATGAAGGAGACTTTCCAGTCACGCAGTGGGTGGCAGTCAGAACCCACTCTGGGCGAATCAAAGATCCTCCACAAAATTGTCTGCCGCTAATCGTGAGTAGCATTGCCTGCCAGAGCCAGCTGTTAACCTTTGCAACTGTACCACCTACGATCCGGTTACTACCACTGGGCCGATAGCCACATGAAACTGAGAAAAAAAAGGTACAGCTAATTCTTAGATGAACAAAATTTTATGCAAAAAGCTATCAAAAAATGCTTGCACAGGGAGAGGAAAATAGGATATTTTACTTGCATGGTTACAACGATAACCAAATGGCTGGTTAGTCTCTTGGAATTCAGGTTGGGTGGCCGCGAGTATTATGATAGAATGATGAGAAACGTAGGGATGGACGGACGAATAATTTATGATAGTTGCGTATATTAGATGGGCGGTTAGATTGATGGGGAACGGACAGTTGGAAGATAGACGGACGGAATGACGGCACGACGAACTACAGATGGATCAATTGGTCCATAGACAGGCAGACAGATGGGTGGAGATTTGAAAGGGATATGAATTGAATGGATGGACGGATGAATGAATGGCTGGTTACTCAGTTAGATATACAAAAAATGACTAAGACAACTAAGAAAATAACATTACAAACATTAATCATTAAACATTAATCATTGCTGGAACAGTTTGATGCGATCTGTGGACACTGCCAAGTGATGATGATGATGATGATGATGATGATATATATAAATATAGTACAGTAAGGTAGGGAGGGGATATATTAGCAACTGATTGCCTTAATTACTTAGGATCACCAGCCTATTCCCATTTGGATGGCGATTCATTAGAGATTTCTGAGAAATACAAACAGACAAGGTTAATTTGGGAACAGAAATCAACAACTAAGTAATTAAGTGAAAATGTGGCTCAGCCACGCTTCCTGGCTGAGCCACATTTTCACTTAATTACTTAGTTGTTGATTTCTGTTCCCAAATTAACCTTGTCTATATATATAAATATATATATATATATATATATATATATATATATATATATATATATATATATATATATATATATAGACGGTTGAAGGCGCTTCCTGGGCCAACAAAAGATGTAGAGCCAAAAGGATCGCTGATGATTCACAGTCCTGACTCGGCGAATAATAAAAACCAATTTTTTTTTTATCTTTTTTGAACCAAAAGCTGGTTTTTATTATTAAACAATAAGTAATAATTTCCCAACAAAGAGCCTTTGAATGACCTGGCTAGCACAAAAATAACAGAATCCCCAAAAGAGGGCCCCTGAGCGCTGAAACAACTACAAGTGCTAAAGATTACAATTAATTAGTCGGTACGCCCTGACTTCTTAAAATATGTATAAAAATAAATTCACTACCAATACGCACCAATACGCAAGTGCGTATTGGTAGTGAATTTATTTTTATACATATTTTAATAAGTCAGGGCGTACCGACTAATTAATTGTAATTCGGAAATTATTACTTATTGTTTAAGGGCCCTCTTTAGGGATTTTGTTATGATACTGACAGGTATGTTGATTCAGAGGCTTTCGATGGGGAACCTGTTGCGCTGCGACTATTACATAACATTTATCACTAGTCCTATTATTTTTGTTATTTCGCATCCTGTTAATTTACCGTAGTTGTTTCATACTCTTTGTACACCTATTGTTTTTCGTTTCATTTTCGTTACCACTATCATTGTCTGAGTTACGTAGCTTGTATGTAATTTGTAACCATTGTTGTAAAAGCGTATTTAAGTCGTAGGTTTTTTATATTCTGTTTGTAACTGACGTAGGTCGAGAGACCGAAACGTTTTTTATTCATAAATAAAAAAATAAAAAAAAAATTATCTTTTTTGAACCAAAAGTTGTTCATTCTCGGTCTCTTTTTAACTGGTTTATATATATATAAATATATATATATATATATATATATATATATATATATATATATATATATATATATATACATATAAATGTGGAGGTAGAGTCTACCTTGGCATAAAGTGCTCAATGCTGTGGTAGCAGAGCTAAGTATACATAAGTTGAAAGATTAAAGAGGACGCATCGATTCTCTGTGATTCTGAGTTTCGCGCCTAAGCGCTCATCAGACGTTCTTCAGACGTTCTACGGGTGAAATAAAGATTCTATTATTGGTGGCTTGTGAAATTTGCTAAGTAAAACTTATTCTCGTGGCGGCATTTGGAAATGAGTTCTGTTCATTGTGTCATGTAATGTCATGTCATTCTCATTCTGTCATGCAGAGAGCGAGTCCCTTGAGCATTTATTTATTTCATGCTCTTTTATCCAGAGTTTCTGGCTGGAGTTTATTTGTTGGTGTAAAAATATGGGTATAATCTTAGAAGAACTCTCTCAAACGGATAAGCTTTTTGGAATTTGGGATAGGAAAGATGACTTTTTAATACTGAATCAGTTATTAATTACAGCTAAACAATATATTTATGATTGTCGTAGAAATACTGTTCGACCATCCTTGAGAGTGTTCTGTATCAAGTTAACCTACGTCTATCAATTAGAATTACAGATTGCTAAATTGAACAACAAAGAGCCTAGTCATATTCTTAAATGGAGAAAATATATTAATAGCTTAAGTCTCGCGTAAGCACATCCTAGCAGTTAAACAACACGTAAGCAATACTGTCTGATTTCTAGTTTGTATGCACGGCTGTTTATCTGATGAGTGCCGTACAGGTTGTGCGGTACGAAACTATATAGTAATAAATATGCCAAGTCAAATCTTCAGTTGATCAGACTGTCTTCAAATATATATAGATAGATAGATAGATAGATAGATAGATAGATAGATAGATAGATAGATAGATAGATAGATAGATAGATAGATAGATAGATAGATAGATAGATAGGCAAGGTTAATTTTGGAAATCAACACAACTGAGTAATTGAGTGAAAATGTGGCTCAGCCATGAATCGAACCTGGGTCTCCAGATTACCGATGCCTTAACCACTAGGCCACTGAACCAACCTTACTGTACTGTACTGTACTGCACTGCACTACACTGTAATGTACTATACTGTACTGTACTGTACTGTACTGTATATGAACGAAACCCTAACCCTATACACCCCAAATAATCATATTTTAATTGAATAAATGTTTGAAAGAAAATTTGCCCTGAGCGGGATTTGAACCCACGTCCTCCCGTATACTAGTCGGGTGTGATGACCACTACACCATCAGGACAACCATGCTGGCAACACGGCAATCGAAAATGTGATTAACGTGATCGAAGACGTGGTATCCCGGGAAATTATTCTTTCAAGGTGACAAGGCAGTGCATCAGTAATTGATCCTTAGTTGGGTTTTAGATGGAGTTATAGGCTTCCCCTGCCTTGTCACCTTGAAAGAATAATTTCCCGGGATACCACTTCTTCGATCACGTAAATCACATCTTCGATTGCCTTGTTGCCAGCATGGTTGCCCTGATGGTGTAGTGGTCATCACACCCGACTAGTATACGGGGGAACGTGGGTTCAGAAGAAACAAGAGTGTGTTCCTTACTGTTCTGCGTCCTGGCATCTACAGCTGCAGTTCTGTAATGTTGTCCTGTTTCATCAATCCCGAAAACCTCCACTGAGTAGTTTGCTGAGTGTACAAGTCCAGGCACTTCTGTTGTCAGTTGTTGACCATCTGTAATTTTATATGATGAAACACTGCCATTTTCCCTGTTTAAGAAGACGATATAGTGGCGAACCTGGCGGCTCAGAAGGCTTGTAAGGTTTGTCCACTGAACTAGTATAGTTGAAAGAGTTGTATTCTCGACGGTGACACTCCAGCCAGAAAGCAGAGGAGCTAAAAGGAAAATATACTTGAAAATTAGTTGCTTAATTACTGTGCATCAGAAAAGAGGTAAATAACAACGAAAAAATACTGAAGCAAACAGGCAACAACAACAACAAAGAAGCAAACAAAACAAAACGGAAACAGAACAGACCAAAATCTCAAATACACATAACTCGTCAATCAAGGAAAAAATGATAAAGTCAGCGACATTGTTTTGTTTTTAGCTACTAAAACATAACTTGAACTTTAATTTATGCACAGAAACACCACCAACATTTAATAATTTCTTGACATTACACAATCAATGATGGTAGTTTTTAGGCATTGCTTGATTGAATAGTGTACTAAAAATCAGTACGCACACAAAATACAACAACGCGTGTTAGACTGTAAATGTTTGAGTGATGTCCAATTATCAATAATTATTGAAAACCAAAAAAAACAGCTTGTGTTGTTAGAGCTTGTCTTATTACTATACACTGCCTGAACACACGCAGCTTTGAAAAGAGAAAAGACAGGAGAAAAAAATACAAATAAAGGAGACAAGGCAACAAAAAAGTTCTTATGGAGTTGAACTTTAGTTTGTGTTCGTCTGGTAATACACATTTCCACCAATGCTGCGGCCAGCTTCGCCACGGCTACCTATGGCACAAGTCGAAGGCCGATGTCAAGTGTCGTCAGTTGCCTAATTTTTATTTTACCGAGTAAGCGGCATTTTAAAAGTTGTAAGCTTGCCCCAAAAGTCATTTCTTTGCCCCAGAAAGTAAAATAAGGCATTGTTCCCTTTAACGGAAGTTCCATCAAGAAACCGAGATAACATAGAGTGTCTAGTCTCGACTGCCTTTCTTACTTCTCTCTTTTCGCACACTACCCGAACCTCTTTGTTACCGTGAGGTACGCTGAGTGACTGTCGCAATAACTCATTAAATTACTTTGATCTCAACTGTGACCTGAAAATTTTGTTATTTTATGTAATTCTTAAATTTAGAGTTATTTTATAAAGTGGAACGTAATTTATATCCTAGAATATTAAACAATAACAGGATCATACACGAAGGAACTTAGAGGCGGGAAAGGTTTTAGTATACAGGTACATAGGTGTCCCAATTAGTTTACACTATGTTTAAGCTAGGAAATCTTTGACACGTTAATAAAGGTTTTATGTATTTATTGTTAGCTTCTTACCTGAACTAAGACCGCTTCTTAGAACCACGTACTGTGCTTTGGCATTGCTTTGTAACTGGCTGAGGTAAATGCGAACTACGATGTTGTCTGAGCTCAGGAATGGAATCTCAACCATTGTTCCACGTTTAAAGGAGGAACAGCTATTGTAGTAATACTGGAAAGTCGTGTTACCTTGGAAAATCTTGAAGTACTCACTACAGAGATAAACGAAGTGACGCTCATATAACTAGGCCAAGGGTAAAATTATGCCTATAATCATACAAATTACAACTTTCTCAATTGGGATTGGTCTTAAAAGAACTTCTATTTTCCACAAATTTACTTCCTAAGTTTTATCGGACAGTTCAATAAGCCACTCACATTCAAAGTAGTATTTTAAATCAACCAATTACATTCAAAGTTGTAGTTAAAATCAATCAATCACAACCTTGGTTTCAATGACCATACATTTTGATTGAAGTCAATTTTAGAGCGACATTAAACAAATTGCGCTCCCTTTGTCCGTCTTTTAATACAAAATTTCCCTTCCTTTTATAACTTCGCTCTTCTTTTTTGCTCGAAATTGTAATTTTTGTGATTAATTGGTTTTAAGACTTCGTGTCGTCCAATTCAGTCTGTACTATTACTTATGCGTTCACAACGTCATATTAGTCCGTGTAAGCCTCGCGTTGTGATAGGTCTAGACTAGTTTGTGATTTGCATACAGACGCACGAATGGCGTTATCACCCGAAGAAACTAAAAAAACAGTATACAAAACAAACCAAATTACTCAAGAGTGTGCATGTGTGAGCACTGTGGTGACACAAAGATGAAGTCAAAATGTGGTACGAACATCATGCAGTCACGCAACTCGATTTCAAATATATCAAACGGTAAACAACAGAAATACCTCCGATGACCAAAGTTGATAGACTGCACTATGAATAAGGCAACAGCTTGAGGGATGCCAACATTTCCAATTGTCCAAGAACAGTGTAAGGCACTGTAACCTGTTTGCATG
This sequence comes from Pachyseris speciosa, assembly GCA_016490735.1. Lineage (NCBI taxonomy): Eukaryota > Metazoa > Cnidaria > Anthozoa > Scleractinia > Pachyseridae > Pachyseris > Pachyseris speciosa. The sequence continues at coordinate 400,067 of JAEMWC010000004.1, forward strand.
ACACTGACATCTATTGAGCCAACTGACTGATTAACAGTCATACGGCAAACTGAAAAGAAAACAGTCGTTGTGAGTCAATGGTGTTATCCTCACATATAGCTAGAAGTAAAAGTTGGTGCGCATTTGTATTGACTCTAAGGAAAGGACCGGGAAGGTCCTGTTAAAAAAAGGAAAGGTGGCAATTTCTCCACTTGAGGAACTTTCATACCATGGGAGCTGCGAAACTTTGAAAATTCTGTCAAAGGCAAATTATTTTCTCCTTTCCATGTTTGATGCTTTTCTTTTCGTTTTGTTTTGTTTTGTTGGTTGATTAGTTGTTGTTGTTTATTTTCTTGTTTCTTTGTACATAATTATATGTATTAGCGGCTTATTTACGGATGTTATACTTTAAGTTTCTGTTCCAAATGATGCACCATTGGTTTGGGTTTACCTCGGTGTAAAAATCTGGCGAGATTTTCTTTGTCTTACGAGGTATTGTTGTGCTGTACGCTACTGTTTAGAATGTTTTGTTTTCTTTGTTTTACGTCATTCGTGAGTTTCACAGTTTTTACACCGAGGTAGAGCCATTGATTTATTATCTTCGTTGGCGGGAGTCAGATGGAGATTCTAGTCTCGGGCTATTGACAATTGCTGTGTCCATACAGGATGTGTATTTTATGATAACGGTAATTTTGTTATTTCCACTCTTATTACAGTTGTCGTTAAAGTCTTCGCAAACTTGAAATACACAACCCAAAGTGAATGGCCAATTCGCATCTATTTAATGGCAGTCCAGCTTATTGAAGTTATATCACAAAAGAGCTACCTGTAGTTATATAGTAGCGGTAAGAGCGTGGTCCTTCTCCTTGGGAAGTAAATGCTGAGACAGAGATTTCGTAGCGATGTCCTGGGAGTAGTCCCGTCAGATTTGCACGTGTAGCGTTAGGATTGTAAATGGTTATACTGCTTGAATTATTTTCAGAAGGATTAGAGTAGGACGCGGCCTTTCGGGAGTAGACTTTATATCCCAACAAGCGCCCATTGTGATACTGGCGTGGAATGGGATACCAGGTTATTTTGATACTTGTGGATCTGACATCTGTTGCGGTTATATAACTAGGTGCCCTACTTGGAACTAGAGAGAAAGAGGCATAAAGAAAAGCTTACATTGATATTATTGAAATTTTATTGCCGATTTGGACTAAGTTTGAATAATGCTGATGGCAATGCATGAATTCCTGAAATTTAGTTCACTTTAACAAATGTAGATGCAGATATAAATTTCTGTCAAAACTCAATTTGAACCATGAGTCTGAGGCGAGTACGTTTTACTGCTAAATGTCCATATTTTATGGGATTATTTCCATGATTCTCAAGTTAGAGTATTTAGGAGAGTACAGACGATAGAAAATTTCAGTCGATTTGTTTTGTTTTGTTTTTTTCAAAAGCATGGAAAAGTGCGATCAAAATCTGCTTTAATTTTGCGTCCAGGAAAGAGCGTGTTATAAAGCGAAATCAGATTCAGCCATCAATCAACCACAAATCGTTTCAGCAGAATTATGCGAATGAATTTTGTTCGTAACATCTATCAATGACAAATATTCTAAACTACGTATGGAGCCTGGTTTTATTTTTTATGCCATCGATAATGATAACATCTGAATGACACATTAATATATTTGAGAAAAACAGCTGTAAACATAGCCTAATATCTAAAAATATATGATGAACATCACGATAGACAGCCTCAAAAGTCAACGATTGTTTGCCAACAACGAGAATTGTTCTGACGAAAAACACAATTTTGGTATTTATAATGCTGCAGCTGTTGTAGCTCTTCGCGACAGCCACCGGCAGACGTACCAGGTGACCGAGGCTTGTTTTCCGTTCCTTTCTTCCATTTCATTGGCATGTTAAAGCAATTACTCGTCAGAAACATTTTGCCAAATGTGCCCTAACTCGATTGGTTTCTCCAAGCGTCGTATTAATTCAAATTGGTTCATCTCTACGGAAGTGTCATTGGGTAGGTGGGTGTTAAATCATTGATGAATATATCAATTGATGGATGAACGACAGTTGTTCCACAGTGAGTTTGAGGCAACTTACCGCCTTCGTCGGTCCATTCCGTAAGCTCATTGAGTTTGTACGCTGCTCCTTGTTCATTTACCCCGACAACGCTGAGACGGTATTCGGTATACGGCGAGAGTCCAAAAAACACATCTGAGAGGGTTTTTTCCGAACGGATGTTAGCATTCAGTATAGTACCATTGGTGCTTTTGATCAGAACAATGTAGTGAAGAATTCGTTCACCGAGCACTTGTGTCAAATTTTGCCAAGAGATTCCTAGACTTGTTGTGGTAGTATTGCTAATGCCTGCACTCCAGTTAGCTACCGGTGTTGCTAAAAAAAAAAGGCAGAGAATAAATGTTTTAGCGCCTTAGACAGTGACGGTGAAAGGGAAATCGAGGCCAGTTGGACCAGTTTGAATATACACAAAATGATATTTAAACAGCGGCCATTTTTGCATAGGGTCTATCATGACGGTAACGGTTACATTGACGTTGACGGTGACAGTTATGGTGATGGCAATGGTGGTGGTGATGTGCCGGTGCCATTGATAGTGGCAGTAGGTAGTGGGCAGTGGGTAGAAGGTAGTGGGCAGAGGCAGGGGCAGGGGCAGGGCAGGGGCAGAGGTAGTGACAAGGACAATCGAAGAAAAAAAAAAAAGAAGTGACAGTTCCGGTGACAGTTACGCTGACAAAGACCGCGACAATGATCGTGATCACGCTTATGTTAGTGGTGATGATGATAGTGTCAGCGATACGATAGTGATGGTGTTAATAGCAGAGATAGCGATAGTAATAACAATGATAATTATCACCTGACTGAAGACCTTGGTTTAAGATGCCAAACTGAAGTTTAAAGCGGCTATAGCGGGAATACAGGTAAATCTGAACGGATATGTTCCCCGAGTTTCCAAACTGAGCTTCTACGAAGGGTCTCTGAGAGGCAGATGAATATCCGTAGTGGCTAATGACTATTCTGTCATTACCATCAAAGACCTTGATGTAATCGCTGTGAAATTTGAGAGATTAAATCAATGAAATAAAGTTATGCCATATTGGTGTATGCCATAGATATTACTAGAATGAGTCACTCGATTAGTTCAACACTGAATTCATTGGTCGTTTAAGCAATCCTTTCGCTGTCTAAAACAATATATCAATTCCGATTAATCTGTCGAAATAAACCAAAGGCGAGCAGAGCCTTGAGTTTTAGAATTGCAGCCACACGAACATGAATGCATTGATAATTAGGCTGCAATCGCCGAGCCACCCCAGGTAGGGAGCGCACATTCTTCGTTGCTGAACTTGATGGGAAGACACTGGCATTGCCCCAATGCTAACTTCTGGAGATTCTTGGACATTGAAATGAGACTTGAAGGGTAAAAGCATGTTCAAAAACTCAGACAGCATCTTCTTTGAGGCCCAGAACCTGGTATGATGACGTCATATAACCCGTGAATTTTTCGTATTCTTTGTTTTCCAGAGCCGCTGTCCTTATTTTCCACGTTTTCGCCAAGATGAAACTCTTCTACAAGTGAAAGGCGAATTTATGTACTTGCAGAAATTCCGAGTTTTTCCAATAGCTTGCCACTGAGTTATAGAAGGCTCGCGGGACTCGAGATAGCTAAACTAACCGGGTTAATGTGACAAACATCCTAGAAAATTACGTCCATTCAATTAATTTCATGAGTATAGTAGATATTACACCCAAGGCATATTTCTTACAAGAAGATCACTAACCTGTAAGATGACAAGTACAGTTCTTGCAATGACAGTAGAGCAATTGCCTGGCTTATTCCCGCATTTCCAACTGCCCAGTTGCATCTCAGATAGCTGTAAGAGGATCTACGACCAACCTGTAACTGACCAAACGGCTGGTTCACACTTCCGCCGCAAGCTAAGAAAATCCAGTAGACAAACGAAAGCATAAATGGAAAGGACGGAACAAAATTAAAACAAGGAAAAAAAAATCAGATTCTTAGAACTAGATAACTATACTGCAAGAGAAAAGAGAAACAGGATAATTATGTCGAACTCTTTGTATCTTTATGTGCTCTCTAATTTAGACTGAATTCAAAAGAGTCACATAAGCGATGTTACAAATCTGTTTTCATTTTTGTTTACTGCATGTCTCGCTTTTTCAGTTGTTTCTTCTACAGTTTGTGATATCACTCTTTAATGGTCTGCTGAATTTACCACCTGGTGCAAAATGTGCCATCTTTGTAAGCCAAGGCGAATACCGAGTTTCTTTACTAGCCCTATAACTTTTTCAGTTTTGCATTCTTATCCTGGTATGGACATTATAAACAAACCGTAAGTTAGCATAAAAAGCTGTGTTAGTAGTACAGTGCATACTAGCTTCGATTTTTATACGTTCATATTGTCATACAGCCAAGAAGAATAGAGTTAACAGGAAGCTCGCCTTCATTACACGCGAGAAACCTTTTACCTGTTGTTATATATCGTGAGTAAGACTGTGGTCCTACGCCCTTTGACGTATAAGCTGCTACCGCTACACTGTACTGTTGCGCTGCCTGCAGGCCTCTCAATATCACCATGTGAACATTGGCGCTGGTTGTGTTAACTGTTTGTCTCAAGTAATAGTAATATGGATACTCCATATAGTAAACTCTGTATCCAAGGAGTCGGCCGTTCGCATACTGATGAGCAATAGGATTCCACTGTATTTTCACCTCTCCGGCACGCAAATTTGACAGTAGAACATATGAGGGTGCTATACTTGGTACTAAAATTAAAAGTTGAAAGGTAACAAGAAGCTACAATTAGCCTAAACTCGGGCCCGCAAAAATACACTAGTGTATCCCTAATTTATTGCTTAACATTTAAAGAAAAGAGAGAAGTCTGTCCTTCTTACATCAGACGCATTGCTCTTATGTTTGAGTCTAGTTATTTGCAAGTTGACATCCATAGTATATTTAAATTATTTGACTAAGCCCAATTATTTAATATCTTTCGCAGGAACACAATGAAAAAGAAACTGCACTTCTGGTCCTTCAGCGAACATGAGCGAGAGAGATACCGCCATAGTTAGAATCAGTCTTCCTTTCAAAGATCAGGTTTCTGCTAGTGCTGTTCGGAGGCATTTGGGCGATCTTAGTCATAAGATTGGCCCCACTGTGCAGCCAGTTTTTGTCAGTAGAAAGTTGGAGCAAGACTTTAGGCCTAAGGAAGCCAAGCCGTCTATTGTTAACCAGCATATGGGTTGTTTATCATTTTTCATGTGATCTGTGCGATGCAGATTATGTTGGTTACACAACCCGACACCTTTTCCAAGGCTTTTCTGAACACAAACATTTGGTAATTGGCAAACAACTCGCTCAAGCGCACGGTGGCAGGAATTTTTTGAATAAAAACCTTTTCAAGATCGTTACGAAATGTCAAAGCAAGTTTGATTGTTTAGTGTTTGAGATGCTTTTCATCAAGAAACTCAAACCTAATCTCAACGTGTAAACGGACTCCATACGTGCTAAACGTTTTGTCTAGTTTAAGATATTTATTTCTGTTACACTTCTTAATCAACTATTGTTCTTTTAGTATTTATACGCCCAAAAATTTTATATTTTTTGACTTGATAATGGCGTTAAGTTAACGTCGAAACGTCGTCGAATTACCTTTTTTACCTTTTTTACCTTCTTAGCATGTTTTTTAGTAATATCTTATCGCAATTTTTTATAGTGAAATGTTTTTCTAAGTCACTTCTTTTCCGTATTATTGTCATTGTCATTGTCATTGTCATTGTTATTGTTATAGCAAAAGAGATCAAATTATCGCTGGAGAATACAAACCTGCTTTAATTGATTTTAAATTAACAATAGCCAATCATAAGAGACCTATGGCCACTGTTTACATCACTTGCAGTGCAAAAAACAAATGTATTTCAATGATTATGGAAAAGCAAGGCAAGCTGAAGAGCTCCCTTATTTGTATCGTTCCAAAATTAAAACCATTACGGAGAGCGTTGACTCAAGGGTATATAACGTATGAAAGCTCCGGTTAATAGTAATATTAGAACCTTCAATTCGCAAATTGTTGAAAATCACTTCTACTGAAACAGAGAATTGTTACAACATGTTGTAGCAGTAAAAATACCAGGGCAGAGTTAAAAACTGAAGGTTTGATCCGCATAGTCTTAAAATCATGCACCTTAAGTTTCCAAGTCGTCCCAATACTACCACCCATCTCGCGCACGCCGGAGGGCAAATATCCTAGCCAAGACCAAGAAAAAATAATGATAATGATAATGATAAATAAACGTTCATGTATACCTCCTTCATCTGTTCTAACCGTGGCGTTAGAGCTACTGTAACTCTGTCCATCACTGTCGACTCCAATAACTCTGACTTGATACCGCGTGTAAGCTGACAATCCGACGAGGTGCGCGAGGCTTTTGTTTCCCGACACAACCACTGAATTATATTGGCTGCCATTGTTTTGACTTATCACGGCAACATAATAAAGCACCTGTTCATTTATAAGTGGTGCCACGTTCGGCCAATGGATTGTCATCATAGTCGTGGATATATTGCCGACTGTCACGTTCCAGTTGGCCACTGGTAAGGCTGAAAAGTACATCAAAGCTCAATATTAATTAAATGTAGTGCTCAGAGCTGAAGCAGAGTACCAGGCATTCTCTAACTCTCTGTCTCTTGCTGCCTCTCTATGCACACCGTACAGTAATTCAATGTAGCCTCTTGAGCACAGTATCCTAGCCTGTCGATTCAACATAGAGTATTTTAGCCTTTAGCTGTTCAAAGAACAGATGCGTCGAACCTGTCTAATGCGGACACCGAAGGATCAGAGCAAAGTGTCCGCATTACAGAGGTGTCCGTACTATAGTGGTCACCACAATGACATCATTTTTAAGACTCCAATAACAGTTTTAAGAGTCGGCAGTAACTAATAGGCCCACTTGGTAGAGCACTGGACTACCGTGCCACCGACACTCGGGGTGTTAAAATAATTGAGGAGAAAGTGCTGCCTTTGTAATGACATAATATTGATAATAATAATAATAATAATAGTAATAATAATAATAATAATAGTAATAATGATGATGATGATGATGATGATGATGATGATGATAATTTATTGACTTAGTATAGCGCCTTTTAACATAAAAATGATCAAAAGCGCTTTACATGAATTAAAAAATATATAAGAAATATCCCTAAAACGATATATGCAAAATGCAAACGGTTAGATTTCCTAGTCTTCTCAGGTAAGGTTCCGTCTCACAGTAATTACACTGATCTGCCTCTGTGGACACTAGGGACAAAACTCTAGCTGTGACCACCCCAAGCGTCTGTCTTATTTCGATATATTATCCCTGAAATGCCCTGATAAGGAGAGGATAATTCAGTATGTATGTTACACATTGTACATCTCAGTTACGAACTTTTTAGGAATCAGTGTTTTGAAACGAAACGAACTACAACGTACTACTCAATTTATACTAAATGTACAATTCTGGGTCGGACAAAGTGTTTGAACGTCTGGAAAAATGGTTAGACCTTATAGACAGAGAATCCAGCTATCATTAAAGAGCCTAGTCCTAAGAATATGCGCAAAGAGAAAAACGGCACTTAAGAGCGGATATCTGTAAATATCGACCAGAGGTAGGAATTATAAAAATTTCGGGAAATCCGAAAAAAATTGTGTGGACTACCCTATGTATTCTATTAATGAAAATAAAAAATTTACTTTCATCGGATGAATATTTTGGTCATATGGATGGTGTCAAGTTTGGGCGCTTTATAACCTCTGCCAGATCGCTTTTTCGAGGCCCTAGACCGGGCTACGGAAAGTCCTCGATTTGAATCTAATTGAAATATCATTCAAGCCACAAAGCTTCTTATCACATTCAAGAGGTTTGAACTCGCATTTTGAGTGGTCGTGCTCTTTGAACTGATTGCGACTAAAATATTTTACAGATTGTTAAATATTTTCAAAAATTTGAGGATTTCGCGGGAGGAAAATTTTGTCGAAATTCGGAGGCCAAAAATCACACCCGGTACCTAATCTCAAACAACAAAAACCATTCTACATTAAAAAGCAATCTCAAAGCTTTCAAAATATGTTTTTGAAACTTCGGGCAACATATGAACTGAATTTTTGGGAACGCGAAATTGACTGCAACCGGCGGCCAATTGAGTTCCACTTCACAGACACCTTACAAGTCAGTATTGCTAACTGTGGTTTGAAGACGGAAGCAGACCTGATATTAGCGAGGGTTGGTAAGGTTGAGACAAACCTTCTTTTTACTCTCGTGTTTAATAAGTTGTACGATGGTGTTGTGCAAGCGCGCACCGGAGTTTAGATTTACCTATTGCCTCATAACTTGACTTATTAATCAACGGGTGTCAAAATCGTATAACGCTTTTTTGCAAGCTATAGCTTATGTATAATACTCTAGAGGCGATTTCCTTGCTCTCGGTCTGATCTTTTTGGTTTATCAACTGAAAGAGCAATCAGGAATTATAAAGTGCTTGCAGATTGGCCAAGATAAGGAATATCCATGCAAATTCCCCGAGAAATTTTAATTTGTTTTTATTTTTTGCACTCTTCCTCTGAAATAATCAATGGCCAGTCCCCACAGCATACTGAGATGAAGATATACGCTGTGGGATTGAAGAAAAATCTTTTACCCGAACCGGTTTTATGCTTTCTTCAGTTCCATACCCAAATTCTACACAACATACAACCGGAACTTAGTTCTGAAAACAAGTCAACTTTTTAGGCTCAAGGGGCTGATATTCTATATTCTGAGAGCTGTTCATGAAGATTATTTTGCTGTTTAAGAGTAAGGGACTTCGTACTTCTACGGTAGTTCCCGGTAAGACAAGGTAGCCTGCGGATAAAAATAGATTTGATAACACGCCGAGGGAACCAGCACACTTTGCACTCATTCCCAAAGGAGCTGGAAATAAAACAAGGCTGGATCCTTGAGCATGTCTTGAGGATTGTGAATAAACTTGGGACTGAAAATATATCGTGTGATATAACATTTTGTCCATAAATTTTACCTTTACTTCCTTTGCTGGCAAAATTCGTGCTATGAACGATCACCTATCAAAGCAATAAGCATCCGCGCTCCTCTATGATGAAAAAAAAAAACTTTCCATTGGGAATGTATTTTGCTATGGTCTCTCGCGTCTTGGAATGCGAAGGCGGACATCGACTGCACCGGAAAGAAGATAAGTGTTACCCTTGTCCCTAAGCGTTTTTTGCAATATTTCCTCAGTCGGGCAATGAATATACCCATGCGCTCCTGATATACCTAAATTACAGTTCTTATTATGTTTATTTTCATTTTTATTCCAGGTATATTTTAATTTCATGACTCGATCTTTGAAATGTCGATTTGCCCGAAGCACCGCCAGGATTCCGGTATCGGATGGCGCTGTCGGCAAAAGTTACAGTTCAAATTAGTACTACAAGTCAGGGCGTGGTTTACTTTCCTACCGTGACGTGATCAAATAGCAAGGTTTTCTGAGTTTTTATTTACATCAGGTTGAAGATAACTTACAAATAACTATTTTCTCGAGTTTCCAGTTCCTTAGCGTCTTTAGTTTTTAAAGAACGGAAATTTTCATAGTGCGTGACCAAGATAGGTCAGCTGTATGGCTGAACTGAAATAGTTTTCCCTTATGATTTTCAGCAGTTAAAACATTTCAGGAATTCGAATATGTATATTTATAGTAGCTCAGAGAAAAAAAAAGAAAAGAAAATCCCTTTATCGCATAAGTTAATGTACATTGTATTGGTTTATTTTGGATACCTGACTTGTACTTGTACTTACTTCAGTGTATATGACGTTTGCATACAATTACAAAGCTCTTTAAAGTTGCGTGAAAATTAAAAGTTAGGCAGATAACTCAGGACCGGTGTGCCACTCAGATCTAAGGCTTGTGAAATTGCTTATTTGCTAGTCTTTTGTCGCATCTCATTTTCTTGGCTTCTTTCATGGAACGATTTCGGAATTTATTCTTGTACGCCGGATTTTTTGCGTGACGGTCAAAACGATCTATAAAGACTACTGCACTGCAAGAATCAAAGGCATCCTGTGGTAAACTCGTGGAGTAAGTAAGATACTGTGTCAGGGAGGTGATATAGGGAATTATCAAGCCTAGAGTGGTTTGAAATGCAGTGTAATAAATTTTTCTGTTTTACGATTTGATTCGTTTGTTGTATCTTGACTGTTTTTCATTGGTTAATATACGTTGTGGAATGGGAATTTTGAAACTACTCTAGTAGAAGAGTAGTTTGTTCAAGAAATACTGTAATGCCAAGTATTTACCCGTGTATAATGCGCACTTTTTTCCTAAGATTTTATTCATGAAATTTGCGCTGCATATTATTCACGGAACCTTTTGTTTCTTGATCGCTTCCCTAATTTGCATACGCATGTGGTTAACAAAGGATAAAAAACAGGTAAACAAGAATTCAAAAGGCTGTTGTCCATGCCGTTGTTATAATAAGCAAACCAAATAACCTATCACAGCTGCTTTTAAATTACCGCCGATAAACTAGCCGGAAAAAGCGTAAAAAACCGGCCAGATATTCTGTGAGCAGACGCCAAAAATTTGCATACAGACGAAACAAAATATCCTCTTATTTGCACGTGGTAACGAAACGCACATTTTGTGTGCCAAAGTTTGTTCAAAATTATTTTGCACCAAGTACAGCAGCTCAGAACGAAGACAAAATAAGTGAGGTATATTTTGCAGAGGCTTTCGAAGATTCAAAATCTTTTGAGAACTGAAATTGTCGGAGGCGCATTTCACAGGAGATGATTATCTTTATGTCCCACCGCGTTACGCTTGATTGAACATATGACACCATGAACATTTTGTTTACCCATTGGTTTCAGCGGCTGGGCATCGCCGTAGGGGTGAAGTAGATAAGGTGACTTTGTTAGCTTAATGTTTGGCATCAGCCTGAGAAGGGCATCTTCAGACAGGGTATTGCAGGTGGCAGCGGTGTCTATCTGGAATGTCATTGGGATGAATTTGCTCCCAGTTGCAGACAATGGCAGGGTAACGAAGTACTTTTTCTTTGCAGGGTCTGTGTGGACGCTGTGTACTTGCCGTGTTTCCAGGGAGTAGCACTGTTCTTGGTAGTCATCAGTGTAGTATTCCACAGGGTGGTGATCATTTGCGGTGTTTAGCAGATGTACGTTTTGTTCGCGGGGGGTGGGGGGGGGGGTACCAGTTGGGACCGGCCGCGAGGGTTTCTGTTGCCTCTGCCTCTGCCCTGGGCTTGCCATTGGGTAGTTTTCCATGGTTGTACTTCTTGGGGAGGGCCTGTCTCGAGACAAACTCTGGGGAAGTGGTCGTTAATTCCACACTTTGTGCACGTTTTGCCATTTGCAGAGCATATTTTCCAGGGGTGGGGTCCTCGTCGGTCCCCGCACCAAAAACAGGTTCCGGGCTCCCGCTTTAGTTTCATTTGTTTATGGCTAATCCAGTTTACTTGTTCCTCAATTCCTTTTGTGGCGTTTATAATAAGTTTGTTGGCTTTCTGAGCAGACTCAAGGGCCTTGGCTTCGGCTACGACGTCTTTCATGCTCTTGGGCGCTCCATCCGACTTTAAATGCGTTTTTAGCAGCTCAGCTCTCATTTTGCCGTCGTGTAGCCCAAACACGAATTTGTCGCGGCACATTTCGTCTGTCGATGCGTTGTAAGAGCATAGGCTGCCCGCTTGTCTGACCTTAACTTCCCCTTCCTGGACGGATTCATGTGGGCTTTGCTGGGTTGTCCAGAATTTAAATCTGTCCGCCAGTAGGGAGCTTCCGATAGATCCAGTGTAATGAAGTCGTAATTTGTCCATCCAGATCCATGGTTTTTTCCGATCATCAGCTGCTATCTGCGGTTCAGTGATGTAGCGTAGCACCTGCAAAGCTTCGTCCGGCATCGCCGATCGTAGCGCCGATATTTCTAGCAAAGGCTTCTTGTAATAATCCGTTCTCTCCGTCTGAGGGTTTTTCGCCAAGTTTCTGTAGTCTGCTTGGATGCAGTAGTCATGGAATCTGAGTTCAAAGCTCTTGTTTCAATTCGGGTCGTTTGAGGTTCGCCATCGTTGTTTGACGAGTTGTCTGCGATTGTTAAGCTTAATGTACGTTTAGTCTTCGTGAATGCTTCCCCTGTCAAATTGTTGGGTCGATCCCACTATGCTGAGACCATGTTGGCCGGCGAAGAATGCATAGGCCCTACCAACAACTCAATGAATACTGCAATGAACACAGTCTTTATTCCTCAGTCGACCACGAGGGTTTTTCTACAACGAGAGAAGAACAACTGCGGGCTCTGGGTAGCCCGGATGTAGTTTCCCTCAGAGAGGGCCTAAGTACGAACGATGGGCCAACATATTCTTTGCTCTGGGTTTAGTTAATTTAATGTACCTAAATTTCTAGATTTAGAAGGCTTTGATGTTGTACTTTTTTTTTTTTTTGATACATCTTTGTTTCTTAGTTTCAGTGGCTCAAATGATGGTTTGTTTTGAGATGTTAATTTTAACACTGGTTTGTTTACACGTGTAAAAGCTTTCATATCTCCAGTATTTGCTCGTAAATACCGTATTTACCCGTGTATTATGCGCACCCGTATATAATGCGCATCCTGTTTTTCTAGACAATTTTTCCAAAAATAAAATAAATAGCGGTATACGTATCTGTTAAAATAACCACCATTTGGTCTGAGAAAATTCTCACCCGAAGTTATCTACTCGCGAAAAACAAATACAAATTTCAATTTCTGCCGGTTCGGGTTAAGTCATTGATTAAAAAAAAAAACTCTTACCTGTTCCAGTTAAAATTTTTCTGATATTCAAAACCTTTTGGTCACTGTTAGGTTGTTCTGACTTTTGTTAAGCTCGAGTTTCGTGTACCGGGATGAGTAATTTGTTAAGAGCGAATGCACACAAGAATCGAGCAAACCGTGGCCACAGCTCAAAAACTAACCTGCCCTCATTTTCGGTTTATAACAAGGTTTTAATGACATTATAGCACTGTTGGTGTTAAAATTTCAAAATGCGACCGAAATAATTTGAGATTTTCAATTTCAACGGTGTGCGGGCCTAAATTTAGCCGCCGAACACGGGAAAACAGTCCAGTGACGGAATTGAGCTGACTTTCATAAACGAGCGAATATATCGGCAATTTTCCACTTAAAATTCACAAAACAGATATATAACAATTTAAAAACGGCTCATTTTTTAAATTTTAAGAAGAAACTATCAGCGAACGAGCAAAATTCTGATACATAATTTGCATAATGCTTATAAATACAACAATTTACTGCAAAAACCAAAATCGAATTTTCGATAGTGGGGAATTCTCCAAATCACCCCAAATCCCGGTTACTACCCAAAGAGATATAGTACTTGAACATTATCTGGAAATTAGTCTGGTATTTTTGCGAACGCTCCAAAAATAGATCGATTATTTTGGGGTTATTTTGCGCCCGCCAACTGCTAATTGACTCTCGGGTCAATTGGCACGTGTAAGTCATTCCAGTTTTAATCGTCGATTTAAGCTTTTTTAAAGGCAAAAACTGTCAAGATTCTTTAAATATGTACTGTTTCAATGAAATTCTACTTATCGTCTGAAGGACAGGCCGTTCAATGGGTAATTTCTGTTCTTGAGATCTTGTAGATTGGAGAGTGGCGACTGCGAACGGCCTTGAGTCTACTGTAGGTCTGTTTTCCAGTGACTGCGAAATCAGAATGCCATCAAGAAATAAATCTCGCTCCAGTTTTCGTAAATAAATCAGTTTTGCAGTGCCTTACCTGAGATAAAGTAGGCCAAGTAGGAAAACAGTGTAGCGCAATTTGGATCCGTTGTGGCGAGCAGTGTATTTGCTGAACGGCGACGGTAAGTAAACAAATTCGGGAAAGTACGGTACCGTTGATTGCGTGACCAGTCAATTTAGGATTGTCTTCACCAAAAAATAGGATTCGTAAAAAGTTAAATGATATATATTTTAACAGTTTGGTATTATGAATTTGAACCAGCTGTGTCCTAAACTTTGTACAAAGCATATCTGCACAAGAGTGTAGGAATTTTCCGAAGTATCCACCTCTAAATAACTCCTTTTCCAATCAGGCCCCATGTCCACTTCCTTCTCACTGTATTTTGCACGAGGCTCTAATGCCTCTGTACTTTTATAGGCGCATAAAACCGATTGTATAAGGCCCTGGTCAAGCACTTGATTAATCAGAAACACTTCGCGAATATGCACTAGCTGTCTAACATTTTTAGCTTTACTCTAACTCCACCCCTCCACCCTTATCCACCTACCACCTAATTTTTCGAGCCACATGAATTTTTTTCCTGAACAGTTCCTTGTATGAGTTTTATTAGGCCAGTGCATGAATATTTTTAGAGTTACTTGGCTTGCATGAATTTTCCATTTAATTTTCCACTGCACGAATAATATTTTTGTACTCCGCCACCCCCCCCCCCCCCCTCCTCCATAAGTTTCCTAATGGTCTGTCCCTGACACATAAGTGCTAAGAAAGGGACGGTCTGGTTAGCAACCCCTGGGAAATCTGGGTAGGGTGGAACCAAAACCATTGTGTCGCGACGTGGCGTTTGAAATCTGGGGATTTTGTTATTCCGTCACTCGAATCATTTGAGCAATAAAAACACGCCTTCGCCCTAAGTCATTAATTAACGGAACCAACAAAAGAGCAGAAAGTTAGGTCGCGAATCCCTGTTTTGGCTGTAGCTCGCGTGGGTACATGCTTCTCATAAAATGTATCCGTTGCGCGACTCATTCTCATACTCAAGGCTCCGTCGCTTCTAAATTTCTGGGGGAAGCCCTGGTAGCAGCCTAATTCTCAAAAAGTGCACGCATGCGTACTATACACTAAAATAAATAAATAAATAAATAAATCGAATTTTTTAATGAGCGTGACGCTTAACAGTATTTCAATTCACAAACCTGTGACTCTCGAAATTTCGGATCGAATTGGAATGTGGAAATGTTGGTTTTTGAGGGGAGGGGAAAACCGGAGTACTCGGAGAAAAACAAGGAAGCAAGGACGAGAACCAACAACAACTCAATCTACATATGACGCAAGTTCAGGAATAGAACCCGGGCCACACTGGTGGGAGGTGAGTGCTCCCACCATTGCACCATCCTTCTAGCTATAATGTGCACGCAGGTACATTTCGCGAACAACTCGTTAAGAAAGAGTAGCGCATTCTGATATTTTTGGGACAAGTAAATGGTATTTCCTCCAGCTTCCTCCAGTGTTGCCAAAAGGACCTGATAAAACATCACCATCTTCGGTATCACTGGACGAGCCCTGGGCCTCAAGTGATTTGTTGGACACAAGCGTCTTCCATAAGTGGTCAGACTGATGTGACGCTATTTCCTCTAACACGGCGCCTACTGCTTAACGTACCTTGCGCACATGACGCCTTCGGGTCCTTCTGCTTGCCTCCGACCATGGGACACTAACCGGGTGCCGAACTGGACTGACGTCTTTGCTTTCTAGGAAATGGTTCATCTTTTCAAGTGACTTGCGGTGGCGAAGACAGATGCTGAGCTTGTCGACATTTCGAGGCGGAGCGAACATAGACGCCCTCGACAAACTGAGATCCACTTCATTTTCGACACCAGTTAACGCAAGCGCTGACTTGTGCGCGCCTATGCTTCTTTTGCACTGAAGTAGCTGTATGACCTCGACAGACTTGCTTCTATCCTTCGTTTGAAAACCGCAATGGCCGCCAACAATTTCTTGAAAAGAACAAACTGTTTCCTCCCTATCAGCCATGGCGAACAGCTAGGATCAAATGGGACTTGCGCACTGCTTTTAATGAAGGATTTCACTTCACTTCACTTATTTATTTGATGTAACCTCGTTCAAATGAATGATATTATATACATCTCGGTCAGCGGACTCCTAGAGAAACGTAAATAATAATTTGCGGAACTTAGCGTCGTCCGCAATTTCTACAAGTTATGTGGTAGATTATTCCAAATAGACCATTTTACAGTTGTCGGTGAAAGCGAGGCTGGGGGTGACCTTGTTTTGATACAAACCTACCTACTTTTCTTATGTAAATCATGTTTTTCTTATGCTAACTAGTGTTTAATCAGCACAATTTCCATAAGAAAAGAAGGTAGGTTTGTATCAAAACAAAATCACCCCTAGCCTCGCATTCAATCAAAGGCCAGGATACTGAGCAAAGAACTGTAAAATGGTCTATTGTGCGTGGCACAAAACTGAATTTGAATATGTTAGTGCGAGCGTAAATTCTGGAGTAATATCTATTGTGCATATGTCTTGTCTTTCTGGCTGGCTTTGATAATTCATCCAGGGGCAGGATTGCGTTGTTATCTAAACCCTTTTTGAGAAGACAGAGTCTGTGAAAACAGACGGACGGTATAATTTCATCTACTCTCCTTTTGTTGAGCGCGTTTTCTAATGTAGGACAAGTCTAGACAGTACAATTTAATGCAGCTTTTAAGCAAAATTAAATTCTTAAGTGTTAGCAGGGATGCATTTACTAACACGAGGAATTTAACTTAATTTAGATCTCAAAGATTAGAATTGAACGAAAAAACTTTTTGGGTGAAAAAGTAGAATTCTGTCGCATTTGCGAAATGTTTACTGGGAAATGGAAATACAATAGCGGAGGTATTCAGCCTGTAATTTTCTATTCAAAGCACTTTATGACAAGTCAGACTAGATCATTGGTAGCCTATACTTAAAAGCCGCCTTAAACCTTGAAATTTAATTTATTTGTCTTTCGTGCGTCGTGCTAATTATATTATCCTCTGAAGACTCATAGAACCTAGAAAAGTATACTTAATACTGGGACAATATATTTTGTAATCATCTTAGTTTACTATTTTTAAAATAACAGGACAGCTGGTCATAGAAGAAAATGAATTTGGTACACCTCGAGTTTTTTGGTTTCCCATGCACAATCGTTAATTGCCTGGTCACGCAATAAGAGGTACCGTACTTTGGTTTGTTTACTAACCGTGACCGTGCACTGCTTGCTACATTTATAACAAAGGATCCAAATTGTGCTACACTGTTTTCCTACTTGGTCTACTTTATCTCAGGTAAGGCACTGCAAAGCTGATTTATTTACGACGACTGCAGCGAGAATTATTTCTTGATGTCATTCTGATTTCGCAGTCACGGGAAAACAGACCTACAGTAGACTCAAGGCCGCTCGCAGTCGCCATTCTCCAATCTACAAGATTTCAAGAACAGAAATTACCCATTGAACGGCCTGTCCTTTAGACGATAAGTAGAATTTCATTGAAACAGTACATATTTAAAGAATCTTGTCAGTTTTTGCCTTCAAAAAAGCTTAAATCGACGCTTAAAACTGGAATGACTTGCACGTGCCAATTGACCCGAGAGTCAATTAGCAGTTGGCGGGCGCAAAATAACCCCAAAATAATCGATCTATTTTTGGAGCGTTCCCAAAAATACCAGACCAATTTCCAGATAATGTTCAAGTACTATATCTCTTTGGGTAGTAACCGGGATTTGGGGTGATTTGGAGAATTCCCCACTATCGAAAATTCGATTTTGGTTTTTGCAGTAAATTGTTGTATTTATAAGCATTATGCAAATTATGTATCAGAATTTTGCTCGTTCGCTGATAATTTCTTCTTAAAATTTAAAAAATGAGCCGTTTTTAAATTGTTATATATCTGTTTTGTGAATTTTAAGTGGAAAATTGCCAATATATTCGCTCGTTTATGAAAGTCAGCTCAATTCCGTCACTGGACTGTTTTCCCGTGTTCGGCGGCTAATTTTAGGCCTGCAGACCGTTGAAATCGAAAATCTCAAATAATTTCCAAACTCGGTCGCATTTTGAAATTTTAACACCAGCAGTGTTATAAACTCATTAAAACCTTATTATAAACTGAAAAGGAGGAGAGGTTAGGTTTTGAGCTGTGGCCGCGGTTTGCTGATTTTGCTCGATTTTTCTGTGCATTCGCTCTTAATTACAAAAGGGAACCAAAAACTGTTTTATCTGATAAGAGTCTGATAAGAATAGCGTATTTCCGAACATTGAGACGGCACGAGAGAATGATTTAAACACCCGTTACAGGAATTCTCATATGCTTAAAGACTCTTCGTTGTTGCTGTGTACAAATTTTCGCTTTCATTCGCTGACACTTTATGTTTTCACGTATCTGAATGCTAACATATGATCGTGGTGTGATCTGTTCAATCAAGCATAACGCGGTGAGATCTCCTGTGAACTGCGTCTACGACGATTTTCCGTTGTCAAATGATTTTAAATCTTGTAAAGCCTCTGCAAAATATACCTCATTTATTTTGTCTTTGTTCTGAGCTGCTGTACTTCGAGCAAAATAATTTCGAACTAACTTTGGCACACAACATGTGCGTTCAAATAGGAGGATATTTTGTTTCGTCTGTATGCAATTTTTTGGCGTCTGTTCACGGAATATCTCCGGCAGTTTTATTGCGGTTTTTCCAGCCAGTTTATCCGCGGAAATTTAAAAGCAACTGTGATAGGTTATTTGCTTATTTATTATTGCAACCGCATGGACGACAGCCTTTTGAAGCCTTGTTTATTGTCTTATGTATCCTTTGTTAACCACACGCGTATGTAAATGAGGGAAGCGATCAACAAACAAAAGGTTCCGTCTATAACACGCAGAGTTTCATTAACACAATCTTAGGGAAAAAGTCCGAATTATACACGGGTAAATACGGGTATGCAATAGAGCTAGATTGTAACAAGTACAAAAAATGCTATAAAAAGTAAAAGATGTCAAGCAAGTAAATAACATTTACCACACTTACAACCTCTATTCACTGTGGCGCACTCTCGGAGCATTCAAAATGGCGACTGAAGAAAGTTTGGGCGCTGTCCCGTTGATGACGTAACAGTGAGCATGCGTATTATGAGCAAAGTAGTTTTGTGCGCCAACTGCATTTCTAAGCTCGGGCTAAGCCCCGAGTAATAATCATAAAACGTTTCATCCTCCATTTCATTAAATCAGTTACTGGGACACTAATGTACTTTTTTTAAGGCTTAGCTTCGCAAACACTTTCCCTTTTTTCTCTTTGGTCACATGTTAAGATACAGTCGAAGATAATTAAGTAAATATAGCGTTGATGCTTGCGTAACCACAAACTCATTCACAAAACAATATGCCAACACCGGATTACCGGAGCTAGTGTCCGCAATAAAGAGGTTAAGTTTATATGACTTAGCCTGTGTACAGCCGCCCCTCCCCTGTACACAGGCTAATATGACTTTGCTCTCTGTGACAGAGATTTAGTGTCCTTTGTCCGTGTTAGAAAGGGTCCGTATTATAGAGAGTTTTCTATCTATCTATCTATCTATCTATCTATCTATCTATCTATCTATCTATCTATCTATCTATATATATATATATATATATATATATATATATATATATATATATTTATTTATATAGGTTCTACTGTAGCTGTCCAGCGAGCGAGCCTCGCTGGCATCGCTGGATAGCGACTTATCGACTGGATAAAGCTATCCACTCTTTTCAAAATTGAGATCAATGCACTAGTCACTAAACTAGAGAGATAATTTGGCTTTTACCTGAAAGGATACTCTGCTTTACGATTCCGTATTGAAGCTTCAAGCGACTGTAGCTATATCTCAAGTAAACCTGAATTGTGACGTTTTCTGTATTCCCAAAGTCAACTTCTAAAAACTTTATCCGTGGAGATGTAGAGTATCCATGCTGACTGAATACAAGTGTACCATCCCCATCGGTGATCTTGATGTATTCTCTGCATTCAAAAAAGCAAATGCTACCAATGGATAAGGGGAATAAGACATTCATTAGCATGACGCTTCCTGTTGTTCTTCTTATTTTGTTTTGCTTGATTTTTAAAATTGCTCTCTTTTCAGTGGTTTCTTACTGTGTTCTAAAAAATTTGGATACATTTCAACTTTAGCCAGTCAGGTAGCCTCCTTCGCAGCCGTTGTTTGTGTCGGTCCTATTCTCCCTCCCCATGCACAAAGGTGGGCTGAACTGAGCCGGACATTCCATTCCGAGAACTGAGAAATCACATTGTGGTATTTAAATTTCGGTGGCTAAGTTCCGATCCTGTAGCCTCCTTTACGGCCGTTGTTTGTGTCGGTTCTTTTCTCCCTCCTGATTGGATAATCAAACACAATGGGAATGGAATGTCCGGCTCGGTTCAGCAGACGTTGGTGGGAAGGGAGAATAGGATATAATGAGGTTAATGAGGTTTTATTACCTATGTGCCTTATTATTATTATTACTATTACTATTATTATTATTATTATTATTATTATTATTATTATTATTATTATTATATCATTATTTCGGAACAACGTATTTGGACGGCTTTCATTAATTTCTTTTTTATCTAATCTAATCAGTTATTTTCTGTCTATTAAAAATAGATCAATCCTTAACGGGACGCAGTCATGGATTGACATGCGCAGCATTTCTCACACGAAGAGATTTTCCCGAACGCGTTGATATCTTGTCTGTCTTTAAAAGTCGACATTAAATAAACCTTTATGAGGCTAACAGAATGTACAGTTATCTGTAGACGAATATTTGGAATCTAAGAAATGTAAAAGAAGCCGAAAAATATTTACTCAAAGTACTGACAGTCGAGGTCAGCGAAGTGTGACCGGAAACACTGTCGGTTGAACAAGCACTCGCTTCTCAGGCTTCTCACATAAGTAATTTTTTCTCTCCAATATACCTCAACATATTGCCGATCTTAACATGCCCTTTTAAAGCTGAAAGATAATAAATTTATTTGAGAACGACGACCTTGAAGTCAAATAACGGTAGACAGGGAAAAATTATGCCGTCTTTTTAGCACTCACCGTGTGGTTAATTTGTGCCCAAGTAAGCACAACCATTGCAGTGCCTCTCAACTATTAATACAGTTTTTTTTTCTTTTTTCAAAATACTACGCTAAATACAAACTTTAAAACGACGACATTAAACGTTTATCAGCAAATGATGAAGTGATGGTCTCTGACATTCAAGCGACTACAAATGAATCGCGAAGTTGGAATAGCTGCATTAAACTCCACCGCCTACTACACTTCGATCGATTACCGCACAAGTTTACACTGCTGTGTACGTGGAATTTCTCATGAATTCAAGCATTGAAAACGTTTTTGTCGTTGTAGATGCGTTGATACATTTTGTCTCCCTTTGCTTTGTTCTCTGAGGAGACTGAATGACCAGTTTTGCGCTGAGTGCTTAAACACCGGTTTCGACGGTCGACGCCATTTTGCGTGTAGCTCTCCAACTTGAAAAAACTCCGCCGGAACCTTTCAAGTTTGGATTTCAAAAGCCAACGCATGCGCGAAGAGACAGTGTCCCTTTAAGTCAACGAATGGTTGAAAGTTCATGATCGACACGCTTTAATTCTTCATACCATATAGTCCACAGATCTTACCCGTAGTTTGGCAGATAGAGATCTTGTATCCAGATGGCAGCAATAGCTTGACTAATTCCAACGTTGCCAATTGCAAAGGCGCAGCTTAGATAACTAGATCCTCTATGATCGTCAATCTGTAGCTGGCCAAAAGATCGATTCACATATCCTCCACAGCCTATTGAAAAACCAAAAATAAATAACATATACAAAGGAGGTACACCATATAGCATCAGTGGAAGTGACATAGCATAATATTGCTACCGGAAGGACAGTGATGCGAAACGATTAAAACGATCAAACTATTTACTAAAAATTAAACTACGGATATCAGATTTCCAGCATTTTCACTGGATAGCAGGAATCAGGCTATCAGCTCATATACCTGCACAACCTTATATGGTCAATGAACTCTTCAGAAGACCGAGAAAGCTTAATAAAATTTTCCCTCGAAACGGCGGCAAACATGAATCGTCTCGCAGCGGAATTAGGGCAGAAAATTCGAAACTGGAACCGAAATACAAATGGAATTCAACGTTTCATTGCTGAGTGTTTTAGAACGATAAGAAACAGTGCTGGAATCGCGTTAAAATATTTCTTGCAGAGCTAAGAAAATTCGTTACCTTCGGCTCGTACATCTACGTGAAAGCCGTTCCACCCTCTTTGAGCAGTGATTGAATATTTTTTTACCAAACTTTTGCCCATTTACAACCATTCAGAGCAAATAAACTCTGCACTTTTTTCCAAAAAGGACCCTAAACTGCAGCTTCAACGTTGTTCTCGAACAGTTTCAATGAATTGTTCAACTTTGGTCGGAAACGTTGCAACACAACGACAAGTTTTCGCGCCCTTTTTGTTTAGTCATGTGATGGACAAATGTTTCCTTTTTCATTTTTTTCTTTTTTTTTTTTCTTTGGTTTTACCTTTCTCCGAGTTAATTTCTTTAACTTTTTTTGTACAGATTCTCAATTATGCCTCGGGCTTGATTATAGCCAACTTTGCGCTACGCGACTCGTTGTTATTTATCACTTCATATCCAGCGCGTCCTCATAGAATAATTGTTAAATATGCGAAACTCACGTGAGTCTCTCACATGCAGTGTCAGAGGTTTCACTGTTATGGAAACAACGTGGAATTTTAGAGGGTTACGAAAACTGTTGAACTGATTAGTATGTGAAAGGAAGCTTGGATATACTGCAAACGCGTCATGTACTTTTCAATCTATTATAACTGTTTGATTTTTCCGCACCTACGAAGAAGGAAAAAAAGAGACTTCAATTTAGTACCTGTTGTAATGTAGAAACGGGATGACTGGGGCCCTGATCCTACCCTTGTGAGCGCTGCAACTGATATTCTATAGGAGTGTGCTACTTTCAGTCCTCTTAAAACCAACATGGTATTGTTCGTGTCGACGGTTTTCAACCCATACCAATAGGGATAATCGACATAGTATACTCGATACCCAACGAGTCTTCCATTGGCCTGCTGCTGTGGAATAGGATCCCACTGGACTTTCAGTTCCCCAAGCTGCAAGTTTCTCACGCGTACATTGGATGGTGCAATACTAGGAACTGAAAGACAACCATTCTTTATGTAAAATACAATTCATGTCGAACAAACTTGTCCCACAAGTTAAAGGCAGCACGTGGACGAGGCCGTTATATGGAGGAAATACGACCAGCTAGAAACATACGACCACAGTAGAGGAGATACAGCTATCAGGTGCTGTCTTTTGTTAACCTTGAGCTACCACGAGCTACTAAAAAGGTTTGCATTAATAAAGATCACGGTTAATTTGAACACCCCCTTTCAAACTTTCAGTTGTATATATGGATATTGATTTTTCTCTTATGCTTTTTTTAATTTAGTACAAATAATTAAATGTCGATACCTTTACTTCTCCTGATAGTGTTTTTATGTATATGTTTACTCATATGTGTCAGCTCATGAACGACACGTGGGTATATACACGATTGATTGCTTGATTGATTGATTGATTAATACCCCTTACTAAGTATTTAAAAGTAAAATCGGTCGTTTCCTTGGGCCTAGGAAGTTGCTATGCCCGTAGGAAGTTGCTATGTCCGTTTATAGTTCCCAGCTGTTTAAAAACTATCCTTATTGGCTATTGGTGTGAATAAATGGTACTATTAATAGTATCAATCTTGACCACAAGATTCCTTTAATTGTCAGCTGGCATAATTTACCTCCTTCGCTCGTCCTTGTTAGGGCAACCCTCGTTGAATACATGAATGTGCCATTTCCATTTATCGCCACAGCAAATGACCGCTACTTCATAAAATGAATAGCTTTTAATACACTTCCAAATAATGTGAATCATATACCATTTATGAGACTTGAGAAAACCTGGCTGACGTTGCTATTCAGCTGTGTGTATTTTACCAAAAAACCTTGCAGAGTAAAATTCAACGGGAAATTGGGCCACCTAATTGATAATGACGACGAAGTAACGCTGTAGATCGTTACGTTCCAGGTAGATACCGCTTGCGCTAAAAGAAAAAGAGAATGCGTCTTTTAATCATCTTTATAACCTAAGAATGTTAATGGGCGGTGAATTAATCTTGCGGCGAATCGAACGTACGAGCCCCGCAGCAATGTATTTACCTAATGGAGTCTCATGGCGATTTTTCTTATTTTCTTCCTTCCTTTATTTCTACGTGTGTATTAGGCGGTGAAAAGTAGCAGCTTTCACCTGTCTGTGTGTCCGGCTCCCCCAAAAGAGTCTTCAAAACGAGTTTTTGATCAGAATAGTGAGTCCCACTACTGAGCGAAGCTAAAAGTTTGTTATCTGTTATCTACGGATAGGACATTTCAGGGCATTTTTCCAAAGGAGCCGGAAATTTTAACAAGTCAGCATCTTTCCAGCTTGGTATCCGGCGGGACCAAGCCAGCGGACAGAAGTGGGAAGGGGATGTTCAATATTTTGGATCGATAGGCAAATGTACCTGTACACTTTTCCTAGCTTCTTACCTGTGCTGAGAGACCTATGCAGAACAGAATACTGAACTCTGACGGAACTGTATCTGTATGAAAGGAGAACTCCCAAAGTGATGCTGTGTTTATTACCAAATGGAATTTCTACCGATAAACCTTGAGGAAGTGAATCACATCCCCGTCGACTGAACACCTCCATGCCGTCGCCATCATAAATCTTAATTGATTCGCTGTAATAAAATTCAGATATTCTGGTTAGTCTTGGTCGCGTTTTTCGTTTATATCAACCCAGCGGAGCAGACTCGATCCATGCATTAAACACACATTTATTTCGAAGAGAACAGTAGATCTATGGATGGGGAAATTGAGGAACGTTAGCTCAGTGGCAGAGCACCGGACTACCGTGCGGGAGGTCGCGGGTTCAAACCCGGCCGGACCAACACTCAGGGTCTTTAAATAATTGAGGAGAAAGTGCTTCCTTTGTAATGACATCTACAAACGGTTAGACTTTCTAGTCTTCTCGGATAAGGACGATAAACCGTAGGCCCTGTCTCACAACTCTTCATAATTCTCTGATTCTGTGGGACGTAAAAGAACCACTAGGGACGTAAGAAAAATTTGGCAGTATCCACCCCTAGCGTCTGTCTTAATTTGATATTGACATTTTGGGGGCACTCATAACTCAACTTCATTAATTGTAAACTACGTTATAAGCAGTCTGGCAAAGTCCCACGGCCAGTGTTGTAATGCGCATTTGAATATTGCATAGAAAATGCGCAATATAAATGTGATATATTATTATTATTATTATTATTATTATTATTATTATTATTATTGTTATTGTTATTATTATTATTATTATTATTATTATTATTATTAACGTGACAAGAGGAGCCAAAAAAATCATTCATTGTCATGAATAAGATGCACATCAACAGCACAGCTGTCAATCCTTAAAAAAAAGCCATTGATGGGTTATTTTTTTTAACTAAAATAAAAAAAAATATGGAGACCGAAGAGTACTCCAATCACTATCAACCACTCACTAAACACCAAACACAAAAAGTGATTTGTATTCGATTGCAGCCACGTTGCCTTTATTATGAAGAGTGTGAGAAGCGGTCGAAACATTATGTTCATCATCTCATCGCATCTCATGGCTTCATTTTAATTCGGATTAATAGTGTAGCAACGAAACATGCTAATATCTCCGAATATATATGCATGTATTTAGTAGGGCAGACCGCAGCACAGGGAACTACATTCCCTATTCGTTGCGATCAGTGTGTGGGTTCTTTTACGTACCCTTCAAGTCTTTCATGTGTAGAGATGATTGAGGAAGACAACGGTTTAACGTCTCTGCTTTGTGACGCGATCATCTGAACTAAGGCAGATGTTTATCACACAGTCGGAGTCCACATGATCGTACAAGTTATTTTAAGACCCTGGGTTTGGTCCGGCCGGGATTTGATTCCACGACCTCCTGCTCCGGAG
This sequence comes from Pachyseris speciosa, assembly GCA_016490735.1. Taxonomy (NCBI): domain Eukaryota; kingdom Metazoa; phylum Cnidaria; class Anthozoa; order Scleractinia; family Pachyseridae; genus Pachyseris; species Pachyseris speciosa. The sequence continues at coordinate 426,010 of JAEMWC010000004.1, forward strand.
TAGGGCCCTTTACTGAACTAACCGCTCTACCAACTTAGCTAACCGGTGCTTAACATCAACTAAACTGAAAATTAATGTCCTTTAAACGATTGAGAATTGCTCTGTAAGGGTCTCACCTGCAATAATATAGACTTATGTACTGAAAGGCGATCAGTGCGATTCCTTGATTTACACCAGCATTAAGTATTTGAATACTACAGTTAACAGAGTTGTAGGAACTTTGAGTAAAGTTTAGCCATCCCGACGACTGGTTCACAGAGCCTTCGCAGCCTAGAAAAAAAAAAAAAAGATCGTGAATATCTATAACATCTTGTTTTGTATTATGTAAGGGTAAAACAACAAATAACGAATATATTGTCGAGGGCACTTTAACACTGCGAACAAAGTGCAAACGTATTCGTCTTTATTTCCTTGGTCTCTCATAGATGTATCGCGATTTGAATTTTGAACGCCCTTTATAGCATACACACCTTTAGTGATGTAAATATACAAAGAGCGAGGTCCTTGTCCTCTTGAGGTGTAAGCTGTTACTGAAATCTGATACCTTTCCCCTGTCTGGATATTGGGCAGTAGCACTCTTGTAGTATCTGGTTTCGGGTGTCGATAATTCGTTCCGAGTAGTAGTACGAGGTTCTTTTGTAGTATGCTTTATATCCCAATAGACGTCCATTAATGTATTCTCGTGGAACGGGATCCCAGGTTACTTTAAACTCGTTTAAGCCGTGATTTTCCACTCTTACGTTGGTTGGAGCCTGGCTGGGAACTAGGAAATGACGCAATCGGTTAAATAATAAAAAAAAAAAGAACATACGATTTCAAGGCCGGAATGAAATGAAAATCAGCTGACTTATCAAAAACTCGTTACATACAAAAATGAAACTAGCTTTCACGTGGGTCAATTTTCTGAATACCCTCGTCATCTGCCTTTCACAGACTGAAGTCGTGGTTAGTTCAGGAAACTGAGATCTTAAGCTGTTCTACCACAAGTAAAGAACTGAAAGCAAATACGAACACCTACCTCCCTCTGGTGTCTGAATTGATACTGCATTGCTAGCATATGTAACATTTCCGTTGGTTCTCGTAACAGCAAGCACCTGAACTTCATACGCTGTGAACCCCTCAAACGACTGGTATAAAACGAGCTGTAGTAGCTACTGACTCTGAAGAGTCTACTGATGCCACTGGAAACCTCTTTGTACCTCACAAGGTAGTGACTGACCGTAGCAGATAGTGGGAAACTTGGCCAATAAACAATCGCGGATGACACTGTAATGCTGCTCATTGTTATATTCCACGACGAGAGAAGTTCCGCTGTTAAAAGGTAAGCAATTGATCAATGAAATAATTGAGGCAGCCTGAAAATGATTTTTAAATTGCAAATTAAAGTAACCAATATACGATCTTCTGCATAAAAGCTCAAGAAATTTTTCCTTTAAGCCTGGTTCACACTAGCGACATAACGACATCATCATATCACAACGCTGTATAAGAAATTTGTGAAGATGTATTTATTTTTTTTTATTCTCAGATAAAAGCCGGACTAAAAAAGTAAAGGCATGGATCAGTAAGCGAAAGAACTATCAAATGAACATACAAGTGCTTTCAGCAATTGCAATCATGTTCCGCTTACAAACCTGAATCAAAGCCCCTCTGTGTTATGGTGTACTTAATGCTGACGGCGCTCCACCTATATTCCAGGAACAAGTCTAAGGATAAGTGGCTTCCACCTCCAAATGGAACTTCCAAGACGGTTCTATAAGGTAGAGATGATCTGCATCCTGTTTGATAAAAAACTTCAGTGCCATCCGCCTTGCTTATGTTTAAATCTTCACTGAGGACACAAAGGATTATGAATATAGTGAATATACCGATCATCGGATACTGTTTTTAAGCTTGCGCAATAGGTCTTACACGATTCGTAGTTTCAAAATTGTCAGCACCGATTAACGAGTTTCAAAAGTCTTAAATCAGACTATCAATCTAGGCCTACATGTATGCATCCAAAAAATAAAACTTTACTCCGAGAGGTGAAGCTTCGAAGGTTTATGTGATAATTCAAATTAAGAACATCAAACATTGAAAAATATGATGCCAGCAACCTGCCTTTTAACGACCTAGAGGGAGAAAGGTGTTTTTTTCCTGGACGAGAAGTTAATCGATCCGGGTATTTCAGGCGCATGTACCCTTTAGTGTCTCTCCAAGGATGTATCATCACGTTTTCAACTTAAACCAATCCCGTTATAGGAAAAGTCGTTGCGAACTATAACAATTTATAGCGTACAATTATCTGGCAAATAACGGCTTACTAGCAGTAGCTCATGTAGACTCTTTCCAGTGTGATGATAGCGGATGCCTGAAGTATGCCAGCATGGCCAATTGTCCAGTTGCAGCGTAATTCCCCTTCGTCTCCACCATTTTGTTTTGACAGCTGCCCAGAAGATTTATTCAAAATACCACCACAACCTAGCGATCACGAATTAACAGATTTTAGTTTTTTTAATGCTCTTAAAACTTGTAGCAAAAACTGGAACAATACTGGCCAAATAATTGAAAGTTTAATTCCATAGGCAGTTTGAACATAAAACATATAACACAGTTTGAAACAACGTTAACCCATACCAGGTATGAAAAATAAACAATACGACCCAATGGAAACATGGGAAGATGCATATTTTGCATCCAGAGAATTTTGTGTTTGTAAGCGTGCCTGAGAAGCATGTCAAGCATTTTGATTCAGCATTGACAACAATTTGCATTATCTGGCGGTCTTTCATGAGAATTGTTTCGAGGGCAAAAATAATATTTAAGATGTTTTTTTATTTTTTTATTTTTTTATTTTTTAACAATCAAAGCACAAATTTATTACAAAAAAGGGCTTCAGTGTTTCCGTCTCATGGAACGTGACAGTCATTACAAGCTGTTTTGAATACAGGAAAGCTAACAAAGACAATCTTCAAATGCTTCACAGAAAACGTTATAGTCGTATCGTTTATAACTAATGCCATCCACCCGTCAACAATTTTCAGTTGGAGTATATCAAATATAACATATCAGTAATCATTTCATTTACAAGAGCACCTTTTCCCCAGAAACACTTTAGTACTAGCGATGGAAGTTTAAAAAAACAAACAATTTTAAACTTTTTTAATACCAAGACTAACCTGGACAGCTTCCATCTCTTATCGTTACGTCATCGATCGCAATATCACTTCTATATGAAGATCCTCTTATTCCTTCAAATGTCACCTACGAAATTATAGAGATAAGTAATTAAATGACTGGGCGACTTTTCTTGATTAAGATATCTATGCAAATAAATTTTGTTTAAGGCCTCAGCTGCTTAGTAAAGTTAAATGGACAACAGCTACGAAAGTGGTTAATCGCAGGCGACTGGATCTCCGTGGAAATAACAAGAATGGTAACTCCCTAGGTCATCGTGATTATGTGTGTCAGTGTAAGACAGACGGGACATAGTGCTTCGTGTGACCAGCTGTTGAAAGCTTTTTTAAAATAAAAATTAATCTCTACCTTCCTATTCAATAATCATAATAATAATAATGGCCATAACCAAGTCAATTTTAAGAAAATTAAACAACTACTGAGTTTATCTTGATTGGCCTTAGTCTCCCGCGCAGTCTTATTTGGGGAGTCGTATTTCATCTCCTCCCCACCAACGCCTGCTTGCCCGAAGCCAACATTCCTTTCCCGCAGGTTAGCCAATCATATTTACCTTCTGAATTCTGGAGGGTGACGTCACCCCAGAATAAACAACATAGCGAAAATGGTCTCGACAAAATCGGTTATTGATCAAACTTTGTCATCGGTAGATCGTAGCGCGCATTACATCTTCACGTGAACTTAACAAAAAAAAATACGATTTGTCACAGTCTATGCCATCGGTCTTTGATCACTTTACCGCTTCTCCATGACGTTTTTGGGGACGTTGTTTGGCAAAATTTAATCTGATTTCAAGCAGGACCATGAGAGATTTTGCTGCTAAAATTGTTGTTGTGCCATGTGTGATAATTTCACACCGGTTTACTCTACGTTTGGCTCTAGCGCTATAATTTGATTTGTTTAGATATTCGCGAGAGATAGAGGCACGTTTTAGCCTTTTAAAATGTTACTTGTCATCGCTTGACAATTGCTTGCTCGGGATTGGCTAGCATGCCCGCGAGTCAAACAATAAGAAAGAAATATTAGATTCGGATAAGCAGGCGTTTGGGGTGGGGTGGGGGAGGAGGTGAAATATGAGTCCCCTAAAAGTGACTGAATGGGAGACTAGGTTGGCTATACTGAGTACCATCAATCATAGACAAAAAGTAGTTGAGACCCTTTCAATCTGCAGTTCTTATATTTCGACCCCCTTCACCCTTTTCAATGTTTTAACCACGTGACAGTGTCAAAGGAACGTATTTCAACACTGAAAAGGAGGCAGGGGGTTGCCTATCGTCAATAAAGGTTTAGGACACTCTAGTGTTTCGCTCAAAAGTGTCAACAACTTTGTCCATGAACATAATTGTTGCTATAAAAACAAACAGATATACTCACCAAATCAGAAAAGTACACCGTCCTCGACACTCTCTTCCAATAGTTGCCTTGGTTTCCTGACTTAGAGAATAATTTCATATTTCCACTCTGAAATACGTTTAGTGTCCCCATCTCCGATCCATACATGTGGTAGTAGAACACTAAACAGCAGGATGATTTATTTCGAGGCACTGCAAGCTCAAGTTTTGCATTATTACCAGTTGACCAGTATGTAGCTTCAATGTACATATATTTTCCTGTAGGGAGAGTAAAAAACAAAAAAAAGGACATGTTTTCATGTTGCAATGGGATATGACAAAGTGTAAGTGGAACCTTTTATAGCGCTAGGAAGGGAATAAGTCGACACATCTCGTAAATCTCGCGATTTCTCAAAACCCTGTACTGTAATTGTGTCGAATTAATTTCGAACATAAACTTAACCAGGTGAAACACGGTACCTCCTACTGTTACTGTCCATAGGTTCTGTGTGCACCTCAAGATAACCTGAGGTAAGAGGATTTCTTAAGGACATTTTTTTCTGAAATAAAGTAATAAGGTAGGGAAAAGCAAGTGTCGGTAGGGGCTACTGCGATCAAAAACATGCCATAAATTGTCACGTATTTTAAGGCTTTTTCAGTGTAATTACTTGTTGCCTAATTATCTCTGAGATTTCTTTTCTAATTCCGATAGCCCATGCTATCGTCCGTAAATAGTGTTAACCATTCTTAGTAGGGATGTCAAGAGAAGCGTCCGTGGAGCAAGGAGAACCGTCAGAGGAAAACATGGTAACTAACCTGATCCACCATGGCCTGATGACGGTCCGGTTGACGAGCTGGGAGTAGAGCCATAGCCAAGTGTCCAATCAAAGACATCCGATGTAGACTGGCTCCATCCAAGGCACAAACCATTGTCAAAGTTACAGGAAACTGTTAAAACCCAACAAATTATATTCAGAATCCAATGTTACGTCTACACGGACAAGCTACTCACGTTAATATTTTACCCACGACTTAATGATGAAACACGACCAAATGAATAAGGGTTCGACTACCTACTTCTTGGCTAAGCAACTCAAGTCGATGGAAAGTGCTAAATTTCGACTACAAACTTTGTGTTAAAGTCGCCATTTGCAATTGCTTTAATTGTTTCATACAAGGATAACTTGACTATTTACCCTTTCAGGAGGTGTTTTAGCTCATTAAAATTTGCATTATGCTACTTTATGTTTCGTTAAGCTGTGCTATGCTGTGCTATACTATGCTTTACTATATTATGCCATGCTAAGATAAGCTAAGCTATGCTATGATATGCTATGCTAAAGCTGTGTTATGTTATGTTATTCTATGTTATGTTATGTTATGTTATGTTATGTTACGTTATGTTATGATGTTATGTTCTGTTATGTTATGTTATGTTATGTTTAATTAATGAACAGGAGTGTTTTATCAACTTTAAAACATTAGGCGCAGCCGAGTGCTTTAGGAGTGATAAAACTCGAATTGCCAATTTATTGAACGGCTTAAAAAACTTTACTGTACATCTATCCATTCTTGCACTAATATTTAAATTTTGGATTAAATGGCCTAGAAAATCGGATATAAGATTTAGCCGTGTCTTTATCAGATATAAAGACACTCATTAAAAAATAATTTCTTTTGTATTTTCTTCATGAAATATTAATGAATTTTTTAAGTTATGTTACAAACTGAGGCGAAGGTCATCAGCGTTTTTAAAACGTTTGAGTCTCTTAAAGTTAGCCAGCGCTGTCAAAATTGATGGAAAGAGTGTTGTTGTTATAGTCATTGGTAACAGTATGGTCCTAGCTTCTTTCTAATTAATCCTTTCAAACATTTTAGCGAGTGCTGTTTTTGTAAATTGTTTCTTTATATTCTCAAGACTAGACGTGGTAACTTTACCTGGACAGCTGCCATTGGTTATATTCATGCTGTCGATGGCAATATCACCAGAATATGAACTCCCGACAATTCCTTCAAATGTAACCTGCCGAAATTGAACGACATTAGTTCGAAAGAATATTAAAGTGGGAAATTTGGAACCATCCTCCTATACAACAATCATATTATTGAAATATGTCAACTGCAAGATGAGCAACATTTAATTTCCTATCTTCAAGGCTATTTATATTTTGAACCGTTTCTGATCTGGTTAGGAGAATCAACGTTGTTGTAGTTAATATTCTTGTTTGATTGGAACTAGGAATCAAGTTGATCGTCTATGGGAATACCCCTTCAGGGTATTTGGTGGGGATGAAGGGCTCCCATACAGGTCACCCTCTCCATAACTTGAGTGAGATTATCACCCCGTAGAGAGGATTATCATCTCTCACTCACTACCCTGGGGATTATTAACCCCTAGAGAGGATTATCAGCTCTCCCACTACCCTTGGGGTTTATCACCCCCTAGATTATCTACTAGATTATCACCTCTCACTCATTACCCAGGGGTTGTCATCCCCTCATCTCTCAACCATTATCCTGGGGATTACTAACCCCGACATAAAGTGACCTGTTGTCCTCCTTTAGAGTACTTCATCCGTTACCACTTTTTCCCACAATTACTCTGGTCCAGTTGTTTACTTACATTAAGGATTATGGGTTGGGAACATTGAAAGAATATCAATTAAGGTGGAACATTTGGAACCATCCTCCTAACAATCACATTATTCAAATCTGTCCCTTTAACTTTTTACTATATTACAACAAAATGCGTACAGAATAAAAAGGTGAACAACTGGTGCATCTCCTAACGTGCTGCGCCGGATTGATAAGTATTTTCTAGGTCTAATAGAATCTTGTAAAAAGTTCAATTCAACAACAACTTGTGGCTATCAAATCATTTTTCTACAGTTCGTCTTCGTCCATATAACTTTCTATACAGCTACATGGTCAACTAAAAAGACTACAGAGACGTTCTTACATTGAGAAAAACAATCAAAAACCACATACAGATATAAATGCAAGAATAAGCATACGAGATAGCACTAAAAAAAAATGAACAAAACCATATGCCTTTAATGATAAAGTGCTGAACAGCTACAAATTAGTTAATTACCAAAGCAAGCTATGAAAATCTCATCAAGCTATGAATGCCTCATCAAGAACAACACAAGAATAAGAACTCAAGAGCATCCGAGATCCGGGTAGAATTTTTAAACTTACCGAGCCATCCACACGAATGTTTCTTTCCATCATGATCCAGTTATTTCCTTGATTCCCTGATATGTTAAACACCTTGGTGCCACCACTGTAAACATTCAGGGTTCCGACCGCATTACCATACATGTGGTAATAAAATGAAAGACAAGCCTTTTTCCCGTTATTTGGAACTGTCGCAACAAGCTCTGCCTTTTCACCGGGTTTCCTGGGGGCAGATGCCTCGATGAACATGTAATTTCCTGTCACAAAGTAAAGTACACAAGAGTTCGAACTGCGCGCGTTGAGACGTTTTTTTTTTTTTTAAGTTTAAGGTATTCCTGGAGGCTATTTTACGCATTTTTGTTTGAAATCATTTGTAGCGATTCTCTAAGATATATGAAGTCAATGTCTGTCATATTAACACCACTAAACAATCATTTCAAGTACTTTCTGTCAAAAATATTTTTTCTCAGAAAGAATGTTAAGTATTTCTGGAATTTGACGTGTATGTGGGCGTGGTCGTAACCATGTCACATCACACGTTCTTTAAAATCTTGAGTAAAATTTATCCATTGGGCATAACCTTTGGCCAAATGGTGCACATCAGTATTCTCTAAATTGCTTTGGCAGTGCGTCAGAATTAAGAAAAAACAGAATATTTTAAGCCGCACAAACTGATTTCTCTCGTCCGTGAATTTCGTGGAGCAACCACCCATCGTAGATTTATGAAGAACTGACGCGCTGCCAAAGAACTATTCGTGTAAATGTTTAGTTGATATCCTCCAAGTTTAAAGTCTTTCTGTTAAAACCACACAAAGAAGTTGCAACTGGTACAGCTCTCCTCAAAATTTGTAGGCCATTTACGTCCGAAAATCATCCGCAAATTGAAAAGAAATCAATAAAGAGACCAAATACTGAGCTGTGTTCGATGGCAGCCATCTTGTGTGAGTCTTCAATAATCATTTGCAGCGGTAAATCGCAAAATAGAGCTCTAAATATGGCATTTATGCCCTTTACGTGACCCCTATTTTTCCCGCGAAACCAATCAGATACGGCGATAGTAAACATTGACACCGCACCATAGCAACGGCACCTCGAATTTCAGTGTTGACAGCCAGAAACCCCATGCGGTGAGTACGACGAACGTATTGCGCAAAGGAGGAAAAAATACTGCGAAGTGATACCGAAATGCCTAAAACGAAAGCGTCTAAAAGCAGGAAAAAAGCATCGGAGAAGGCTCACGAAGCCCGAGGTTATGGCTCGAAAGCGAGAATTCGTTTAGATTTTGAGAAGTTGAGAAACGAAGGATGGACAATCGAAGAACGGCAATCGACATCTGGCTCAGCAGTTCACTTCACATACCGAAACCCCGATGGTAAAACTATCAAAAGTGCTAGAGAAGTTGAGCGTCAGTTAGAAGCTAATGGAACTCTCCGCAGTTTCATTATGGATGAAAGTAAGGGCGAAACAATGGAGACTTCTCAATGAGCAGATGACTCGTCATCATCCGACGGCTCCGAGGACTCCGATTATGAGCCTCCTGAAAAACAAGCACCAAAAGAAATAAAGGCCAATAAATGGTAAGACATTACATGTATAAGTTCAATCGATAAAGTTGTAAGATAAGATCGGTAGAAAGAAGATCGGTAGAAAGATCGGTAGAAAAATTTTAGCCCTTTATAAAGATTTCACATGTTAGATATGTGTGAGAGTAAACGTGACAAAATATTGAACGAAGACAACATTTGTGCCTTCATGCGGTACACATTGTGGAATCCTTGAGCAATAGGATTCAGTGTAGAAATTGCTTGTATTTTTATGTAGGTTTCCCTGATGATCTTTAATTTTGATTGGTCTTCTTTCTGTTTTATTTATAATCGGTAACGCTTGTTGCATATTACAACCGAAATAAACTAAATCCGAATTTCTTTGTGTGGAATTTACATGGAATGCACTCTAGCTAGTGTGTAGAGAATATTCTTGAAGTAACATCCTGCTATGATAATTTTTTACAGTGTCAGTGTACCAGAAGGGCTATTTGTTGCGACCACCTCTAGCATCGTCAATTTTGTCGAGGAGATAAACAACTACTTCAAGTGTTCCTCAAACAATGGAAAATGTAGAGGTGAGATATAATCTGGAATTTAGTATGATGACAAAAGCAAGTGACATTTTGTTATTGTCGCAGTGATTGTTATAATAATGCCAAAGACATAGCCTTTTTCATGGGCTTTCTTTATTCTATTTTTCCACTTGATCAAGTGATAGACAAATTCCATGTACTGTGTAGTGAATCAGGCCTAGACAATTTACCCTGATATTTGGGAAGGAATTGATGCCTTAAAAATATAACGAAAAGACAATGAGTGACCGTCTGTAAAGTTAGCGACCTTGCATTTTTATTTTGTTCGTCTGTGAAAAATTGGTCAATCAGGGATTGGCTTACAGAAGTAAAACAAAAAAAAAAAGAAAACCTTCTTGTCCTTTTCACTGGTTTGCAAGAAACTCTTGTGCAGTGGTGTAATATGTACATCTTTGGTTATTGACCAAGTTTACTGGGGACCGTGCTAGGAGAATATTGGCCCGTGGTCTTCCTTGGCGAGACCAGCAATCTTTGTTGGGCCAGTATGTGTAAACTTGCTTTTTTTGTTAAATCTGTGTTACAGGCAAACTCGTACTCGCAGCATATAGCAAGAAGGGTTGCGGAGGGGCAATGATGTTCACGTTCAAGTGCCATGGTTGCTGGACTGTTACCATTGATTATAAGAGTAGCCATCTTGCCCAAGAATCTAGACGGCAACTTGTGTCCTTGGCCCTTTCCCTAGCCTTTTTTATTAGTGGGCATGGGTATGCTGGGTTTAGGAAGACCTTGGGAAGAGGGTTGGGGTTGGGAATAGTTTCAGAAAAGCCATATCTCGAAGTTGTAGATCTAGCCCTTCCCTACATTAAGTCAATGCTGGACGAGATGTGCGATGAAGCAAAGGAGCACATGAAAGCAATTGAACCTGATCAAATTGGCAGCTGGTCAAGGGCAGTGACGTGCTGTGATGGGTGTTGGCTGATTAGAGGGCACTTCAGTCAAAATTGTACATTTGTGATTAAGAATTATATTACAGGTGCCCTTCTTTATTACAGTCATCTGTGTATGAGAGGAGCAGAAACTATCTGTGATGAGGAGCTGTGGCAAGGAACAGCTAAGGCAGCTGAGGGCCACCTCAGTCAAGTTCTTTGGGCCAAAGCTAAGGAGGAGGGGTTAAACGTTGAGGTCAATTGGCAGGATGCCGACTCATCCTCAGCCAAGGGGTTTCGCCAGTCTTATTCTAATGAGCAAGAGAGTAAAATTATGTTGTGTGGGGGTCATGTTGGGAGGGCTCATGGCAAGAAGCTGGAGGAACTCAAGACTAAGTCTTCATTTTCCTCTGCATTCATTGCCTTGCACAAGGAACAGTTTCCAGATATTATCTCAGCAAAATGTTGTTGTGCTGGAAAAAATCATACCTTTGTGGCAACCCGAAACAAACCTGTTTGTGGATGTATTGGACCAGGGTTTATACAAAATGCAAAACGCAATCATTACTGTGCCCTTGTCCATGCTGGGAATAGCCCTGATAAGTATAGTGAAACTATGTTGGCCCTGGGAAGATATCACAGTAAAGATATCCATGAATGGGAAGGGGGTTCCTGCACCTTTCACCCATTGCTTAAGTGTAGCTGCAAGAATTGTGAGGCCGATGTTGATGGGTTTTATTCAGAGTTGAAATGTTCTGGCGAGGACTATCACTCGGCCCATGTCCTGAATTGCGAATTTCATGCACTTGCCTACGAGATAGAGTGTACTCATAGGGCAAAGGATGCTGAGAAGGTCATTGACCCAGAGTTGGGAAAAGGTCATTCGAATCTCCCTGAGTCCACATTTAGTGTTCTCACAAAATTTCGGGCCAACGACACAAATTTGCATATGAAGCACTACCATGCTGCAACAAATCTGGGGTTGCTTCAGGCCAACATGACTTGGTGCCATAGAACTAAAGGACCAGAGTACCACTGGATCCCACAACTGTACTCCCGAATGGGTCTACCTGTCCTTGATGGGATTCAGGAAATGGTATGTATATTCCTATGTAGTTTGTTGAATGGCTTTCTGTAATGAGGTAACTTAGGTAAGGTGCATTCACCGTTCTTGGCAAGTTCATATGGGTTGTTGATGTCACCTGATCATTACAGTGAATGTGTATATTTATTTATTACATTATTGTTGTCATTACTAATACAATTTGACTATTACAGTGTACAATCAATCATATTACTGCATAATAATTATTGTTATTGTAGTTGTTGTTTTTCAGCGATTGATACAAGTCTATACTAAAGAAACTAATAGGGAAAAATAACTAGTTATTAATGCTCATATTATTATTTAACATTGCAGTGTCAACACGACAACGAAACAAGGTATAAGAGGCTACAGCGCTACAAAACAGTAGAAGGGAAGAGAAAAAGGGTTCAGAGGAAGGTCAACCGTGCTGAGGAGCAGAAGCTAAGGTACTGGTACCTTCAATTCAAATTATTTCACAAAGTCATTGCTAAGAAATAGAGCCTTCCTTTTGATGTGGTATTCATGTCATATTTGTCATATCATGAAATATCAATAGCTTACATTTTTTATCTCTGTTTTCTTCTTAGGAAGAGATATGTCAAAAATTGTCGGATTCAGCATACATATGGAGAGGATGTCGAGGATGATCTGATTGAAGAAGAAGCAGTACTGCTTACTGAGTCTGCAATAAATGATGGAACTGCAACTGGTCTTGTTATACCTGACACAATTACACCAGCCCCTAATGGAGCAGTTGTTGAAGTTGGAGGGAAGAAGTGTAAATGGTGTGGAAGCAGTACCCACTCCCGTAAGAGCCACAAAGACTGTCCTTACAATAATTCGAGAGTTTAAGGTTTTCCCCCAGACTTGGGGATCTTTCATTGTCATAAGACTAAAGAGATATAAACCTTGTTATTGAAATAAGTGTATTTCACTGGTACATCGCTTTTATCTGTTCTCGTTGTACCAAAGGTCTTGAGATGCATAGGGCGTCAACATCCCTTCCAACAAGTTTATTTACTTATTTTTTTAATAAATGAAGAGTTTTGTATTTGTGAAGCAGAGAGTTAACCACTAAACACAATGATAAAGCTTTTATTTTGTGATGTATACTATAGTAGAATGAAATGCCTTAGCCACATATATCCATTTGGGGGCATATTTTCTTGATAGAATATTTTTGCTTATCATTTCAATTCTTACCTTGCAAAAAATGCCCTTTCTTGAAGGACCATAAAGTGATATTCAGAGTTGAGTATTCAGAGTTGAGGCAGTTTACATGGATAGCTTGTAATTTATACATTTGACATGTTCTGATTGGCAATGTGATTAGTTGGGATAGGTTCTATGACATTCTATCAAAACTGTTCTACACTGGAATTCAATATTTTAACCTCCAAGGGGAACTAAAATTGATTCAAAAAATCGGAAGGGTACAATTATTGCAGTGTTTGACTAAGACTGGGAAATGACTTTGAACTGAGAGTTCGAGAGATCGAGATTCCAATGTATTGCGATAAGATAAGAGTAAAATAGATGTGTTTACACTTTGAAACATATTTATTTGCATCAACAGTTTAATTTCAGTCTTCTCAAAGACTCACAGAAAAAGATTTAGTCTTAATTGTTTTATACTTTTGAAAATAAATAATATAAATAATATCTATCATTATATTTTGATGTCTCTGTTTATACAATTAAAAACTTTAAACAAATTTTTTCAACCTTTTTCATAGTAAACTAAAAATGATGAATTATTTCACTCATTCCTATACGCTTTTCAAAACATAAAAAGAAAGAAAATACACATTTCTTTCATTGTAACTGTAACATATGCCGATTGCATTTTATTAATTGAATAAACTTATTTATCTCCTGGCCATTTGGCTTCACGTAAGTCTGACAGTGTGACCTTGTAGACCTGAAAATCAAAATAGATTCCATAAGATTACGTAATACAGAGCAGATATAGTGGTAGTAATAGCTTTTAGAATCAAGGATGGGCTTCCAAACACTCTTATAACGTGATATCAAACAGTGGGATAGGAGATTATATTAAGAACTAGTGACTTGAGTCTCTTTAGAAAACCACTGATCAGAAGTTTTATGACTACTTGAAACATGAATAGATGCAAAAAATTGTTGAAAAGGAATTGTCTCTGCTACCACTGTCACTTGGCAAAATGGGGCTTAGACTATTATTCGGATTGCGATAAAAATTCTTACCGATGAAGTTTCAGGATTGGGATAATCCCGTACATGCCCATTTAGTATTTCCCTGATTGCCGCCTTGAGACAATCAGGGTACACATAGGTGGGAAGTGTCTTCCCTCGGAACTGACCGGCCCCAACTTTGTTTCCATACTGTTAAAAAAAGTAAAAACAAATGTCAAAATAGACCTTTTCACGGTTTCTAACGCCATGTTGAATGGGTGTCAAACACGGCTAAAATTACAGTAAATGTATGGAATTTTGGCCGACTTTGTACCGCTGTAACGCCGCAACAAAGAGGCGGATTTCCACAATAAAAATGTCTTTTAGAAGACTTTTGTACTGCGATTAATTTCATGAAGTATAAGTAACAGATTCAGGCTACAACGGCCGTAAACAAATTTTTAAGATTTCATACAAACCCATCTAATCAAAATTACGCAAATTGCCGCGAAATTAGAAACAACATGCAAATATTTCTAATTCGAATTTACAGACGTCGTACCTTCGATAATGACCTTATTTTGTGTTGGGTGAATGATATTAATAAAAATATTTAAAGTAGTGGCAAATGTTGGAAATCCGCCTCTTTGTTGCAACGTTGCAGCAGTTCAAAGATTTTAGCAGTGTTTGCCCCTTGGTCAAAATGGCGTCAGAAACCGTGGAAAGGTCTATCTATAGGCTCACTTTACGTATCGAAAAAAAGCACGGATAAACGTTCTGGAGAACCAAAACCATTTGCCATGTCACCATATATCAACTTAACATTCTCGTAGGAGGGTTGTAATAGTTATGTTTGCTCTGATTGGCCGTCCCGTCTTACGAGGATTCAATCAGAACTGATCAAAACGGTAATTTCACTAAAGGAAATCGAGTGTATCAATATGCGGGTTCGTACATGGATTCAGCTATTCGATTACTGGGATATTAGAAAATAACACGAAGGGCTTTACGTTCTGTACATCAGAATTTTCTGCACGTCAAAGAAAAGAAAATAATCGAAACGAGCTAAAGCTACTTGCCAGGGCTACGTGGTATGTTATCAAGGTATGCCACGTGGAAGTAAGAGCTGTAAATAGCTCAAGCAATATACGGTATCAACAGTGGAAGGAGGACAGAGAAGTATTTATCGAGAGACTGGCAGGTAAAGTCTAAATCCCTGATAAATGGAACTCTCTAATAGAACTTACCCATAAAATGCCAAAAATGCGGCGAAAAAATCGCTTTCTAGTCTGTTCATTGCTTTCCCCATTCTGCTGCTTGAAACCGCGAACGAGCCGCGCAAGTCCTGAAGGACTTCCCTGAAAACTAATTAGCAAACATAATTAGTTAACTAAACCAGGTAAAAGGAAATCACAGAAAACCAGAAAACCAATCAAATATATTTACCCGTTCTCCCTGAAAGCGACATTTAGCTCTTGTACTGCACGTTCTGCCGCCATGATCAAAGAGGATGTTGCGTGTCGGATGGCAACGTTTTATTGCAACGAGCTGTCAACAAGACCATCCTTAGGGAGTTCCAAAGCAAGATAATGATGTTTTGGACGCAGCATGGTGCCTTATTTTTCCCGCGAAATCAGCCTTAGAAGCAAGAATTTCCTCGCCTATATCTCAGTGACTTTTTCTTCTCTCGACCTGAAATTTTGCGTGCGAGGTCCTGTAGATATTAGCTTTTGAGCTGTGAAAAATTATGACAATCCAAAATAGTCACTCTATCCTCCAGGAATACCTTAAGACGTGCTGTGTTCCGATGGAGAAAAAATAGATGAACACTCGATCACACGTCCGCATTCTGCTATGGCTGTAATCATTCTGCAAGATGCACTGAGTATCGAAGCGTAGCAATTTCTCCCGTAGTTCAACATATAAATGAGGTCATTTGGGCGAAACTCTACCCAAAATAAATTTGAAACGCTTATACGGACAAGGCAGGCAGAAACTTTGTTAGTTGTTTTATGAAACAATGTCCACGGTTTTAGAACGTGAAAGTGTGCCCAAAGCAGTGCTTGCTGAGCTTACTTTATCATCTTGAGATTGATAGCAAATATATTACCAAACTGATTAAATCAATTCTTATTTATCAATCGTTTGTCGCAAAATAAACCAAATACACTTCCCAGTGCTTCATTCAGCTAATTGCGCGTTCGGCTTTGTTGATATGACATGTTCTGAGTTTACTTGTTTATTGGGCAGCACCAGTGGCTCCATGAATATAAATCAGAATGTTGAGATTTCAGTTAAGCAACGTGGCAGTGCTCGTTACCAATAATCTGATTTGTACCATCACTCGAAACTTATCATCATTATCATTATCATTTTTATTGCTGGTAGATGTCAATCTACCGTTACCATGTCGAATTCGCTGACTGGCAGATAACCATGCCGACCTCAAGAGACAAACCCGGTAGGTGACTGAGAGGGAAACAAGTCAATACTGAGAATATATCGATGAATCCTTGAGTATAAAGAATATGACGATAGTTTTTCTTTAATTAAGGTCCAGAAGGACAGATTATGCAGACTACATATGTGTGTTACATTTTAACTTCCAAAAGTAGGTGTTCTTGGGCATACTTAGTGGATTTCCAAAAATAAGAAAATCATGCACTGAATCGACAAAGACTCTCAAAACATAAAAAATACGCACAAATAAAAAATGATCGTAAGAACATGAAAACTTCAGCAAATCTTCTAATCAAAAACAGTGCTTGGTAACACCAATAGTAATGAACATTGTCCCTGGCCTACCATGCCAAGCTCAGTTATCAGGTAAATTTCTGAAAAGTTAAGTTAAGCTTTGTGGCAACTGCACACATCTTAAAAAGTAGTTATACACCATCGAAAGCCATGGCCGCCATGCCCTGGATAGCGTTGGAAAAGTATTCACGACTAGCAAAAGTATTATTTCGCGGACGAAACAAAACAAAAAACAGTTTGATGAAGGTTACATTGGTATCTACTCTTCAGTAGCCTTTATGGGCTATTCTAGATTAAATAAGTTCTCAAAGCTGTCACCTTTAACCCAACCCTTTTTTGTTTTCATATCTGAATAACATTTTTTTTTGTTTCAATCTTATACCCGCAGACGTAAAGTAAGGAAGTTAAGGTAGTTAGACTGCTGGCAGTCCCTGTTTCGATAGTGATAATCCATCAACATCACGGAGAGCAGCAGTTTGATGCAACTGGAGCGAGGAGAAAAAAAAAGGGAAGAGACTGATGTGAGGTTTCATGCAAAATAAACTTCCTGCACTTCCAAGTGATTCATTCTACAGAACTTATCAAGGTGCCTCCGCCTTTCTCACAGTCTCCGTTCAGCGCCATCAATTCAGGGTTTTACCAGTCTCGCTGCGCTATTGGCGTGGGCTCCCCGCTACCCATAAATGGACTACTAGCAGTCTACAAGGTATTCTAAAACAAACAAACGTGACCAGCGAAATCTAACCTGAACCTCCTTGGCCAGTAATTGGACCAGTTGAAGAGGATGGAGTGGAACCATGTGATAATGTCCAGTCAAAGTCGTCTGAGGCTGATTGATTCCAGCCAGGACACAAACCATCCTCAAAGTAACACCAGGCTAAGAAAAAGCAACAGAGAGATTATTTACGTTTGTTTTTGGGAAGGAGTCGCGGTGTATGCACGGATGGAAAATGGGGATGGGATGATGCAAGCGGGAGAGAACTAAAACTTAAATAACTGTGTTTTAAAAAGCATTTCTCTTTGAGAAATGCATCTTAACAAGCATTTGATTTTATAATTGAAAACTGATGGTGACTGTGTGCATGGCCACAATAGTCGTACTCCATTTCACTTTATCAGTTGACAATGGTGGTACTTACCTAACACAGACATCGAATTGTTCTGAGGCAATATTGTGGGCGTAGGGACACCTTGATAGATCTTCTGCATCAGCCATAATTTAAGGTTCCTCACGTAGGCATAAACTCCGTATTTCCCAGCGTATGCACATCTGTAACCCCAGCTGGTGACTCCCTCAAGGTACCATGTGTTGTTAAACTCGCACACCAAAGGTCCGCCACTATCACCCTGGCAAGTGTCGACTCCACCTGCATCGAAGCCAGCACAGAGCATGGTGTCATCGATCTTCCCAGGATAAGACGCATCGCAACGTTCTTTTGACACCAGTGGAATACGAGCCTCCATTAAGGTGTTTGGCTGGCTACCGCCAGAGGATAGGGTTCCCCATCCCGTTATCCAGCACTTTTTCTGAAGATTGTCAAAAGGAAGAGAGTGACTCGGATCTGGCATGCAAGCAAGTCCAATACCTACTCCGAGAGTGGCTGGTTTCGCAAGCTTTATCAAGGCGATATCGTTACTGTATAAGAGTGGACTATTGTAACTCTCGTGTGGAACAATTCTGGAAACTCCAACTTCTTGCTCCGTGCCGACACTTCCATAAGACCTATAGTGAGCCCCTAACCTGAAAATACAGCATTTAAAGTGAGTGTGACAAATATTAGAATGTGTATACTCCAGTTACTCTGTGGTTCACCATTTTAGCAGCACTGCTAATCTCTAATTGAGATATGTTTCATTAAATAGTGAGAAAACTAGCATATATTTCTGCCGTTTCTCATTGAAAATTACGTAAAACTCTCTAAATGTCCGACAAATTCGAAACTTCTATCCAACTGCCTTTGTGTGGTCGGAAGGTGACGTGTGAGAATGAAATGGATAGAAATTTGACATATTATTTCTGCAAAGAGTTCGGTACCTAATTAAATCACAGCAATCTCCTCCGCAGTACTGATGTCTTTGAACAAAGAGACCATGGCAGAGTTTTGTTTTTCTTTCATACACATTTAAATTTCACACTTACTTCACTTTTATGCTTGATGGTGACCTTCCAGATACACAATGAGCGGCGGTCACAACCCAGTATCCATCG
Organism: Pachyseris speciosa; assembly: GCA_016490735.1. Classification (NCBI taxonomy): domain Eukaryota; kingdom Metazoa; phylum Cnidaria; class Anthozoa; order Scleractinia; family Pachyseridae; genus Pachyseris; species Pachyseris speciosa. The sequence continues at coordinate 444,908 of JAEMWC010000004.1, forward strand.
ATTAATGTTCCGCCACAGAACTGGGTTCCATAACGAGTTAACATTGCCTGCCATGGCCAGTTGTTGACTCTTGCAACCGAGCCTCCAACAATTCGAGTGCTGCTTGGTCGAGACCCACAATGTACTAGAATAAACAAAACATTTCCAACCAGGTATTTAAACATGGAATGGCGTGTAATAAAGGATGGGTCCGAAGTTTATGTGCTAAGACTGACTGGTTTTGCATTGGAAAAAAAAAATCGGCTTTCTTCCAATGGCCACTACCTGTGTCAGCTTTGGAGAGTGACCAAGAAACGGAAATATTTATGTAATGATACTCCTCCAGATCTTTTTTGTCTGTGTGTGTGTTTAAGTGATTTGATGTAATGTGGAACAAGATCCTAAAGAAAGCCCGATGATCTTCCAGAAAATTAATTGAATCTACAATAAACAAGAGTAGTACCGGATCCGTTTCTCAAAACATCAGAAGAGTTTTTGGTTACGGAAAGAATTTTTCAAATCCGTTTCTCATCGGCTGCTTGTAGTTTTTCGTAATAACAGACTCGATAAACATACAATGCTTTATCGCACTCGAAATGTTTTGAGAAACGCGCCAGGTCAAGCAATTTCATTGTTTTCTATGTTCATATAAAACACAAAAAAATAAACATAGCTCAGTCATACTTTCTGTAGTGGAAGTTAGACTTTCTTCACTCTTGTAGAGTTGGCCAACATCATCTACGCCATACACGACCACTCGATACTTTGTTGAAGGCCTCAGGTCCTTCACGGTTACAGTTAACGTGCTGCCTGGAACAGTTTCCACTTCTAGTAGACTTCCTTGGGTGCTTTTCACAAAAATTACATAAAACCTGGGAACACGATTGATGTTTGCAGGGAGTTGGGTCCATTGAAGGGTAAAACCAGTACCAAATGGATTCAACGCTGACACATTCCATCCGGAAACCATTATCGCTAAACAATACAACGAAATATGGTTAAATCAGGCAGAAGTAACGAGAGAATTATAAGTAGCAGTCCTAGTAGTGGTAGTAACAGCAGCATTAGTAGTAGTCAGTAGTCGCAGACGTTGCTTCCGCGTTTTGACGTCCTCCGTATGTTATCAGAGTACACACGCAGTGTTAAATGGATTCTATTTGTATTATTACATTGTGCTTGACTTCCTTCGGTTGATGACGTCATTCGTGTGTCTATACTTTAGACCAGTCAAAAATTAAAGCGCCATGACTAAACTAGCCATTGCACTTGCGTGCATCGTAGTGTTTTATACACTGTCGGGAGACGGTGTAAACCGAAGACACTGGACACTTCTCTTGAGTTCTCAAAAATAAAACTCAACATTGCACTCGGCGCGTTTTATATTTCTTTAGTAGAAAAACTATAAGACTTTTAGTGCATGGTAATGGCCAAAGTGTCATCCAAAGCTATTCGCCGACTACTCTCCATAGTAAAGATAATTTCCTTTTGAGGAATATCACTAAATCATAAGCCACCTTCCAGATAAAAAATAGAGACACCTAACTCCGATTTCAGTAGGGAATGAATCGCGCAGAATTTCCAGGTGCCTTTTAACGAACAAGTTAGCCAACTACAAATCTCAGCAATAACTGCCCGTATTGCCTGGTGAAAGAGAAATCCGTTTAATACTTTTAAATAACATTCACCATGTGGAACACCTCTAGTCATACGAGTTGTTATGGTGCCAGTTAGTTTGGGTACGCGCGTAAGGTAGTTATGGTAAAGTCGTATCTAAGGCTCTAATAGGAAATGCTTACCGAAAGAGATGTCTCCCTTAAAAACAGCGAACTTGATTTTAATACTGCTGCCTGATCTCCCAAGGTAAGTTTGAATAGAGATGTTATTGAACTCTCCAAACGCGACATCCAACAGATTTTCTGAAGCAAATGGTTCACAACCCTGGTGATAAAGTACTTCCCTGCCAAATCCATTGGTGATCTTCGTATATTCACTAAAAAAAACATTGAATACAAATGCAAAACACATTTTTGAGGGACCGAATCTGAACACAATTTTACTAAGACTATGTATTTAACACAGGAGTTTAAAGTCCGGAATTACGCTAAACAATTTAGGGTTTAAAAGATATTTTAACAGTCAGCTGAGAATCGAAAGTTTTCCCAAATAAATATCTTAATTAGATACCATTATAATTTCATATCTTGCATTAATATGACTATCAAATGTGCATCATTACCTGCAATAAGCTAGATTCAATTCCTGTACAGAGACCATAGCAACCGCCTGCATTACACTTGCACTTTGTATAGACCACGAGCATCTGACATAGTACGAGCTTGTGATGTTGAAGGCTATTTCTCCGAAAGTTTCATTAAGAGTGGTAGCACAGTCTATAAGAAGACAAAAGATCATTATTTCTCGTAAAAACCAAGGGAATTTTCATCCCTAAAAGCACGATGACAACTTAAAAAACATTAAAATAAAATTGAAGAGGTACCTGGCAGGGACCGCGGAGGGGGAGATGCTGTATAGCCCTACCACTTTTTTTCTTGGATAGATTTTTTAGGACTTCAGATGACATGGATAATGTATGAATTTTACCACTTCAACCTGACCAGCTGTTTTAGCTCTGCCACTTCAAAATGGTCTCATCGGTCCCTACCTGGGACATTCCTTTACACTTAAGCACGCAATACAACCTAACCACTGTATTTAATTCGCGGGAGGTGGGGAGCGGGGAGGCGGTGGTTTTTCACCTCCAGTAATCTGAATATTTTCCACAAAAGCAACGTGAAGGTATAATCTGCAAGCTCCATGTGCTTAAACATCACCTCCATAGAGCAAAAAAATGTTTTTCTTCCTATACAGGATAATTAGTTTGATAAAGGTTACAGACTCACCTGTGGTTGCGTAAAACTCCCATGATTGTGATCCTACTCCTTTGGCAGTGAAAGCTGCCACTGAGATTCGGTAACGTTGGGCTGGTCGTAGATTTTTCAAAGTGAGCTGTGTGGCATTAGGAGAACTAGTGTTGACACGTTCAAAAGAATACCAGTAATTATAATATCTGTAGAAGACTGTGTATCCTAATAGCTTTCCATTGACATAGTTTTGGGAGATCGGATACCAGTGCACCTCAAGATCAGTGGAAAACGGCACGTTTACCACTTGGCTAATTTGCGGTGCTCTGCTAGGAACTGAAAAAAAAAAGAAAATAATAATTACGACTGTTTTTCCTTACAAAACATTCTGCTATAATAGTGTATCTACAGGAAGATCGTGGGAGTGGACACTAGCTTCGTGTGCAGAGTCTTGAGACAGTCTCCCGTGTTTCAATCAATTTTTGTTACAGGTGTCTCATTTAAATCCGTATGTTTTTTTTTTCTGCTTCTTCTTCTCATGAAAATATTTGTTTGAGAAAAAGACAGTGGCGCATGAAACTCTTTTCTATTCAAGGCGTTAAGGTAGATTTGTTGGCGTACAAGCCATGAAAATCAAGACGAAAGCCCAGGTCACCATCACTAGAAACAAATTTTGATTTGAACTACCGCGCAATACGGAATTAATGGCCCTAATTTCACTTCGAACCGTATTTATCTGTTGACTGCTGACTTAGAGCTTTGTTTTCTTGGAACAGTAACCAGGGTCTGGAAGGGTATTTTCGGGATCCGGAATTGGACCAAAATAACGTGCGGGATTCGGGAAAAAGCAAAATATATTGACGTGATTCGGGATTCGTGACTGTTACTTTGGAAGCGGGATTCGTCAAAATTTAAAAACGGGATGCAAGAATTTTGGCCTGTCTGTCGAGAAAGTGGGAAATCTTCATGACTCAAATAGACTCGATCAATGGCAAAAACGCGAATCAACCAGGCGAACGCTGAGTAGTGTCGCCTTTCAAAACAAACGTAAATAACAAAAGAACATTCACTACTTAACAGTCAACTGTCAAGTAATCGACAGTAATTTGTTTTAACCGGCCGGATGACTAGCAACACAAGGAACGTGCATGTGGTGTAAAAGCATTGAATGAGCGCACAACTGCTCAAGCGTTTCTATTTCATTGTAATCTAAGAGGATTTTTCGACAGTTTCGCGGCCAAATATGGCAATTATGACAAAGACGGTGAGAGTTTCGGCGTCGTTCTTTCTTGCGGCCACAGACGAGTCTTCAGTAGCACCAGAAACACAGTGCCCATTCACAAAGAGAAATTCAATGTTCCTCTAAGCGACGATCAGAGAGAGTTTTTTAAATTTCAAAAACACTTCAAAACCATCAGCGGATAAGAAGAAATGGCAAGGAGCAAAGGCCTCTGAGAGAACCCCAAAACGGCACGATTGCTAGAGTTGCACCATATCGAGACCTTTTCACTAAGGACACAAGATGCGTAGCAGTTTGAATTTGACACCCTCATCCGGGAATGTATATTTTGGAATGAAAAAAACAACAACAACAATAACAAAACCAAAAAAACAAACAGACAGGATTCGACAAAGAAACAAAAGAGTGCGGGATGCAGGATTCTCATCTCAAGTTGGCCTCACTCGGGTTCACCTCGGATAGATCTCACTGGTAAGCGTGAACCAGCCCATAATATACATGCCTCAATTCAACTTATTGTGCTTACTCACCCCCTTCATCGGTCCTCACCAAGAGGTCTTCACTTTTGTAGGGCGTCCCATTACCACTTATGGCTATCATACTAATGTTGTACTCGGTGTACGGCATAAGCCCTGTCATCAGAGTCGATGTAGAATTTGGATACAATAGTTTTCTCACGGGAACATTGCTATCAGTTCTATTGAGAATTACTAAATAAAAGCGTTCCCCGATGTTCGGTTGATCTTCAAGGTCCGTCCAACGCAGCTGGAAACTGTATGTGGATATGTTTGCGGCTGTAACATTCCAGCCGGCGAGATGGGACGCTAAAACAAAATTATGATCGAATGTTAATATAAAATTAAACAGAATAGGTATATCAGAAGCTTTGTAAAGGCTTGTCATATGACTTTCACAATTTAACAATTTTCCTGAGAAACGAAGCTTAGACTAATCGACAAAAGCATCGTATACATCATGGATGGTAATGGGCCACAAGTTTTGCTCAGGCTCGTAGTATTTGGAAAGGGAAACTCGGGCTGGTGAGAGCACAAATTAGCTCCGAAAGGAATTTCTTTTATTTCCATTCAAATATTCAACAATACTTACCTGAAGTCAGGCCCTCACTCAAGACACCATAATCAATTTTGACGTAGGACCAGTAGTATGCAAGCGAGACTTGAATGGTAATATTGCTAGATTCCGCAAATGGTATCTCTATGAAAGTGTTGAGGTTAGAATTCCAACCACAGCCAGTTCGAGAAAAAATCTGTGTTCCATCGCCGTTAAACACTTTAACGAAATCGCTGCGGCGTGAAGAAGAAAAAAACAGTAATTTGTTGCAGTCTCATACACTGAAACTATTCTAGTTAAGGGTAAATTGGATTGGGTTAAAAAAAGAAAACAAAGAAGGGCACAGCTTTTGTGTTATAGAGGGGATGAATTGGTGATGATTATATCTTGGGAGCGTTTTAGGTTTGCTTTACTCTTGGATTAAACAAATAATAACGGAACTACTGATATAAGATTTCCAGCGTTTTCATTGGCTCGCCGGGCACAGGATATGCGCTCATTTACCTGCTGTAACAAATTATGTCAATGAACGCATCAGCAAATAAAGAAAGCGACTGAATAAAATTTCCCCTCGAAACCGGCAGCCTTTAAAACGTGAATCTTGCAGCCCTGGGAGAATTTTCCGAGCTGTTGATATGTTCAGCTTATAGCAAAACGCTCTTTAATGTACTGAAATGCGGCAAGAGTTAAATATGCTAAACGAAATGGAAAAAACGTTTTCAACAACTAGTGTCGACATCACAAGTCTATAAATATGCTCATAAGCCAGTCTATTCAAAACAAAGTGGACAACCACTACCTCACCAACGTTTACAGCAGCATTCACTGTTGAAAATTTATCCAAAGATCGACATTTTTAAAAAACTAAAAATTAACACATGTTGAAACACATTAATCACCAAAAATTAACACAAGTTGAAAAACATCAATCACCAGCTTCAAACTTTCGATCCTTACAAATACGATGTTTTGTAAAAACGAGAAAAATCGCTGTTCTTGTTGTTTTTGTTACTCTGTTCTGCCACGGGTCCAGTTTTTTGCCACGTGTCAGGCAAATTTCAAGAAGCCATTTCTTGAAGCATCACCTGGACATTTGTCTTACTTATCCCTCCTATATCTTGTTCTTGACTAGGTTTGGTGAGACAATGTTTCAGGCCATCAAAATAAACTGAGATTGTGCCCCTCTTCGCTTTGATTAAATTCGCACGTGTTGCCGTTGTTTTGGTGGATTAATTACAACTTTTTTCGGCTCGTACATCTAGGTGAAAGCCGTTCCACCCGCTTTAAGCAATGACTGAATATAGGTTTTTTTCGAAACCACTGACCGTATACAACAGTCCAGAGCAAGTAAACTGAGCACCTTTTTCCAAAAGGACCCAGAAGTGAAGCTTCTACGTTGCTCTCCGGCAGTTTCATTTTCAAGTCATTCAACTTTACCCAGAAACGTTGCAACACATCAGAAGGATTTCGCGGCCTTTTTCTTTAGTCATGTGATTTCCTCTTTTTCAGTTTCTCTTTCTTTGGGTTGACTATTTTTGTTCAGATTCTAAAATATGTGCCGTACCTCAGATTCTCAATTATGTGCTCGGGCTTGTTGGCCATGAAATGATTATAATAAACTCTGCGCATTATTTATCACTTCATATCAAGCGCACCCTTGTAGAATAATTGTTAAATGTACGTATAGCACCATACCTACAAGACCCCAAATACGTTTGCCGAATCCAGACAACTGCGACCGGCTGAGCCAATCCAGTGCTTCCAATTATCCAGTTACAAACTGAATCATCTGCATTAAAACCATCGGTATATCGGATGTTCAGTCTTCCAAACGACTGGTTCAACGCTTGATTACACCCTAGAACAGAAATAGAGATAGAATTGTTAGAACGTATGTTATCACATTAACAGGTGATAAACACGTGTTCGTTTTCTCCAGCGGTTTGAGAGATATGAAATTATTCACTCTATATATGCTGTGGTTCAATTTTTATCCTTGGTTTAAATTTTTTTCTCCCTTTGTTTTTGGATGTGATAATTTATGGTAATGTTTGTTAACTAGTTTAAAGCAAAGGGATAAAAACTTTAAACCAGGGGAAAAAAATCAACATATACATCGTGCATTTTGTTCTTTTTTGTTCATCCGCTTAATGAAGGGGGCGAAACTAATTCCCTTTCGGGCGAGCATCTTTCAAAATCGATTGATTTCAGTTTTCTGCAGCGGATGTGATGGTGAGTTGCTTGTTTAAAGGGAAAATTGGGGGGTCACCAAATTCGTTTCGGTAAAAATATAAAGCGCGAAGTTAAACGTCCTAAAATTGAAGAATAGGCGTTCGTTAGTTAGTCAGTTAAACTTGCTGCCATGGTCGTTACTGTGAAAATACTGATAACTAATCCCTATAAACGATGTTTATTTACTGTAGTTATTTGGATAAGTGTATCAAACTGATACTTTCAACTGATAACATCATCTCCAACGAGGTCAATACTTAAGATGGACATATAGAAACAGCTGCAGTGTAGAAAGGGATCTTTTAAAAAGATCAGGGGTCACAGTGTATTTCAAAGAGTTAGATCAGTCAAAGCTTTTGTCCCTTAAAAGAACACCATGCATGTTTCTTTACATCTCTTCCTCAGCGTGCGTGCTTTATGACGAGGCGAGACATAAAAGATGCGCAAAAATAACAACTTCCTTGAAGAGCATTTAAGCCATGAGAATATATCTCGCAGGGATATGGTACTTTAAAACACGTTTTACCACTGGAAATGAGACGATGGTGTTATACGAGTCACCCGTTCTGAACAGCCGCCATCTTCGCATCTTCGGGGTTTATTTTCGCGTATTTTTTGACGGTCATCTGTCATAATCTTTCATGGCAGTCTGGGGTCTTCTCCTACCTTAATGAATTTGGTTGAACGTAGCGTAGGTCTGCTTCATTTGTTACCATTTATGGCATGTGTCTTTAGACAGTGTAACAGGAAATATGAGTTTCTGTATCAAAACGAAAGGACACGTACCTGTGCACATTCCATCAGTCAAGGACACATCGTCAATAGCAATGTCACCAGTGTAGGATGTACCTCTGATTCCCTCGAATACAACCTAAGTGGTGTTAAAGTGGTCCTTTAATGTTCAAGAAAAACCGATAGGGTACAATTTTCGCCCTCTTTAAATTTAGTGCAAACTGCCGGGTAAAAACAGACAGCTACACGAAATCTAACCTTTCACAGGAGTTCGAGATTCAGAACTAATCATCATTTTATTGCGACAGTGCTGTTTCGTATGGTTCGAAAGGACGGTTCGTATGGTTCGTAGGACCACACTCATCAGGCAAATTCAACTGTTTTGCACCTTAAGTGCTGCATGTACGCAGAAATGGGCTGGACCTGTCCCTTGAGACCTGTAGGACACATAGTACGTAGAAACCCCCGCACCCATGTGCGAGCCTTCAAAGTGACCGTGTTCGTTTTAGAACTAACAAGGAACAGGAGAAGATGCACCAGAATTGTAAGTACTCAGTTCAGTCATCCAATGTTCTCCTTAAGTTCACCAACACATAAATTTGCTGTAACTTTTTTTAGTTTGACTATGGTAACGCTGAAACGTTACGTTCAAGGATTATAGCACACAATATTCCTGTATTCCACGTGTTGTTCTTCAACTCAAACAATCATAGCCATAATCATATATATATTGGATTGGATTTTGTCAGCATTTTAATTAGGTGTTGAGTGGACTCAAGGGCCCTGCTTAGGGAACTTATTATCAATTACATTGTTTAAGGGCCCCTCCAGGGATCTTGTTGATTATCAGCCGTTTCAGGCTCCAAAGGCCTCGTTTTGGGATTTTAGTACGCTTAATGTTTCGTGAGGGTAGGTTGCCTTTCTTCAGACATCTGTTTCCACTACCCGCCGCAATGCTTCTTCAGTTATCGTATTATTTTTTGCTAGTTTAGTTTTTACTTTTCTCTCATCTTTTGTTATTAATTGTTTTCATAGTGACGCCTTTTATTCAGTAGTTTTTGCATCGCAAACAACAGTTGTACAAGAAAATGTAAAACAACCACGGTAAATTAACAGGTTGCAAAATAAGAAAAAACAATTGAACTATTGATAAATGTTATGTAATTGTCGCAGCGCAACAGGTTCCCCATCAACGGCCTCTGAATTACCATACCTGTCAATATCACAACAAAATCCCTTAAGGGCTCTTCTTACACCTTTTGTTTTTCGTTCCATTTTCGTTACCACTATCATTGTCTAAGTTACGTAACCTGTATGTAATTTGTGGCCATTGTTGTAAAACCATATTAAGTCGTAGATTTTTAACGAAGGTCGAGAGGCCGAAACGTTTTTATAAATTTTTTAAATTTTATCCTTTTTGAACCAAAAGTTGTCCATTTTCGGTCTCTTTTTAACTAGTTTTTATTATTCGCCGAATCGTGACTGTGAATCCTCATTTATCCTTTTGGTTCTGCATCTTGAAACCGTCCGCTGTGTGTAAATGTTTCCTTCATGAATTAATATATGAGACACAAACGAAGATAAGACACATTATTTTTTTTCTGAAGCATCTCACCAGTCCGAAATCCTAAATCCTTGAATCTGATTGGCTGATGGCGCGCGCAGTAGCGGTCCGGATTTTCCCATCCGGATGCCAAGTACAGACCGCTGCCGACTTTGAAGCAAACTTGGAAGCGAGCAAGAATTTTCGGGTTTACCTCGGTGTAAAAACCTGACGAGATTTTCTTTGTCTTATGAGGTATTGTTGTGCTTTTTTGTCTTACGTAATTCGTGAGTTTCACAGGTTTTTACACCGAGGTAGAGCCGAATTTTCATCAAAGTGAAAGCGCAAAAATAATGTTTTATATTAACTATAAATGGTTGTTAAGTTGATGGAGAAACAAGTGGTGGGATTAAAATCGTTGCAGTTTCTCAAAAAGGCGAGCACACTCTGCTCAACTGAGTACACATCAAAATTTAATTTCAAAGATGTAGCTTAGCTTACTGCCATTTATTACTATAATCTGGGCGCTGTGAACGCCATTTCGGGTTGTTATTCTTTGTTTTCTCTTGTATAATCCAGGTCTTTCCACGATTTAATCGAACAAGAAAGTATACGCTTGTATTTTGTTGTCATGACATTCCGTCTCTGTGGCCGGTGTTGTACAAATTATTTGCACTTGTTGTTGTTGTTGTTCCTTGTAGCAGCGATAACCGTAATTTTAATTTACGAGCTTTAACATATTTTACTGCATTTAATCGGTTTCGTTTCTTTGCACTTTACACTTTTTCAAATTTTAAATCGACGTTTTGTTCAGTTTAATTGAAGAAGAAACGAGTTTCCTTTTATCGTTCAATTTATGCCTTTCTGTTGAAGTGAAGGTTTCACCAAAGAGTCACTGTTTTCAGTTGCATTTTAAATACTAGCAAACGCTAAAAACTCTGCAAGCTAAAATTACCTCTAATACAGTTCAGGTTTCGGACCTTAAAGCGCCTGTTAAAATCCTCTGTGGCAATTTCGAGGATCAATTTTTGCCGCGGTAAGGCGAGAAATGAATTTGAAAAATTTTGTTTAGTAGTATTTTTTTTTTTCGACTAAACGTCAATGCAAATTCGCACTTACTCAACAGAATTTTCCGGGCGTAGATTGATTATCCCGCCTATAGACCCGATTTTACACGAAAAAATAAACACGTTATTTGCCGGCCTTGGTCGGTCCGAATTAGGAAAAACTTTGTCCTCGGTCTCGACTCGAGACCTCTGGTACCGTTTTTCCCAATACGGACCTCCCGGCCGGCAAATAACGTGTTTACTTTGCCCTCGGTCTCGAGTATGGCCCTTGGCCGAGGGCCATACTCGAGACCTCTGGCACAGTTTTTGCAAACTTTATAAAATGTTTTGAGGAGATGTGCCGCGGTGTGGTGTAGTGTGGTGTGGTATGGCCAGGCGTGAAGTAGTGTAGTGTGGTGTGAGGTTTGGTGTGGTATGGCCAGGCGTAAAGTATTGTGGTGTGATGTGATATGGTGTGGCGTGAGGTGTGATGTGCTGTGGTAAGGCCAGGGGTAAAGTAGCGTAGTGTGCTATGGTGTTGTTGTCAGGTGAGGTGTAGTAAAGCCGGGCGTGAAGTAGTGTGGTGTTGTGTGTTGTGGTTTGGTGTGGTAAGGCGGGCCTGAAGTAGTGTGGTGTGGTGTCGTATCTTGTGCTGTGAGGTGTGGTGTACTAAAACCGGGCGTAAAGTAGTAGTAGTTTTGGTGTGGTATGGCCGGGCGTGCAGTAGTGTACTATGGTGGGGTGGGGTGTGGTGTGGTGTGAGGTTTTGCTGTGATATTGTGTGGTATGGGCGGGCGTGAAGTGGTGTGGTGTAATGTAGTATGGTGTGGTGTGGTATGGTGTGATTTTAGGTGTGGTGTTTAAGGCCAGGCGTGAAGTAGTGAGGTGTTGTGGTGTGGTGTGAGGTTTTGCCGTGGTATGGTGTGGTGTGGGTGGGCGTGAAGTGGTGTAGTGTAGTGTAGTGTAGTGTAATGTAGTGTAGTGTAATGTAGTGTAGTGTAGTGTAGTGTAGTGTAGTGTAGTGTAGTGTAGTGTAGTGTAGTGTAGTGTAGTGTAGTGAGTGTGGTGTGGGGGTGATGTAGTGTGGTGTGACATGAGGTGTGGTGTGGTAAGGCCAGGCGTGAAGTGGTGTGGTGTGATGTGATGTGGTGTGGTAAGGCCGGGCGTGAAGTAGTGTGGTATGGTGTGGCGTGGTATGGCCGGGCGTGAAGTGGTGTGGTGCGGTGTGATGTGATGTGGTGTGGTAAGGCCGGGCGTGAAGTGGTGTAATGTGGTGTGGTGTGGTGCTGTATGAACGGCGTAAAGTGGTGTGGTGTGGTGTAGTGTGGTAAGGCCAGGTGTGAAGTAGTGTGGCTTAGTGTAGGGTACTGTGGTGTGGTGTGGTGTTATGTGGTGTCACGTGGTGCAACCATTTGTGAGAAACATATCTTTGAACAGGTAAAAAACTTACTTTGCTTTGCAAAGTCATACTTCGTTTAGCTTTCAGCCACTCATTCCCCTGGGCTCCTAATTTCGTAAAAACTCTGTCGTTTTGACCATTGTAGACATTCAACCGGTTTATTGTGGTTCCATACATGTGATAATAGAATGTCAAACAAGACAGCTTCCCAATGTCGGAGCTGGGAACTGAATATTCCAGCTGTGCTTTATCCCCATACGATCGAGGTGAAGAAGTCTCGATGTACATGTAATAACCTTGAGATGAATAAAAAATCAAAAGCTTTTCAGTGAATTTAAAGAGCTATTGTTTATCGGAATTTATTTATGTATTTTTTATTGCTGCGCAGAGCAATATTGGCAAGAAAAACAATCAACTTTAGTTAAGAGACTACATTTCAGCTGAAACTGTACTTATATCCTATCCAGACTTGGGGAGGGGAAAAGGATTCTGTCCGTGTGGACCTTGAGGGTTTTTGCTAATCTCACGGCTATTTCAGGAATAATCTGAGGTGCATGTTCATTGCAATAAATGTTGGTATGTGTGGCGGGCGGGTTTTGAGAAATGGAAATATTTTACTTTTAAATAAACAAGCATTAATTTTATAAGAGATACTTCCATGACTCATTATTGTGTTACTTTTTATTGGTACTAGTGGTTACATTTTGAAAAAGTTTTGGTGTCTTCTTGAGGATTTTTGAAACTCTTGAAACCCAAGAAGTTAAATCTATGATAGTCGCCAATTGAAAATAGAAACGCAATTACATTACCGCGAAATAAGACGTCGTCACTTTCAGTTGTGGACCGCAAAGGAAACCTAATTGGAGTACTATTTGCCTTCCAAATTTGACTGCCATAGATCGATACTCTTGGGGTTGTAAAGCAGGCGAAAACTCTCCTGTGCTCACGGTCGCAAAAGGCGAAATAAAACCTGGTCTAAATAGAGTTTTCAGAAACAAATACGAACTAACCAGATCCACCGTGGTCCGTGGAAGGTCCTGTATTCCAAGAAGATGTTGGTCCGGAATTGAGTGTCCAGTCAAAGTCATCGGTATACCTTTCTTGACTCCAGCCAGAACACAATCCATGGTTGAAGTTACAACCTAAAAATAGGTCCAGCTCACGGTAGTCATCAAGTTTAAAAGTTATGGTTCCTGAAATGATTGTCTGTACCAACTAGCGCAAATAGCAGAGTAGAATCAAGATTGATAGTCATAGAAACAATACAACTTTCTTTAACTTTCCAGACATGTTTCGACGGTGCATCCGTCATCTTTAATCTTTAATCACAGTTCGTAACCATACATAACTGATACAAATGGACTAATAGTAACATATGAAATGGAACAAAAATACAACAATGGTTAACAGGACGGTAGTAGGGGGAAACCAAATTCCCATGCTAGGACATACTCTCCAAAAACGAAAAAAGAAAAAAAATTAAGTAATAAATAAACATATATTAAAAGACTATAAATTAAACTATAAATTATAAACCTAGGTGCCTAATAATAATGCATAAACTTATATTAAAGACACAATGCCTAGTATTTTAAGGTAAATTATGAGCGAAGGTACTTAATCAGCGAAACTTTAAAAGACTGAAGGCTAGGAGATGACATTACTTCAGAAGGCAGAGTTCCAACTCTTGAATTACAATGTACAGTTTTGAAATCGCCGTTGAACTTATAACGCGCGTGAAATTACAAGGTTCGTTACATTGTGTTTACAATATTGTGTGTTAAATAGTTTAAACAATAGACATAGAGCGACTTACAGGGAGAGTGTCATGCTTACGTGTTTCACCCGCTGATTGAGATTGGGTTTCTACCATTTGATACGTATGAATTCCTTGAGCCTCATTTGATATTCTCACGCGCGTTATAAATTCAACGGCGATTTCAATACTGTACACTGATGATGACGGATGCACCGTCGAAACATGTCTGGAAAATTAAAGAAAGTTGTATTGTTTCTACGACTATCAATTTTGTTGCTGCTCAGCGAAACCATTAGAAACAAGATTCCAATTGCAAATGCAACACTTTATAAACATCGACGTAAAAAATAAGCTTTTTTAGATATGGAGTGTATTTAAAATCAAAGCAAATGCGAACTGAATACTCACTGTGCCCTGCGTCGGCCAGATGAACAACAGCAATAACTAGAAAATAATGTAAACAAGTAGTATTAGAAGGAACAATTCAACCTCTCTATCGCCAAACTTTGATCTACCATTAAATCACAAATCACAAAACAGCAACAGCAATAACAACAACAACAACTGCCAAAAAATCAGGTTCTACACCGAAAACAAACAAGTTAGGCTGATCAGAGTGAACCACATATGGCAAGGGCAAGCGTTTCAGTTCATTCCCACATAGGTGAAAAAAAGAAACATACGTCATATACAACATTTTAAGCGCCTTTAATCCCACAAAATGTTTTTGGCTTAAATAAGTATTTGTATATACCTGAGAAACATACCGCGACAATTGTTGCTTTCGGTTAAAACTGCGATTTATTTATTTATTTATTTATTTATTTATTTTTTTTTTTTTGAAGAGCGGGAAAATAGCCCTTTTTGAAAACACTACCGAGCCGCACAATCATTGAAAAGGGTCTGGGAACAGTGTAATTTGTGACTTCATTCTGGGCCGTTAATCGCTTTCTTTTCCGGAACTGTTATTACTTCGGAATGCCAGATAAATGCGTTGTTTTCGGCTATAGCAATGGGCCAAACAAGGTGAAGGGTATATCACTGCACCCAAAACATTTTGAAGAGGCTGTTGACCCGCAGAAACGCAAGAGAAGAGCAAATTGGGTCGACCTTGTCAAAATCAAAGCGTGTTGATTGGAAGCCTACGAAGCACTCGGCAGTGTGAACTCGCCGGTTTGTTTCACGTCTTTCACTCACTTTCAGTTTGTATTTGTAAAATTTTGCTGGTTTTCAAGAGTGTACTTCTCTAAAATATCCCTCTGTGTCTCATTTTATTCAGAGGAGGAAAGACGCGCTGGTCCTTTTGTGTCCGCTCGCCAGTCGAACCCGAGCAAAGAATCAGCATATTCGTCTAACACCTTTAGTCGCTTTTGCAATTTCTTTTCAAATTCTTCCAGCCATTCCTCGTCTGCTATCGTCATCTGAGGTTTCTTGTTCGCTAGCATTCATGAACCCTCGACTTCTAAGTTGAACTCGACATCCGTTTCTGCGGCTTCTGAATCAGAGCTAGAGTCAAAGCCAGCATCGCTGGACGACATTAAAAAACCCTGAAAACGCTTGATCCCATACAGTATAAACCAAAGCGATGTGAGCAATGGCCTTGAATGAAGTCACTACATTACTACTTTTAATACTCAATATAAAATTTAAAACATTGAAGTTTTATGGCAGTCGGTTGCAAAGCTGTTGTGATAAGGCAGTAGAGGTTTGTTCGGTCCGGGGACTAATCGAAACAAAGAAAAATCAAAACAACAAAAAAAGGGCTTTTCTAAATTAAAGTTTTCAGTAATTCCCACTTTGTTAGTAGGGTGCTCGCCGCCTTTTTTTCAGCTAGGTAGATCGACTTAAGATATCTACATTAGGCAACATTTGTTTATTTTTACAAATCCAAATATAATGTCTAGCTAAAAAAAGGAGGCAAAAATTCATTTGGCGATGATTTTTTGGAGGAATCTGGTATCAGTCCTAAGGCAATAAGGATATTAATTTGGTAGTTTTCTGGAATAATCTGAGACGAAATAAAGCGTTGTATTAAGAGGGTCCAAAAACGGGACAGGACCAGAAGAGGTGACTAAGTTTTTCTGGCTCACCTTTGCAAAAGGAGCAGTTTGGATCTTCTTGTAGACCAATTTTAACTAGGAAATCGTTATTTGATATTCTTCTGTGTAAAAGCTTGTACTGGAATTCAAGAGGTCTTGTGCTAAGGCTTGTGCTGCACTTAAAAACTAGTTGGTAAGTTTCGTGCCACTTAATACATTAATCGTCTTCTATGCCACAGTCTGTTACCCATGTCTGCTGAGCCTGCGTAGGAGGTATACTCTTCCTTGAGGTAAGTTTTGTGTATACCAGTCTGTTTGCTTTTTGAGCTTTCAGCAGTTTAGTCGAAAAGATTTCGTAATTGATTTTAGGATCATTGATTGCAAAGTTGTATTGGTGTGTTTTCCATAAAAGTTTAATTGTAGACAAAATTCCACAGTACTTAAGAGGGAAAACTATTAGTCCGTACCTAGTCTGTAATTCTGTGAGAGACAGAAATTTATTGGAGTCGTCTTTCATATCTTGCACTATTGTAATACCTGCAGAATGCTATTCAGGGCAGTAAACGGGGCAGTCGTCGATTCTGATCAGCGAATTATACCATAGGCTTTGGTTGAGAAAGTGATTCTCTGAGACTATCCGGTCTTCAAAATTAACTTTTGCCCAAATTGTCAGGTCTTCACTAATGAAGCTATCTTTATATTGAAGAATATCTTTGGTGTCTTTTATTAAGCTCAACGTAACTAATAATAGCAAGTATTTTCTAATGACGTTTCTAATGAGTAAACATCACAATGTTTGCAATAGACATCATAGTGCTGACTACTAAAAGTTGCCCCAGTGGCTATGATAACCTCAATAGGGTCAATATCTGCATTATTTTTCATTTTCCTCGTCAGACATTTCAGCTTCTAATTGTGATGCCTCGCACTACAGCAAATACCAAGATGGCAGGGGGGAAGCTCTATTGTTGGAGCAATCTCGCACCCAGAGTCCTCAGGCTCTTTGGCCAGCGGTTAGTCACCAGGAGAGACTCTAGGATATTCTCTGGGATAATGGACTGCCATTTTCCCAGAAAATCTGGGGTAAAACAATGGAAGCTGTTACGGGCCAGCCAATCAAACAATTTGATTTTTTCCCATTATCCCAGAGTCTCTCCTGCCAACTAACCGCTGGCCAAAGAGCCTGAGGACTCTGGGTACAAGATTGTTGTTGGAGCGAATAACCACTGGATCCACTGGATGAAGGCGCCCATTAGATAGAAAGCTGTTGTCCAGTTCGTGGGCGGTTATTTTATAAATCATTTGTAAGAACGTACGACATCCTTAGTTTTGACCAGTTTTAATAAAAACCTTTTATAAAGACCTTTATGATGGTTTGGTCAGTTTTTAACTATTTGTTGACTCAAAAGTTGCCAAGGAAGGCAAAAGTTGCTCTAGGTTGCTCGCAGTACAAAAAGTTGCTGAAAACACTAAAAGTTGCTCAAAAGTTGCCGAGCACAATCTATTTATGCCTAGACGATGAAGAAAAAGAGTTTGTTTATTTTTTTTGATAGCTTTCGCATTTAAAGGCAGCGGTGATAAAACATAAACTAGTTGTGTGAAGGCTTTTTAGCACCACTATTTTACCCATCAATGTCAGTCTGCTGTACTTCCAACTGCTTAATGTATTCCTGACCTTTCCAAGATTTTCGTCATAATTTAAATTTGCAGTTTCTTCCGGGTGAACTGAAAGCCATATCCCTAGAGCTTTTACTTTGTGTTTTGACCATTTGAAATTCCTCTCAGGAAATGGGACATCACTGCTCCCGCCTTTCGATCCAATCCAGAGAGCTTCTGTGTTTTTTTTTTTTTTTTTTTTTTTTTTTTATCATTTAATTTTAAACCCAAAGCTTTGTAAAAGTCGTCCAAGGTTTGAAGGCAAGCTTTTAGCGACTCACTCAATCCATCTAGTATTAACGTAGTATCATCAGCATATTGACTTAACTGGATTTCTTCATTGTTTATCAGAAAACCAGTAATATTTTTATTTCTATACGAATTTCCTTGGCTAACATCTCAAGCGCTAAAACGAACAAATAGGGTGAAAGGGGACAGCCCTGCTAACACTTCCTTGGATTTGAAAAAAGTCACTTGTCCAACCATTATTTAAGATGCAGCTCTCTGGAGAGCAGTAGAAAAGATTAAACCATCGTGTTATACTGCTGCCAAAACCAAAAAAGTGAGACTTTTGTTTATGAAAGTCCATTCCATTGTGTTAAACGCTTTTTTAAAATCAAGAAACAAATGTAATCCTGGTATATTTTCTCTTTTGCGTAGGAAATGATACTTTCTCACTACTTCCATTCTCCCATGTCCTCGGTCGTGCCTTAAATGGCGCTCACTTTAAAAAAGCCATAGAAAATTGGATTTTAACCGATTTTAAAAATTTTTGCGGCATTTTTCTCAGTTCCATACAAAGATTTCATTGAGCGAAAAAATGATTTTGAGGGTTATAAGTACTTTTATAGGATACGTGGATCACGATGGGAAAAACACTCTAGTGGGACAGGACTGGAAGGGTAGGGTAAGGCTGTTTCAATCACTGTTCCTCCAATAAATACGCGTGATTTTACTGGAATGGTATTCATCAAATGGTGTCATTGTGGTTATCCAGCACAAAATTTCCGCGTCGTAGGTCTTTATAAAAACTCGCTTGTTAAGTGCGGAAGTTATGGCCGGTAAACTCACTTGCTCGCTACAATGGTAAACTTATCGCCCAACAGGCATCATGCAACAACTACAATAATTACGGGGCATTCTCCCCCGAATCTTGCATATGATATTAAGATTAATGTAAAATATAACAATCTGACTTTTAAGCCGATTACGACGCAACCTTCGGTGAGCAATATTTTCTCTTGATCTGCATAAAGACTTGGATGATGCGCGAGACATTAATGACAAAAGCGGTTTGATGAAGACGTGGAAGTGTGCACTTCCCGGTGGGTCACTTGAACAGACATTCAACAACAACCCAAAGAACCGGCTGTATCGTAGTCAGCAAATCTGTTTATGGCACCATGCATAATCCTCCGTAAAACTCAATACGATTTTTCTTTTATTCTTTCCATTGTTCGTTCATATATACGACAAGTGCTAGATAAGAGTATCAGCTGAGACGAGGAGCAGTGAAAACTTAAAAGACAGTTGTTTCATTTTTGAGTGTTTGCTCAGTCTGGCCCGATTATTGCGTGCGTCATTTACGCCGTCATGAGCAAGTGATCATAACAACTATCCATTGTCAAATTTTGACACGGAGAAGGTTCTAGATTGCTTTCTTGGGATTGATTGTGAATATCAAAACATTGACGTGTTCTGCCAAAAGTGAAGAGACATGGAATCCGCTTTCTTTCGGTTGCTAGGACGTGTGGCTCGAGACTCTATCATTAACATACTAAATATGACACTTTTGAAAAAGAAAAAGAAAGTACTTCAGCATTAGCAGTAAACAAGAAAAACACAACATGCTTTTATATTGTGTCACTGGTATGATAATAAGCACACGAAAATTGCGGAGACAATATAAGCCTCCGAGTTCTCCTTGACATGAGATAATGTCTGTTATATACACTAAAAGACAGGTCAGTACTGAAACAATCTTGCTGATTGAATGTCTGTAACAGAGATTGAATCAGTAAAAAGAATAATACGAGCAGAATTAATTGGCCGTTGAAGCTGTATGGATCCCCGAAACCACCTTCCATTTGTCTCATTATTTTCAGCTGTACTCATCAGACGGTTTCTTTAACTGTGATTAAAACCTTGCTCGTAGCGAAGCTAGGAGAGTGGTTATCGATGCTCTTGCATTTAATGCGAGGATGATCTAAAGCTAGTATACGGTCCCATAAGACCGCTAGCTTGTGCCTAGATACCATTATGATACCTATTCAGTATGTCACCATATTTGGAAACAAAATAAAAATCTTATATTAAAGCGGTGCGAGAAGCGTGAGCGCAGCTAAAATGCATTTTGACAACACAGCAAAAAAAAAAACAACAACAACAACAACAAAAACAGGGTCAGGGTTAGGTTTCAAGGCATTTTTGGCCTCTTTAGGCTATATTCTTGTGTTTGCGTTTAGTTTTTGCATTTATTTTTGTTGTACGTTCTTGAGTGTTCAGACAATTAAACGAAATTTAGACAAAACAACGTTAGAGGAATGTGAACAGCAAACCAGTTTACTCCGTACACATTTGCTAACGACAAAGAAGAGCGATGAGCAACCTGTTTTAAAGCAGGTTCATCTCGCCAACATATTGTAGACCAAAATGATAAACATGCAGTTTGGAGTAAGCAAATATACGATAAACACGAATTTCTACTAGGCAGTCATACCAACGCCTTACATTGAAATAGTTCGCAAATTTGCAGAAACGTTGCGGGATGTAGAAATGATGAGATGACGTTAAAAAAGATCAACTGTTTTTACGTTATACTGATGTATGCGTTTGTACGCTCTTAGCAAAAGAAAAATCAGTGCTCCTCAGCTATACCTACGCAAAACAAATTCATCCATTAGCTTGATATCATGGCAAACAACAAGAATCAAGCTCCAAACCGCTTCATTTGCAGTAATTTTAACAAAATGTAAGGGCAGAATGTCCGTTGTTTAAAGTTATAAAAAGTCAGTTGCTGTTTAGTTCGACATTAGCCATTGCTTTCTATCTAGATTTGGTCTAATTCCATATACACGTCGTTAAATTACTGAATGAAATAAATTCCCTCCCCATAATGCCTTTTTACCAAAAATGGAATTGTTCTGTAACACAAACGTCAAAAACTACCCAGAAAGTCGCAGCGGCTGTAAACGGAGGTCCATAGCTGTGTATGGTAAAAATTGAAAGTTGAAAGCATTTTTTTTTCAGAATTTGTTCTGTTCAATTGCGTCAATTACAAACTAGTAGTTCCCGTCAGATATATCTGTTTGGCCATTTACTCACCCAGTGCGACTTGGAGCAACTTCATCTTATGATTCACTGGTCTTTTTTAAAAGAAACAACCAATATCTCGCTTACGCAGCAATATTTTCCGCACTCAGGAACGTGATATAGCCTAATGCCCCTCGGGGATTTTTCACGCCCTTTTGGATAAGGTGTATATGATTACTTCTTGGATAACAGTCAATACCAAGAATAAAACTGAAGTCTTCAAAACGATGACTTCCTATTTCACGTGCGTCACAAAAAAGTGGTAAGTGGACCATTTTAAGGGCCTAAAACGTGTCCAGGCACATGTTTCTTCTTTAGAAGTATTTCCCACATAACTTTAAGAGTATTACAGCTATGCCTGTACATAATCTACCTAATAGATGACTGTGAACGTCGTAAAATTATACTGACACAAAGTTGTCGCTTTCTGTTCTCTTTAGCTAAACGAATCAGTAATATTCACTGGCCGAATATTTCATAGTTCTTTGTTGAATGTATTTGGTTTTCAATCAACCTGGGAAAACGTTTAAAGAATTTTTTCTTTTGTAATGCAAATCAATCCAAGACAAGAGAGCTGAGATTTTACTTTTTCAACAACGCTTTGCCCGCACTGACCTTGAGCCTCCATAACCGCCTGTTGACGTGAAAGCAAGCAACGCCAAATTAAAATATTGCAATTGATTTAGCATCTCCATAGTAGCAGGAATTTAGCAGTCATGTGTTAAAAAAGGTTGATTCGTCGACACGAGCGATGCTCACGCAAGCTCGCGCATTATGCCAACCATCTCACCTTTCTTATAAGGTGTGCAAGGAACGATGTTGTTCCTAGAGACCTTCGAGTCCGTTCGTCAGTTCCAACAAGAGGCGGTCACAGAGTAGCCGAACTAGCATTCTTGAGATTGCTAAGAGAGAGAATACGATTAGCTCGGAGAGCTAAAGGAGATGCGATAAAAACTAGCCACTCTACTGCGAAGAGCATAACAGCCACTCTTTCGCGTGAAGATGCTTCTGAGATACTTGAAAAATTTAGATTCAATACACAACGACTGTTTAATAAAACCAGAGACAGGCAGAAAGATAAGTTTGATAACCTATTGCTCGAGAAACAGTTTTCTGTTTCAACGACCAGAACACCTCATGTCGACATAACACCTCAAGTCGACAAATCCAAATGGGTTTTCAACTTATCCTCCAGGTCCTTAAGTGACCCCGAAATGTCTTTACTACAGAAAGGGTTAAATTTCGCTGTAACACCTAGTAGCATCCCAGCGACTGAGATAATTGCTTAAGTGGAGTCTGCGATAAGACTATTTGACGCAGAACAGGCCGACACTGTTAGGAGCAGCTTGAACTCTATTCTCCAACGGGCTAAGCCTCCCAAACCTAACATTACCAGGGAGATGCGACATGCACTCAAAGGTTTGAAAGAGGATGCATCCATCATGATTCTCCCAGCAGATAAAGGTCGTGCCAGTGTAGTGCTAGAAAAGAACACCTACCATAACAAGATGAAGGCACTGATTGAGACTGGTCCATACCGACTTCTTAAGAAGGACCCAACGGACCGCTAAAGCCGAAAGTTGACTGAAAAACTTCTGAGCCTGAAGCCAGGTGGACAGCTGACAGATTCTGTGTATAACAAGATCAGGCCCGAGCATAAGCAACCACCTAGAATTTATGGCCTTCCCAAGATACACAAGGCTAACACACCACTGAGACATATAGTCTCTTGTGTGAACACCTTTGCTAATGATCTGTCTTCCTACTTAGCCGATGTATTATCTCCCCTAACAGGGAACCCTGAATACACAGTTGACAACTCAGCAAATTTTGTGTCTATTGTGAACGGTGAAAGGGTACTAGAAAACGAGATCATGGTGTCTTTCGACGTAGTGTCTCCGTTCACGAACGTTCCAATCGAAGGAGCAGTACAGACTGCACTGCGAAAACTAGAAACTGACCCGTGCCTTGCCAACCGCACGACTCTAACACCTACGCAAATTTCAGACCTCTTGAGGTTCGTTCTTAGATCCACATACTTCCAGTATGATGAACTGATTTACGAACAGAAAGAAAGAGCAGCCATGGGTAGCACGGTATCCCCAGTGATATCCTGAACCTCTACAAGCTTTGACATCGACGCCCTGTACACCTAAGATCTGGAAACGCTATGTGGATGACACCTTTACCATCTTAAATCGTGACAAAGTTGACTCGTTCTTACATCACCTCAATAGTCAAAAGCCGACGATCCGTCTCACAATGGAAACTGAGAATGACAACTCAATTCCCTTCCTTGATACGTTGATCATCAAGGATTCGAATGGATACCTCTCTACCAGTGTTTACAGAAAGCCTACACACACCAGTACCTAGCGTATGATTTACACCACCCGCAATCTGTAAAACGCGATCTTGTCAAGTGCCTGTACGATCGATCAAAACACGTCATAACAAAACCATCAGTTATCTCTCATGAAAAGAAACACTTCTCATTGGTCCTTGTTTCAACGGTTATCCGTTTTCCTTTGTAAAAAATCTTACGAAAACCAAGGGACGAACAACCACTAAAGAACCTGAACCCGAAATTAAATCTACTGTGGTTCTGCCATACGTCAAAGGCACATCGGAGGCTCTTCGCCGTTGCCTACAACAACAAGGCATACGGACTGTTTTCAGATCTGACCCAACTGTTAGATCACACCTAGTGGGACCTAAGGACATTGTCGATCCAGTAAAACAAGACGGAGTAGTCTACAAGATTCCCTGTGAATGTGGTAAGGTTTATATTGGAGAGACGGGAAGATCTATGCATGAACGGATCAAGGAACACGATAGAGACATACGGCTTGCTCGAACCCAATCCTTCGCCGTTCCAGAACATAGCAACGCAACCGGACATTATCCGCTCTGGGACGAAGTTAAATTTATTGACCGAGACCCACATTGGTACACTCGTAGTGTTAAAGAGGCTATTCACGTAAGACTTCACCCTAACAACATTAACAGGAACAGTGGAATTGAAATTCCTGAAGCGTGGATGCCCACGATCAAACAACAGAACAGCCGATCAGTACCAAAGCGGACCGCTGCGGGAACAATTTCTAGTCTGAACGACAAGGATCGAAATCAACAACAGCCTAAGCGAGGATCGAAACGCACCAATCACCACCAGACATGGTGCTTCTTATACTCACACGCAGCCAGTCGACACCATCGCCTGTTGAAGACCAGCAGTATAGCGGTCGAAACGTCGCGATCCACATCTTTGTGACTCAATCGTGAGACAAAAGATTAACTCAGCTATCAACTTGTATGTTGTTTTGCCTTTTTATGTAGCATTTCTGTAGTTTTTACCAGTGTAGTGCTTTTTATTTGTACTTTAATCTGGTATTTACCAGTGTAGTGCTTTTTATTTGTACTTTAATCAATTTTGACAGAATTTGGTTGATTTCAGATAAATTCAAAACGATGGTACACTTTGCGGACCTCAGTGAACATCGCCTTAGTTTGTACGTGTTCTATGCTCTTCACACTTCACTGCACTTCACTAAAATTTAATTATTTTAGGGCCGCTCAGTAACGAAGATTTAAAGCATAGGCTAATAAAATATGGTCAGCCATTCTGGCAAAAACGAAAGTCTGAAATTAAACTGTTCCCGGTGGGGTAGTACTATGGGAAAGGAAAATCGAGGGGAGGGGATACGCAATCAAAACATGGTTTCGATTACTATAGGCATATATATGCACGGGGATGACTTTTATAGAGCGGAAGTTATAATTAACCCAATCAGCCGTAGCATTCCGTGAGTCCTTTGTGGAAACTGACATAAGTAATTTATCGATAGCAACAAGCCATGGCGTGTTCATTTTTTTTTACATCAACCTTCTTTTATCTTTATGTTGGATATTGTCTTTGAAACAAATTTTTATCTAATTAGCTGGTTTGACGGAGGAGTGATTAGGAGAGGACACCGTCTGGTAAAATCTCTCCGATGACTGCACTAATAATTTCTTGGCGAACAACTAAAGTTGTAAATCGCGTGGCGCGCGGCTTCTGGGAATGACGTGATGGTGACCATTTTCTTTAAAACAAAAAGTTGGGCTTACATGAAAAACAAAGCCAACGAATGGTCACCGGTAGGGTCAAAATCTACTTGGAGAATAGACCCTATGCAATAATGGCTGGCTTTAAATTATTCTTTTGCACTTATTCAAAACTGCCTCACTAACCTGGCTTTTGAGATAAAAATTATAAAGAATTTGTTATCCCGAACGAGGTTAGTGATTGCAGAAGCTATTTTAGATACGAACAAAATGATAAGCAGCCAGTTCTGCATAGGGTCTATTACGATCCACCATAAAACGCGATGCCATATTAAAGTATGAGATAAATATGGCCTTTCCAACAACAGAATTACGGCTTTTTTTATACAGTTTTCTCTTACATTCACGACAAGGTTTTATGAAAAACACTAGAAAGAACTGAAATTGATTTGGTTTTGTGTAGCCACGGAACAATTCATTTTGGCCAGATTATTTTATGACATTATTTCCCTCCATGTGACTATCAAAAATAGGCTTAAAAGAAGAATCGCATGTACAAAAAGGCGACACGAAGAAGCTTGTAGACTGCTTCCCTGTTAAGATCACTCCTTGACTTCAAAACATTGACGTATTTTGGCGAACACCGAAAATATGCAAGATTTCGCCAGCTGCTAAGGTGTGCCAGTCCTGGTGATTGAGTTTTCGCCCGAGCTTAAATTGGAGTTACAAAGGCTGGTCTTGCTGTCTGCAGAATGACAACCGAGCGTTAAATTTGATATGAAAATTGTAGTAGTTGTTCAAATATATCACCCAGCTACTGGCACTGATCAAACTAGTGAGTTTAATTTCAAAAATTTTAAGGTATTGCAAAGCAGCTAGATTTGTTAAAACTAGTGATTTAAAAAAAAAGGACGGCTTTAATCCCGGCCTTTTTATCGGATTGTATTAAACCATGAAAACTAACCTTTACATTAAAAGTATATATCCACCAATTTTAACTTTCGCTTTTATCATTCGAGGATTTATGGCCTTTGTTAATGGAGTTATGAAATAAAGATTGTAACAGATTTTGTCATGTGGTGTGGCTTTTGGCTCATACTAAAATTAAAAGCGCTTTTAATTAGACATTTTTCACAGCATATTGTACAGCAAAAGAAATTGTTGGCACAACTGAATCACATTTTACCGCTCACACCAAAAAGACGTTATTTGAGATTTGTCGTGTTTTTACTGTGTTCCCTTACCTGATTGAGTATGTAGAGCTAGACAATTTAGATATCTACTTACCGATTGCCACTAACTTCAGTTTCATATTATGACTTGCTATGCTCTTAGCCAAGCCATATCGTTTCCACAGTAACATTTTCCACTTTCCTCCTGAATATCAATACATGAAATAACTGCAAGCACATTAAATCCAATTTTGACTGAGCTGCTATGGAATACCAGCCAGACAAGAATGAAACGTGTGGTAAAAAAGGATGCGCTCATAATTATAAAACAAAATGAGAACGCGGAAAATGCCCTAAGAGCGTCACAGCGTGTTAAACCATTGCGTATGCAAATGCAGATAAACTTCTGTACACGTAAAGCTTTTTTATAACTTTTTACGAGCGGTAAAATCCCAAATACGCTGTCCACCGCGCGTGTTGTTCGGTAAGCTTGCGGTATTTTGCAGTCTGGGTCAAGGCATCGTTATAGATTTGACAGCGCATAAGATCCCAGTACAACTGAATTACTAAAGACATACGTATAAAAAAAGAAAGGTGTATGAATAAATTTATTGTCTGTACAATTCCTTGGAGGTTATCAAACGCTTCCAGGAATGTTCGGCACTTATCAGCCAGAGGGCGTTTAACGGCAACGATGTGCATTTCTTTTATTGCAGTTCCGTTTCAAACTCTCTCCACCATGTCTCATTGTGCGGAGTTATCAATTTGAGGAAATAAATTCACATAATTCAGCACGTTTTGCTGGGATACTCCACATAGAGCTATGAGCCCGAGCTAAAAATACACTGCTATTGTTACGCGGACAAAACTGTTAAATATTAAGCCCGGTGCAAATGCGCGCAACTTAATTGGCCAAAGGCACCCAGCATTGTTGGAGATACGTGCCGTGTGAGTCTGAAAGCTTTCTTTATTATCTTTGACAGTACTGGATGTTGTAGTTTCAACTTCCAAAAGTTCACAACAGAACCCAACACAGTGTTCAAACGCGCCTAATGTAACATGTACAAAACAATGTTGCACGTTGTTGGCCAATAATGTTATCAGTGTTTGCACGTCTCTATGGATTGTAGTAAATAGAGATGCCTTTACTTCAAAAGGGCGCAAGGGGGCATTTTTTTTCTTTATGTGAACATTTTGCGCGCTTTAAAAAGAAAGGAATGCAACTGAATTGTTCAGAGACACGGCTTTGCTGTAGTGTACTTCTCTGAGGAGATGTGTTACGCTTTCTTGTACAATCAGTCAGAAAACAATTTAAAATGTGCAAATGAATACACATTTATATCTCATATCAGTACTTCCCGTGGACAATGCAAAGGTCTTCACGGTTTTGTGCATGGAAAGCGGTAACCCCTTTAGTAAAGACAATGCTGTAATCTCAAATTGATCGAAGTAACGCCTCAGCAACGCTCATTAAACAATCAGGTTGCTTTTTATTAAATTGTTACTGAATTTCAGCTCCTGGACAAAACGCTTCTTACAAGTTTTCATATGTTAGCATGAGACTAGTTTACGCAAAATGAAGTTATAATTTTGTTACAAGCATAAATATGTGGAATGGCTTAGAAAACGTGTGTAATTTTACTCAATTAAATCGAAATCCCAAGCATTCACTGTTATTTTTGAAAACCGGCAAAAACACTCACCCCAGGGGCTATAACCAGGCTAGGCAGGTTCGAGAGCTGGCTTTCAGTTTCTCGAGAAAAGTTTGAGTCCTGTATTTTACTAAAAGCAGATTTTGTCGAAGGAGAAGCTGCGTCAACCTGTAGATTTTGTTTTCTCCTAAGTAAATCCTTGGTTTCAATCCGTGACTTTATTACGTAACCATAGGGTTTGTCCCTATCTAAAATCAAAGGCTCCTCTGAGCCAGCTCATGGATGCATCTTGCTACACTAATTGAGATCTACATTTGACTAGCATTGCAACCTCTTTCCCAGAGTCTTCAAACTAGAGAAGTTGTGATGTGTTTTCGCCCACACGCAACCTCCCTTCAAAGAGAGCGTTGTGTGACACCCCGAAAGTTACAGCATGGTAACTGTTTTTTTTTTTTTTTTTTTTTTTTTTTTATATTGAATTTCTTTCAAAAATAATTTTTATACTGATCGTTTACTAAGCCAAAGGATACCGACTTTCTGAACAAGATCGGTGTTTCTAGATTTCAGAATACGCGGTTTTCATTAACACGCCATTGAATAAAAATAGCCTCCATTATGATATGCCTCCGACTTGGAAAGCTATTTCAGAAATTTCAGTAATCATGAGTAATTGATTTCACCTTCGATAAATAGATGGTTTCACGGTTTTGGCGCCATATTAACTGTGGGGCAAACGAGACGAAAATTACAGTAAATGTATGGGAATTTGACCGACTTTGAACCGCTGTAACAGCGATACAAAGAGGCGGATTTCCACGGCGAAAATTTCTTTCAAAAGACATTTGTACTGACATTATTTCATGAAGTACAAAGGACAGATTCAGGCTACAACGACCGTAATATAAACGGATTTTTAACATTTCATGCAAACCTCTCCAATCAAAATTATGCAAATTACCGCGAATTTAGAAGCGGGTATTTGGGGTAGAAAAGCTCTGCTGGTTACTTTGTTTACGTTGATTCAGTGTAACGGTTGCAACGTTGTATGTTGTGTCAAAAATAAGATCTAAGCTTTAATTAACCTGATATGTAACAACACGCAGTACTCATCATGCGACGGGTATTCAATCCATTGCTGAATGTTCCAATCCTTTGCTCAAACGAATTAGTTGCTTTTGGTCCTTGTCTTAAGCGCCTGAGGATAAGAAATGTCTTATTTCCTTGCTTTCGGTCGCACGAAAATTTATTTCCAAACACTCGATGGCCAAAGCATGCCTCTTTTATTTATATAAACATACGCTTTTGGCGTTGTTTTCTCTCTGTTCTCTTGTCTTGAACTCCAACCGTGCCCTTCAGTGCTAGTGACATCGAAATAGCTTTTTTTGATTATTAAGACATTCATTCCTCCCTGCTGCATTCTTCCTTCAGGTGACAAGAAAAATCGTCGATAGGGAAAGCAGTTTCACCGTCGCTTTTAACATATCAGCGGCAATTTTCATCGATTTCCATCTTCAATTCTCGCAGTTTGTGTACTTGATCGTAATAGCTCTTCACTTTCCGACTCCCCAAAGGTATATTCAAGAGGATCGGACGAAAAATCATCCGCTTTACAATCTTCACATGCTCTGATCGACGCCATTCAAGATACATAAACAGTCGAGCAAGAATCTACGCATTTCTACTACCCCCTGAGACTTGCAAACCTTGACCAAAGAAGACTGATGGGACAAATACAATACTTACTAGGGGAGGCAAAGAAGAAACGTTTCATCCAAGTTTAATGAACAAATTAATCAGAATCGAGTGAGTGAGTGAGTGAGTGAGTGAGTGACATCCAAGTGCCTCCCATACCTCATGGTATGACTACGTCATCCATGAGCTAAAAAGGACAAGCGTGACTTTCTGATGTGTCCGATTGAATGGTAAAATCTCGTAAATAGTGACAACACAAAGAAGAGCACGGCTCTGAGGTGCACCATGGAATCGCGAAGTTGATTTTTCCTTGTTTGAACAATAATGCCGAGATCTGAGCAAAACAAGCTAGTTCGGTTTAGTCTCGCCCTTTTGATGTGCGATTACAAATGCATTCTACGGGCCAAAAATCTGCTTGTGTGAATTAATCATCCCAGGCATGACTCAGTCAAAACTGATGAACACGATTGGGCATGGACAAAACGGATCGAGCTGGCTTCAATTCTATGCTTTTTTACAAGTTGACTCCTCTATAACGCAAAACGTGAACAGCCACTTGAAAGGCTTGGCTTTGGTCCTGTTTACAGTGACTAGTGTATGAAAACTCGGCATTCTCAAAATAATTATTCAGATCAAGATGATGTCTAACGTAATGTGCTGTGCAATGCGCACTCGTAGAAATTTACACGGAATAATATGCAAATGTTTTTTTCAAGCAGCGAAAAACGAAGTCGAAATCTTTATTTTCTCAATCATTACTGAAGCGACTCGGACAACAATCACAAGACACTTTCCACAACTTTTGAAGGTATTATTTAGTAAAGAATATTGAGCAACACGAGTACACTAAACAGTAAAACGAATAAAGACGCACTATTCCAAAAAGGACCAAGAGTCGTAACAAATTAAAGTTTACAATTTCTACAATAGCAAATATTTTGAAAAGTATCTTTTTTCTTTCTTTCTTTTTTTCCTTCAGAAATACGAAGAGTGTTCACCCTGGTAGTCTGTTGGCCATAACACCTCCGAGACTAATTTAAATATTCACAGGAGAGGCTTCAAATTTAGGTTTGCAAAAATTTTTTTCCTTAAAAAATTGTGCCCTTTAAAAAGAATCTGACTTCAAGGCTGCACACAACCATACAAACTTTCACAAAATAACAAACCACAGCAAACGCTTTTAGGCAATCAATTAAATAATTAATAAAATACAAAATCTGTACTGACAGCAGGAAACTATCAGCAGATCAAAATCCTTTGAGTTATAAAAAAACTTTCCCATGGAAGAAAAATGAACAAAATTTCATGATGAATAAATGAACGGCGATCTCGTTAGTAACCATTCGTCAAAGGAGTTGGTCGATTCTGTTATTGCTGTCCAAAGAAAATTCATAAAGGAGCAACGGGTATCACAGCAAACGCGAAAATTGTCTATCTTCTTATACTGCCAATTTCTATGCTGGAGCACAAAATGCTGTAACAATGAGGACTACAGCAATTTAAAGGAAATCCGAAAATAGCTTCTACGGTGGGAAAATGCGCTCTGCATAAACAAGTAAGGCTCCCCGCCCTAAGCAACCTCGCGGTCTAATGACAGCAGATTTTAACTAACCATCAAAGTGGCATATTGTTTTTTCGCGTTATTCAAGTTTTATTCTGAACTTTACTGGCGAATTGGGATAAAATCCGTGGCAATTGCATTGCATTTCTAATGTCGTGTTTGACCGCCGGAGCCAAATAGCGTGCATTTTCTGCCTCTTTATATGTTAATGAAAGCACTTTTATTAAAGTAAAGTGAATGGCAAGGAAAAATTAGTGCTTGCCATGCCGCTGTTGTGCCTACTATAATTCACGACAAAATATCCTCTGTGTTGGACTACGCCTAGAACAACGTGATTAACCAGTGGCTAATCTTCGGATTAATCAGTGATTCATCTTCGCCTTGACCACAACACTTAGAGGCTTGCTTGTCCTCAGTTATGAATTCGTCAACATGAAAAGTGGATTATGGATGCCTCATCTGTTTTATCAACTCTTGAAGAAACTAAACTACTTACCCGCTATATGTTAAGCTTTACACAATTATCTTCAGACAATGTAACAACATGGAAAAGGACCCCTTCTCCACTGAGTTTCCTGCTGGAGCTTGACTCTTCCCTTTAGCAATTATCATGAGTACGAGTATATCCCTTTCTTACTTTCCATTGTCAACACATGATAAGACAACGTCTCATAGCCTGATCAATGGCCTATAAAGATTGCTTGCCACGAAGCCAAGACTAGTTGACAGTGTTCTTTCATGCAACGACTAAATGGCGCCGAACTGCTGTCGAATATAACCGTCAGATAAAAAAGGAATACGTTAGGAAATAAAGCTCATCCGCTAGATTTTCAACTAAATAAAGCTCATACCCAGATTTTAAACGTATTTTCAAACAAAACTTTTCAATATACATATTCAAAAGCTAAAATGAAGATTGTGCGAACGCTTTGTTTAGCTCCAAAGTATATGCCCCTTAATGCAACTCAAGACGTTTTGAAACATTTCCAGGACAGCATTTTTGAAAACCACAACACCGAATTAACGATCGGTGTAAACGCAGGAGGAAAAAAGCCTTTCTTTCAACGATTATTAAAGGCCACTGAAGCCTTTCTAGTTTGGATGTTAAGACGAATGTGTCGCGAACCTCGGTATTTGCTAATAGAAGACATTTTATCCGAAACACTGCTCAAAACTGAAAGCGAACAGTATACTGGTCTACTACTTATAATTAACCGTCTCTTTGCTTTTGTTAAACGAAGGCGGTAAGTCATATATAGTTACAACCCGTCAAATATGTTCCAAAACATAGATAAAAATACTGTTTGTTATGTGGATCGGTTTCAACAGAAAATGTACATTTTCTAAAGGTATACATGTAAAACTGATAGTCCGCAGAGTCACTAGAAAATAATTCCCGCTAGGCGGGCATTTGGTCGAAATGTCGCGATCTTTTGTAGAAAAAATGCGTAGCTTTCAGGAAGTCAAAAAAGGCTTGATATTGGAAATTATTACCGAATAAAAACGTTTCAATTTATTCCGGTCGATATTATCACATGCTGGTGCATTAATTTATATTTTTCAGTGTCACCTCATGCTAAACACTTAATAAATCGCTTCTTCTCTCGCCTCGCCTGATATTGTTTTCTAGACTTGCTAGAGGAAATCATAAGCTCGACTGAAAATTTCAATCATTGTCATAAACAAAAATGTCCGTAATTTAACTTGAACGATTACTTTCGGTTTCGTGGTCTTAGCCGCGATTGCCATGAGCATGCACCGATGACTTGACATGTCGCATAAAGTAAAAAGCCTTCAGCCAATTTATTGAGCGTAAAAATAAAATCGCTGATATGTATGCATTGATTAAATTAAAGTAATAGCGACGGATATTTTTTGCAGAGTTCATTTTGGAGACTGGATAGTACGATCGCGAATGACTGGCGTTTCAATGCCGCTTCATGAACACCGCTTAATAAAACGCTTCACTTGCTGTCAAAATTGCATTCTTACGGACACTGCCACAAATAAATTTAGTATAAAAAGTCAAGTTAAAGAATGGCTCTATAAAAATAAGATCTTTTGATATTATAGAACGGAATTTGGAAAGTAAAGAGTGCAACAGATCGGCTGAATATCAACCGTACAAAAACTAACATTATTTAAATTTGAGTCGTTCACTTGAATCACTAATCCCTGCTTATTACCCGGCTTTATAGATCCTTGGCACTATAAATTTTATAAATTTTCATACTTACCGGATGCCAAGAGGCACAATTGTAAAATCAGTTCAGAAGGCTTCAGCCACGGCATACCATTAAGCCAGAAACATTTCCAACATTTTACTCAGTGATTCAAGAGCTTGTTGTACCTTGAGGCCTTTGCATTATACATTATGTTTATGCATGCATTACCGCAAAATCAGCCAGCGTGCGTCACGGAAGTCAAGGCGGATTACATTCTGCTAAACAATAGCAAGGCCATGAATATAGCATTGGTCTCCAAAACGGTGAGAATACGCAGTAAAAATGCGAAGATAGAAAACAAATATGCGGCCTGACACCACAACTGCGTGTTTAGAATGGACCTCCAGAAGTGTGCCTTCAGATATGCTTGCTGGCTTAGCACAAAAATGGAGTAAAATGCTATTTTAGGGGGCTTGGAATTCCAGTCACATTCAACACACTCCTTTGCCAAATTTTGAATGAATCATCAGAACATTGGATACAGTCTAACATCGTTAATGTTTACGGAACCAGATAAAGCCGAAAGCAAATTAAAATTACCAAAAGCTGGCTAAGTAACAGGCATAGAAAGTGAAGTACAAGGAAATGACAATTTATGAATTGTGAATTATATATGAAATGAATCATATATGAACTGCGGAAATGAAATCAAATGAAGAGTGATCCTCGCAGTTGTGAACGCAATTTATGCAATTGCGAAAAGAAGCCTGAAAAAGAAAAAATTTTTTTTTCAGGCGTCTTTTCGCAATTGCATAAATTGCGTTCGCAACTGCGAGGATCATTCTTCATTTGAATTTATGAATTATCGAATATTAATTAGTCCTGTGAAATAAAGATTCAGTTAAATGCAGCGCAGATCATCGAAGATTCATTCGCCCTCATGTTGCTAAGAAACCCGAAAAATTATTCGCGCTTAAGT
The DNA here is from genome assembly GCA_016490735.1 of Pachyseris speciosa. NCBI lineage: Eukaryota > Metazoa > Cnidaria > Anthozoa > Scleractinia > Pachyseridae > Pachyseris > Pachyseris speciosa. The sequence goes on from JAEMWC010000004.1 coordinate 479,045, forward strand.
AAGGTCGAACCAACGACCACTGCAATACCGGTCCACTGAGCGTGCTGTGCTATTAACTGGCAGCTGGCCATTTTATAAGCGGCGTAAAATAACTGTAGACGATAAAAATAACAGAGCATATGGAATATATGAAAACATCAAATAATACAACTACGGAATATAGATTAAAATGAACTTTAGATTAAATATAGTTTAAAATGTACACTTCCTGTTCGTAGAGCAACACAATACAAACACTCTGAGCTTCAGTAGAAGTTAGAAAAAGAAATGTTTGTGACTGCATTAGTGACACCACACCAAGAGCACATCCCCACACGTCTATCACAAAGCATTTTCATATGATTACCAAAATTGTAGTCTACTCATGAGATAGTTTCGATTTTTTTCGTTGCCTATTTTCCAGTGGGAATGAATGTATACGCACTGTTGTACGTCTGTACTTTTAACTTTCTAAGGAAACGAAACCACACCGAGATACCTCGCGCGCTATCAACGTCTGAATTTGGAGAAATGCACAACATTGATAAATACCATTCGCACTATACGAACTACTGTTTAGTTCTTTCGATAACATAAAGGCCGAAGCCGTGTTACGAAAATCTATTTGTGATAAGTAAATAAGTCTCCGGTTTTTCTTAACCATACCAGTAACTTATGCCTTAACCGTGCATCCGATATAGCAACGACTTCGATGATGTTTTAATCGCGTCATGATCACGAAGCGAGGCAAGCGAGTTATCGCGGCTTCAAAGGATAGGACAAGTTGAAAAACATTGAGACATATTTCTTTGTTAGCCGCAAAGAAACAAGGAAATGTTTCTCGCACTCTTTCTGAAGATTGCCATGCATAGTTAAATACATATTGCATCTCAATTTTTGCCTCGTGTTTGTGTCGTAGATAATATCCGCACTAATCAGCCTAGGACGGCAATGTGAGTGAACGTTAAAAGCAGAGCGCGATTCACGGCATCAATTTCAAATTATGTGGAGAGAAATAACTCTTTCCCTATGACAAATTGAAATGATTACCTAAAGGATGCCAAGATATGATATGCACCCGTAATCATTGTCAATAAGCTTGTTTATGCATCAGTTAAGATTGACTACAAGCAAAGAGAGCATCGCAGGATGCAAAAGATCCGTAGCTACAGCTGAAGAGCCGGATTAACGCTTCTTGCCTGTCAAAGTATATGAACGCGATGTTGAGACCAAGCTGAATGTTCTTTAAAGCGCAACAGTTTTGTGCTACATGCACGAAACCAGATCATGTTTTAAATTAGAGAATAAAGAGCATGAGAAGTCAGCAATTTGAGGTAAAGCCGCCATTGGACTACATCAGTTTGATACCAAGTGACGCGCGAACCCATTAGCGTACATAGTTTATAGTCCTGATATTTATTATCTGACCTACGTGACAATGTATGAAAAGTATCTCACATTCTATGACATTGGTCTGGAGAACCAAATAGCAACCGATTTTATGCGCTAGAAGCCAAGAATAACCTCGCAACAACTGCAAAGTGTAATGAATGACGCAAGGCGGGAACTTTGGTTTTTCGGAGAAGTGAATATATGAATTAGTATATGAGTTGAAAATAACTTTCTTTTACCTTTTAAATAGACAAAGAGGGCGATGTTCAGATTCATTGTCCAGCTGCACTCTTCTGGCCCAGAACGTTTCACCCGGGCGATAGCGAAAATATCGTAATTTCCAGAAGAATGTGTCAAAGTTCAACCAATCAAATTTCATTGCGATGACGTATAACACAAATACGTATAATCAGATATGGAAGGAAGGCGGAAGTGTCTGTCTTAGAGGGCCAGTTGGAAAGGCCAGACTGGACTCTGGACTGGACTTTGGACTGGACCTGGATTGACTTTTATGGAATTGTCTAAACATTAAATAGGGTTAATATTTTACGTATAAGTTAAAAATTGAATAAAGCGAAATTTCAATTTATTAAGATTAAATTAGAATTAACTGCGTTTTACAATGCTGTTGTAAAGCTCTATCATGTCGCCCAATGGCTCTCTTTCCAACAATCGTGTATTGTCCTGCCGTATCCCTCAGGGGACAATTTTGGAACCGCTCCTTTTTTCTCTTATACATTAATGATCTACCGAATTGTCTCTTGCACTCACAGCTCCGAATGTATGCCGATGACACCCACTTGAAGCTTGCAGGTAATAGTGTTGACAGTATTGAACATAATCTCAATAAAGATCTTGCCAGCGTCAGTGAGTGGCTTATTGCTAATAAGCTTACACTAAATAAATCTAAAACTGAATTCATGTTAATTGGTTCTCGGCAAAGACTGAAAGCGCATTCGAACTTTTGTTCCTTGCAGAACGCTGCTATTTATTTACAACTCACTGGTGAAGCCTCATTTCGATTACTGTAACGTTGTTTGGGGTAACTGTGATAAAACTCTTGCCAACAAACTCCAAACAAAACCGTGTTCTTAGAGTTCTGACCTCCGCCGCTTTTGACACCAGTACTGAATATCTTTTTAAACTGTTGAATTAGAGAAAGCTTGAATCTCAGCGCCAGATCCAAAAAGCTTGCATGGTGTATAAATCACTAAATGGGCTCGCTCCTGATTATCTTCGATCTAGATTTGTCGAGCGTAACACCATTACTAGCTATTCTTTACTTAACACTGAAGATAAACTTGCTCTTCCCCTTTCTCGCACCAACTTTCTTAAGAACAGTTTCAGACAAAGTGGTGCAGTGTTGTGGAACAGTTTACCAACTTACTTGCGGCAGGCAGAATCTCTACAATCTTTCCAAGCCGGCTGCAGCAGTTTCTTTTAATGTAATTTCTTGGTCAAACACGGCTCTCGTGTAAAGCAGTTTATCTAAGTTATCGTATTTTTTGATAGTCAGGCTTTGTATTCTCTAGCTAGTATTTTAGAAGTATTTTAGAACGCAGTTTAAATTTTTGTAACTATAGTATTTTTAAGTAGTCATGACCCAACAACAACAACAACAACAACAATGTATTTATTTAAAGAAATAATATATAGATTTAGCCAAGCCTAAAAGCGGAGCTCCACGATTATTATTTTTTGTACTGGTATTGAACAACTACGCATGGCTTTCCTTGCGCCAATATTTATATTTAGGGAATTGAACCTCAAACCATTAAAACATTACAAGAAAACAATACACGACGCATATGTTTGCTCGAACATAAATTTAAGGTGGCTCAAAATGGCTTTGTTATTTTTAAACACCAACTCTTTGATGGATCAATACTCCCACACGTTTTTGTTTGCTTTCTTGAAAGCTGTATCAATAAATTTCCCAATTATTTCTCAACAATTTGCGATCAATTTTGTGACATATAAGGTTACCATAGCAGCAGTACAGCCTCTTAGAAATACTACCCTAAATTTTGGCTATATGTGCCTGTAACTCAAAAACGAGTCCGGTGATCCCCGATTTTTATTATTGAATTGCAATCAGCACATGAGGAAAAAATTCTGTACATGGGGTTCAAAGCCACTTTAAATCATCTCAGGCATTCTTCTGGAAGTGAAACTTTATTTATTGTCAGTACAACACTCTGAAAGTCTGTCTTAGTGTCATCCTTTCCTTTTCTTGTAAACTACTTCCTTAATTTGTTTTTAAGTACCTTAATCGAACTGGGGCTAGACCCATAACTCTCCAGTTACTTAGCCTCCAGGCTCTATATTTGTACTTATTTAATTTTTATATGTTAATTGCTGTGTATGTGTTAAATTTGTGAAGTGCAAGAGCGAAATAAAGTGTTGTTGTAACACCGTCTAAAAAGTTGTTCTACCAAACACGACTCTCCCAGGCCGAATCCAGAATCGTCATTTTGCTTTCCTCTTCGTTATTCTGCAGGGTATCGACGAAAAACTGAAAAAGTTAACATTCCAATACATCTCTGCCTGTTATTACAATGTGCCTCTTGGTTTATAGAGAGTAAAATATATGAAAGCTGAAAAAGCGAACTTAAATTGTGATTGTGTAACAAAGCGCTGCACTCCGTGCGAGGTTCACCAATTATTTACCCTTCGCGGGCCAGCCAATTTCGCACCAAACGAAAGGCGTAACCGCATCGAAACCGATGCGGTTACAAATGAAACCGCGTGCGTGTAACAATGCCTTATTCCTACAACCTCACTTTTATCTGACACTCGTTTAGGGAAAGAAAAACAAAATGCAAAGAACGATTCTGCTCGGTTGGCCTGGTCTGATCGGAATGACCGATAAGAAAATGCCGCGAGTGTGACAGGTCAGAAAATGAAAATCAGTAAAACTATTGGATAATGAGGATCATATTTAAAAAATTTCAAAGTGTTTTAGAATCGTTCCATCCTGAAAAACAAAATGAAGCATATTTTATCATTCCACGTGTAGAAGACATACCGTAAAAACTCTATTAAGCCCCCCCCCCCGGGGGTGGGGGGGGAATGGGATTATTTCATTTCAGGCCTTATTGACGGGGAACTTATTAGAGAGGGGGGCTTGATGGAGAAGGGGGGCTTATTTGAAATCTCAAAGTCGCCGTTTTCGTCCAATAATAATTTTTGCTCCAAACTCAAATAACTGGAGTCAAACGTGATTATTTAAAAAAGAGCCAAAAGGAGTATTATATATTTGAGTGCATATTTGTTCAAAAATATACCAACTGGACTGCATGAAGTGGATTTCGTAAGAGGGAATAGGAGGAACTTATTAAAAAATCTCATGTCCCAAAACGTGAAGGGGGAGGGTTATTATAGAGGGGGGACTTATTACAAAAGACGACTTCCAAACGGGAGGCTTATTAGAGAGGGGGATTAATAGAGAGGTGGGGGGGGGGGGGCTTAATAGAGCTTTTACAGTAACCCTCTTTGAAAGCGGCAGAAAAGTATCCTCCACCCCTTACAGAAATTTGCGCGGGAAAAATCCGCCGGAGATTGTGGCAAAGGGCGAAAATTTCCCGCCCTTGGGACGGCTGCACTGCAAAAATTTTCAGTTGGATATTTTCCGAGCCAGCTACAAGGTGGGTAAAATTGCTTTCTCTCTCTTATTTACTTTTTTTTTGTTTCACTGTTAAAAAATCCCTAAAATTAGTCACGAACAAAATGAATATACCTCCCCAGTCCCAGCTCCGGGTCTCAACCGGTGCGAACCGGCGCCTTTTCGTCGTCATTTCTAAATTTAGTTTATTTTGACTTCGGGTTGAATTCGCGTCGACTTCGTGTCGCCAGTGAGACGCCAGGCTCACATTTTTGACATTTTTCTTCATGGCGGGTCAAGTGGTGCAATAAAATTCGCAAAGCACACTTTGGCAAACCTTTGGAGTTATTTTATCAATTATTTCCATACATAGGCTTCATACTCAAAGGGCGGTATCAGTTATCTAAGTTGTGAATGGTTTTAACTGACTGTATTTTAGCTTTTTAACCATTTAAGCTTTGGTTGCAGATTATGCCGTCTTTCCACAATTTTTTCGGACGCCAAGGTACGTAAGCTTTTTAATAAGTCTCAAATTGCTTATATTTAAAGAGGGTTGTAAGTTATCCCTTTACTTCATGATTATTAATTTTAAAATGCACTTAAGACTTAAGTTCTTATTTGTTATGCTTTGCAATTAGCATATAGTGCAAGCGGTACAAAAGATATTAATCTCAAGCAAATTATCAAATTCAGTTAAGTAAAGGAATTGGTGAGTTTTTGCATTAATTTGTGCATAATTCTGTACTAAAGTGAAAAGAAGTGAAAAGCAATGGACTGTAATACACTAGCTGTATTCAATTTCTTACATTTGTTCATATGTTAAGATGCGCATGAATTTAAGAGTATCACATATTTATTGATTAGCTGTTGTCAATATTTTTCAGAATTTTTTTCTATAAATGATGATTGAATCAATTAGATTTGAAAAGCATCATGGGAATAGAATGAAAACCAGTTGCCTGCAATAATGGAGTTAATTTCTATGATGCATGTTGGCTCCTGACTGAGATAATTAGTACAGTCTACGTGGAAGCAGTTATTAAGTTATGATAAAGAATAAATGGCAACCAGTTGCCTTGAGTAATTTAGTTCTTGTACAAATTTTTTTGATAATCTGGGAAATTTAGGTATTTTACAAGTCAAATGGTGCAAATACTGACTGCTAGAAATTTTTCATTTCCTCTTTTTTAGCTGACAGTGCAAGTGAAGTAACCCATGGTAAGCAAAAGACTATAGCCTATGCATGTTTTGATATAATTATTAGCAATTGTCAACAGTAAGTTGTGAACATCATTTCATATCTGACATTTTCACTTACAAATACTTAGTTGTGTTGATTTCTTTTCCCAAATTAACCTTGTCTATGTACAAGATATTCTTGCAAACGTAATATAATATTAGTGAAATAGCAAATATAAATAATAGTTTCAGCTGCAGGCAACAAGTACAGTCAATGTATCTGGTATTATGTTTCCATCTCCCTTCCAAAAAAAAAATGTACATGATTGTAGGGTATTAGAATCACAGGTGTTGCAGTCTTCTTGGAAGCTGAAGTCATGACCAAGAATAAATGGGAACTGGTTACCTTGAGTAATTTAGTTCTCGGACATAATTTTGTTAATCTGGGATATTTAGCTATTTTATAAGTTGAATGGTGCAAATACTGACTGCTAGGAATTTTCCATTTCCTCTTTTTGGCAGGCAGTGGAAGTGAAATAAGTCATGGTAAGCAAAAAGGCTATAGCCTATGCATGTTTGATATTCGTCAGTAAGTTGTCAATATTGGTAGTCTTTACACTAGAGATAATGAAAGTAAACTTAGGAATATTCCAAGTCAAGTAATTTTTTGATACTTCAAGTAAATTTTTCTGACTTAACACTTCACAAAAGTCACGTTTTTAACTTCAAGATATACTTAAGCTCATTTTCCCCCACAGTTAATTAAAAATTATTCTACGAGGGTGCACTGGATATGAAGTGATAAATAACCAACAAGGCACGTAGTGCCAGGTTGGTTATAATCATTTCATATCCAGCAGGCCCGAGTAGAATGATTGTTTTATTAAAAACTCTAGGATGCATAATTAACAATCTGAACAAAAAAAAGTGAAAGAAAGAAACTCAGTGGAAGAGAAAACGAAAAATAGGAAACATTTTCCATCACATCACTAAACAAAAAGGGCGCGAAAACCTTTTGGTGTGTTGCAACAGTTCCAACCAAAGTTAACTGAATTCAATGAAACCGTGTCCGAGAACAATGTTGAAGCTTCAGTTTACGGTCCTTTTTGGAAAAAGTGCAGAGTTTATTTGCTCTGAATGGTTGTAAATGGTCAGTAGTTTTGCAAAAAATATTCAGTCATTGCTGAAAGAGGGTGGAACACCCTGCACATAGATGTATGAGCCGAAAGATGCAAATTTGAAATCCATCAAAACAACAGCACCAAGGCTATGCCATGGCCGAATTTCATCAAGTTGAAGACACAATTTCAAATTTATTTTGATGGACTGGAACATTGTATTACCAGACCTGGTTGGAAACAACATATATGAAGGATAAGCGAGACAAATGTCCAGGTTATACTTCAATAACTGGCTCATAGAAATTTATCTCGATGCGTGGAAAAAAAACTGCATGGAGCCACGGCTGAACAGAATAACAAAACAACAAGAATGGTGATTCTTCTCATTTTTTGCAAAACACCATGTCCATAACTGGAAAATTTGAAGCTGGTGATTGACACATTGCATTGAGTACAGATCAGAACATTTTTCAATAACTGTTAATTTTTTAAAAAGTGTCACTGATTGCTGGAAAGGTTTTCAATAGTGGATTATTGCTGCAAATTTTAACTGAAGTTCTTGTTTGTTCAGTTTGTTTGGTCAGTAGACTGGCCCTTGAGCATAGTTACAGATTGGTGACGTTGTTGAATACATTCATTATTTTTTTCAATTTTTGTTTCCGTAAATAAAAGTGCGTTTTGCTATTATCTAAACATCAACAGCCTAGAAAATTTTCTTAGCGTTGCAACAAATTTTTTAACACAATCCCAGCACTGTTTCTTGTTGTTCTAAAGCACTCAGCAATGAAAAGTTGAATTCCATTTGTATTTGGTTCCAGTTTCGAAATTTCTACTCGTTTTAATTCCTATGGTTTATTTATTTATTTATTTTTTATTTAAACATATTTTATTGGCGAAGTTTGCCCTAAGAGGAAAATAACTCATCAAGAGGGCTCACTTCCTTTATCTGAGAAGACTAGAAAGTCTAACTGTCTGCAGATGTCATTACAAAGGCAGCACTTTCTCCTCACTTGCTTAATAACCCTCAGTGCTGGTCTGACTGGGGTTTCTACCCACAACCAGTCCCACACAGTAGTCTAGCTGGTGCTCTACCAACTGACCTAACCAGTCGGCGGTTAGCCGCATGTTGGTTCAAGACTGAAATAATTACAGTCTACTTGGAACCACTGAGTATAGTTATAATCAAGAATAATTGGCAACCAGTTGCCTTAATTGAGTACTGGGAATTTAGTTCTTGTACATAATTTTGTTAAACTGAGATATTTAGCTATTTTACAAGTCAAATGGTGCAAATACTGACTGCTAGGAATGTTTTATTTCCTCTTTTTTAGCTGGCAGTGCAAGTGAAATAACCGATGGTAAGCAAAAGACTATAGCCTATGCATGTTTTGATATAATAATCAGCAATTGTCAACAGTAAGTTGTTAACATCATTTCATATCTGATATTTTCACTTACTAATGCTTAGTTGTGTTGATTTCTGTTCCCAAATTAACCTTATCTATCTATCTATCTATACATATATCTATATATAGTTATATTCTTCCAGATGTACTACAATATTAGTAGTAGTTTGACTTTACCTTAGCTTATTTCAATTACACAGCTGCAGTCATTATTTAGTACAGTCAATGTATCTGTTATTACGTTTCCATCCCCCTTTCAAAAAAGAAATACACATGATTCCAGGATACATAGGAGTACAAAGAATGGCGGGTGTCGCAGTCTTCTTGGAAGCAGAAGTTATGACCAAGAATAAATGGGAACTGGTTGCCTTGAGTAATTTAGTTCTCGTACATAATTTTGTTAATCTGGGATATTTAGCTATTTTGCAACCCAAATGGTGCAAATACTGACAGCTAGGAATTTTTTATTTCCTCTTTTTTAACAGGCAGTACAAATGACATGACCGGCCCTGGTAAGCAGAATGACTATATCGTGATGGGAATGTTAAAACTAATTACAGGTCACCTTTATTGCCGTGTAGTCAATTACTTTGTTGCTTGTTCTACCCACCATCAGAGTTAAAATGTTTACGTAGAATACATTTTTTTTAAATTATTTGGAAACAGGTGATCAACAATCAAATAAAACCAGAGCTGCCACTCAACAACCACATGGAGGATACCCTCCAGTTATACCACCTGGAGGATACCCTCCAGTTGCACCACCACCTCCTGTGCCACCTGCAGGTCTGCCTCGTGATCGGCAGACGTTGAGACCGGACAAAAGTAAGTCATATCTGAAACAATTATGAAAGTACCCATAACCCCAAAATAATTTTTTGCTAAAATTGTTGGACCCGTGTAAACTCATTGTGCCCTTTTCAGTCAAATCTTGACTTTTAATAGGCCATGAAAGTTACCAAATCTAGCCATCATATGTCCCACAACCGGTCTAGTAAGTGGCCTGCATCTCGTCTGGTTTGACATCACAAAGTGATTTGCATTGTGGTAAGTGCTTGTAAATATGCAGGCAAAGCAGTTTGTGGCTTCAAAGCAGGAGTAGACCAGACTCCTTACTAGCCTTGTCGTGGGTCAGATGATTAGTTTATTGTATGTTTTGAAGCCCAGAAAAGGTTTAAAAGTGGAAATAAAGCCTAAATAGTTTTTGAAAAAGTGCAATGTTTTACATCAGTGAAAAATATATTTGGGGTTTATAGGAACTTAAACTATGTCAATATTGCAAATTAATAGTAATAATCGTAAAGACTTCTCTAGTGAAAAGCTAGAAGTATAATGGCCTGGTTTTTAAATTAAAGCAAAGACTATTTCTGGTGTACTTAAGCTGAAAAGGAGTGCTCCCATAAAACCCTTTTAACTTATAATGAAATTGCCTGGCAGGCAAATGTTTTTACACCATTCTGTGTCTAAGAAAAATGTTAAAAAATAATTGTGATTTTATTCCCCATAAAAATTCCCATGTGTTACTGTTATTTTTTTTGGATACATTTAATTTGTTGAGTGACCAAAAGTGCTCAGCCATACCGGTAATTATTGCATTTTCTGGAGAAAAAAAGGCTGAAAAATTACCATAACAGTGTCCCTTCCATTTAATGAACATTAATTCAATTTAATTTAATTTAATTTATTCCATTTTCACTGCATTAGTTGAAACAATGGTATCAAACATAGAGCATATATAATTATATAAAAAGAAGAAAACTTAGCTAAATTAGATAAGAGAGAAAAAAAAATTATTGCAGTGGGGAAGGACTAGAAAGGAACATACGAACCATTCGAGCTAGTCCACCCAGAAATAATGAAAACTGTGTTCAAGTATATATACCCTGTAGGAACCACAGTGAAATAATCAAATGGAGTCATTACTAATGGTCTTTCGATTTTAGATGTTTTATTATACTAGTATTTCTACAATGCCTGTAGACCTTTTTAGTTAACGCAACTTTATGACTGGGTTATTTACCTCGTAAGACAGTAGAAGATACTCAAATTCAGAGAGCATACTGCATTCCAAGGTCCCCTCTTCTGGATTTTTGAAACTGTAATATTCCTTCTTAAAATCCTTGTTGTCAACTAACCACATTTTTTTCCCTTAACATTATGACCCCCAATGATAATACGTAAAGTAACCAAACCAACTGCATTAGCTGCGATACATGTACATAGTTTGAATCTATCTTTAGTTACCTAAACAGGATTCCAACTTGTTAGCTTTAATTTGTCTGTCTCGTCTTCTTATTTGTCAGAATTTGAAACAAACAAAACAGCCCATCTGGTTTGAGAAATTGGAACAAGTAGCATGTGAAGAAGATAATAAATTTTGCCTTAATTAATGTCCTTTTCTTTCTTTTGTTCTAGTAAAATGCTTCAATTGCTCTGGGTGGGGGCACATAAGGCGAGACTGCCCCTCTGCAAACAGGTTCTCACGCCATGGTCGCCAGGGTGGCCACCCCAGTCGACGTGGCCGTGGTGGCCACCGTGGCGGCCACTCCTCCTCTGGGAGGAAAATTACCAACATTTCTTTAAAATTTTTTTAACTACTTTTTTTTATATTAATAATGCTAATTAAAAAGAAATACACATATTTATTAATAATGGTAATAGGACCAAGGGGAGTCCAGTTTGGTCTGTAATCATATGAGTGATTTACAAAATCAGACAACAGTGAAGCGGGATTCCAATTTGTTAATCATGAGTATGATTACAGACAGAATTGGACGACACAAAGTTCTGTTACCAATTAATCAGAACTATGACAAAATTTAAGAAACGAACTAGCCATCGGTTGAGCGTTAAACGGTTACACGTAGTTATGAATTCTGAAAAACAATAGTTTACTCAACAAAATGCATGACAACAGCGCGCGCAAAATGACGCACACTGTCCAATTACAAAGGCATGACGCATAAACTGTCCTATTACACTGTCCAATTACAAGCATGACACGTACACTGTCCTATTAGTGCTCAAATCGGGCTGCTGATAACCAATCACGTTCGAGAATTTTGTTATAGTTTTGATTAAGAATACTAACTTTACTTACAATGCCTACATACCAACCTACTTTACCAATATATTTAATTTATTGAAACTAAGATTACTTTCAATATACAGTTACTCTTAATTACTTACAATGTTATATTAAATGTTGCTTCTAAGAACATAAAAAGAAAAAAAATTACAGTGGGTTACAGTTGTACTTAAATTGTTAATACAGCACAAGTCTACTTGTAATGTGAAAATTCAATTAACTGGGGATTACTACCCACTTTTTAAAAAAATTTGTGTTAGTGAACTTTCTTTCAGTTTCATATCTTTAATAAGTATTTTAGTTTGAAATCCTTGCAGTTGGGTTCAAATTTGGGTTCTTCTGCAGTACCATAGAAGCAGTTTGCCAATTATTATTAAGTAATTCAGTACGTTAAGCAGTGATTTTGTTACCCGTGTCCTGCGTCCCTGATGCAAAAAAGTCCCCAAAGAAGAAAAATAATTCATGGCACACATCCTGCAGGATGCAAAGATTGATTGAAAGGTGTTTTGGGACAACATTCTGTTTGAGTGATTTTAAAACTGTAATAAAACCACCTCACGTCAAGAGAGCAATATCATTTGCCTATAAAATAGGCCCAGAAGTAATTTCTGAATGACTAAACAGAAGCATTTTCATGCAAATACTCCAATATTAAAGATTTCTTTTATTGGAAATGCTGCCATTTTGATTACGTGATGGAGTGGTTACTCATTATGTTTCGGACCTGATATACACGGCATAAAGTTAACCTTTCTCTCACATGTGAACACTAAAAAAAATGCAACATAAAAAGGTTTTCAAGACTGTATATTTATTTCAGTATTCTGTAATACAGAGTTTTGCTATTTAAAAAAGTGATTTTAGATCAAACGTCTGGTCGCATGAATCCTCAGAAGAGTCTTTAATATATGCGAGTGACTGGGACTATGATTTTTCATGAGGTGAGTCCCAGGACTGACCACAGCAATTGGTAACAAAATCACTGTTAAGTAAAGGGCATAGTTTGGATATTATTGCAAATAAAACATCTTGGAAGACTAAGATCAACTTTGTTCATTTGGGAGTTGGAAATTCGTTCCAAAACTGCCTAAAATAGGAATATTGGGAGCTTAAGAAATGATTATGATGACGGCAATGAGATTGGTACAAAACAATAGGCTTGACAAGCAAAAATAATCGCCTTGTGTGTGCTTTTTATGTTTTGGTACATTTCATTGCTATCCTCAGCAAAACAACGTGAAATGACCATATCATGTTTTTGCAAAAACATGAGCAGATGATGGCAAATTTTTCTTTCCATTTCCTTACTTTGACATCATTCATAGCAATTTAGTCCATTGACACTTAGAAAAATTGTGAAAGAGTTACAAAAACAAGATTGTTGCTTAAGCTCCCTATATATTGATACAAGAGGTGATATGAGGTTTCCAATTCTGTCCAACAAAATGAGAACAGATCGTCTGTTTTGAAGCCTATTTTACAAAAGCCTATTCATACAAAATATTTCCTGAAACGCAACAAAGATTCGCGATACACAACAATATTTCCTGAATCACAAGAAAGTTTTGTGATACCTCTTAACTAACTGAGTTCAAGGTCCATACTGTAAGTTACAGACCGAGTTTTTTCCCGTTAAATCAGGCTATATATTCTTACTGGCCTTAGAGCGGTTTTCAATTGAGTGTCAAAAATAATTATGGTTTTGCTTTGATTTTGCATTGCTTCACACTGTGATTGGCCAGGAAAATTCGTGCCACTTTCTCAACCAACGAGAAGCAAAACCAAAACCAATTGTGATTTGCACACGCATATTTTCCCGTGATTTACGCCGGTTACATGTAATTGCTTTGTATTCTGATTGGTTCATTGTGCTATTTGCACTTGTTGTGATTGGTCAGAGTAATTGCTTTGGTTTTGGTTTTACGACACTCAATTGAAAAGTGCTCCATTTGAACAACAAATTTTAGGTAATCACATGATTTTGAGTGCAATTTAGAATAAATAAACACAAGAAAACTTTTTCAAAGACTCGCAAAATTGCCCTAGCCCGCATTAATTATTAATAATATACATGAAAAAATTGCATTATACAGTAAGTAATTTGTACAAGCAACACAAGTGAATAAGGTGCAAATTAAAATAATGTTTTGTCAATCGTTTTAAAGCTTTTTAATCCGCAAAAACCTGCTGAGAAGTTTTTTTTTTTTTTCAAAGTAATCCTTACCTTCAATATTTCTGGTGCAGGGTGCAAGTCGCATGTTGCAGGATGCACAATGCAAAATAAAGGAAAAAGGATGTATCACAGAAGTCCCTCTTCCCCGTGAAATAAAAGAAATAGAAGACGTCTGCACGCAGGCTACTGGCCTACCGAAAGGATGTGATCAGTCTTTCGAAACCTTTGTAATAATGAAAGACCTTGATAGCCCAATGTGAACTTGAAAATAATGCACCAGAGCACCACCATCATCCTAAAAACTGAAAACATTAGAAGGATATTAGTTTTCGGGATGCAAGTCAAAGCATCATAATGTTCTGGAATCTTTGATGATCAACACGTTACCTGCATGTGTTTCAAGAACTTTTACAAACAATGACAAAAATCAGTTTACCTGTTGGAAAGCTACAGGAACTTTAAGCTTAAACTTATTAAGCTTTCTGTAAATATAACAGGTGTAAAAGAAGCCACCTTCGCACAGGTCATCATAATCATGTAGCTTTTGACTGTTTTCCCAATGAAATTCCGTATTTTTCAACCTTTACCAGGATTCTACTGGAATCACAACGAATCTTCCAACGTAGATTACAATATACCTTTATAATGGCATAAGCCGCTGCTCAAAATGCGGTGTGGCCTCTCAGTGACGGTACAGATGGAAGGGTGAAACACAACGATGTTTACTCTTTAAATGAAAGCTGCTGACCCAAATTTAGCGAGACGGATCAGCCGTGGGAAATTTGCCATGTTTTTCCTTCTGGATAGCGTAGCGGATTGAAATAAGTGAATGTTAATGGTACTTTTACCTAAAAGTAAGCGCCTTCGTGTTTACAAAATGTAAATGAGATGCAAACTGATGTGCATACTATAAAGTCTGACGTCAAAGGAATCTTATAGAGGGAAACTATATGGGTTCTTCCCATGGATTATATACCAGTAAGTAGGGTATTATTTTTGTCTTTTGAAGAGAAAAGTCACACAAACCGTGTCAAAAAATTATGCTAAGTCTTTATCTCAATACCGTTACCGATACAACTTGCAAGGTTCGTTTAGAACAACAGTACAAATCAAATCAGATGGAAATAGTAAAATCAGGGTATAAATTAAAGGGTATAAATTGCATTTTTCCGTGCTTTTTTCAGGGTTACATGCTATGAAAATCCCTTAATTTTTCTATGAAAATGCAATTAAAATACTTTAATTTGCCACTGATGATGATGATGATGATATGATGAAACTTTATTAATTTGTCAAATTGATCTAGCTGACCTAAGTGACAAGGAGCTAACTGGGGACACAGTATATTATACCATGAAAAAATTCACAGGACATGGGTTGTCAGTTCATAGTCTAATTATCGTGTAGGTTTGGCCAAAAAAATCAATATTTTGTGGCATGCAATGCAATTCTTTGTTATTTTCCAGTTTTCTTCGTCAAATTACATAACTTCTTCCCTCTTCTTCTCAAATTACATAACTTCTTCTCCACCCCTACCCACCTGTTCCACAGTGGGGGTTTGACTTTCCATGTACGTCCAATGGTTATGCAATGGAACTGACTTTAACTGTAAAACTTGCAAAAATAAAAACAAAATAAAACTGTCATGAATGAGAAGGAAGCTGTCTGTTAACTTCTTTCCAGGTGGTGTAAAATGATCAAAAGTGGTTTGGCCTTAAACAAACAAAGTCAGGGTCAACCTTGGTCAACCTGATCCCAGGGATGATGCTTAGATTTCCAACAAGTGAAATCTGATGATCACAGGGAGCTAAATTTGGGTCACACCAAAGAGAAAGTCAAGAGTAAAGCAGAAATGGTCTTTCAACCAGACACTTAATTTTTAGGGTTAAATGTATACATCATGTTTGACTGAGAGATTTTCATATTACATCAGATTTGACAGAATGTGATAATGGTGCACTTAAATTAAACTTGTATCAATATTATAAGCAGGGGTTTCAATAAGTTTTGAAATAGCTGTCTGAGCTAACTAAAGTAGGTGACAACCTGATGAATTTTTTTAAGTCATTTGAGTGAAAATACAAAGCAGGCCACGGTAAGAGGTAAATTCTGACAAAGTAGGTGGCAGTAAGCCACCAGTAACCGGCTTTTATTGAAACCCAGTAACTGGCTTTTATTGAAAGCCCTGATTATGATGACACTTTGTGGTGTTTCTTTAACGAGTGTGCAACTCATTAATATGTAATCCTGGACATACCTCTTTCTTTGACCAAATAAACAGTTGAAATTAAGTGCTGTGACATAAGTAATTTTCAAAAAACAAATTGAGGCTTGCAGAGTTTTTGAGTGGATAAAATAATTATACAAAATAATGTGCTATTAGTCAATGTTCGGATGAAGAGTAGTTATTGAATCTGACTTGTAAGTTTGATTTTGTGAGAATTGCCTTTTACAGTGACTTCTTGATTGTCCGGACAATCTCCTCTGGTACCAGATTTTTTCATGAATATTAACAAGGCATAATGAAGATCACTAGAAACTGTCATTATGAGTTACTTTTAATTTAGGCATTGAAAAGAGCATTTAAAACTGGTTTGTTTTCTTTCCAAAGAGTGAATGTTTTAGACCAAAGTCTTTGGATGAAGTTTTTACGATACATACACTATCGCATTAAATTCTGATTTCCTAATATTATTGATTCAGTTTAATTTATTTTTGTGTCATTAATATTCAAATTTTTGATTACCAGTATCTGGACTCTTGGGTATCTGGACTAATTACTCCAGTCCCAGTAAGTCCAGATAATCGAGATTTGACTGTACCACTTTATGACACAAAAAATGCATTTTTTTTCTGTTAAACAAAAACTAGGGTTCCCAGTCCCCCACAGCATTTTTAAAGATCTTATCCTCGACCTAGCTGTGTATTACCCGCTCTAACTGGCGGGGGTTTCATGAAGGCACCACCATCACTCCTTGTTGCTGGGCATTTATTAACACTCCCCAAAGGGGTTTTTCAGTGTCAATTTCTCCATTGAAACAAGAACATGATAAAAATTCACACAAAATTCAGTAAATACATTAAGAGTTTCACTCTTCTTCTGAAGCAGTCATGAACATGACATTGAAATAAAAAATGACATGGGACAGCCAATCTGAATTTGAACTTAATATTTGGCTCTTTGTACAATTTTTTTTTCATTTTCATGTGATTACAAAAACTATGCATCCAAAATCAAAGAAGTACACTGTAAACCAAAGCTGCACACCTCAATCAAGTCCTATAAGCACAATGCTTTGTCATTGTGAATGCTTTGTTATGAGAATGTAGCAACTGACACAATATAAATGATCTGTACATTAAAAATCTGCATTTTGCAACATAAATGTTATTGTCTTTGGATAAACTACCTTGAGTTCTCTTTTTCTGAAATTGTTGTGAATTCCCAGCAATTTCAGCGCTGTTATAACTTTTAGCTAACACTTGCTTATATCACAGAGCTGGCATCTGCATAGCAATGTACTGGAGGCTGCCATCTGCTCTAACAGGTTGTAAATGGGGTACTGGCTGAGCTGTAGTTATTAATGACCTGATGCCAAAAATTTAAGAGTTTCCTTCATATTTAAGTCAATTACTTTATTAATTATTATTTTTATAAATGTATGAATTAGTCTCTTAATATCTTGCCATTTATACAGCGATTATGAATGAAAATCATTCATATACTGTGAACAATACATTAACCCCATTTACACCCTAGTTCAACCTTTTATAAGGGAGCTGGCATCTGCCTCTGGTTCAGCCATCTGCTCAGAGTACCCAGGGCTGCCATTAGAATCCGGCAACCGGCTTTTATAGCCAGCTACTATGGTGAAATCAGTCAGCCTACTCTCAATCTGAAAATGAGTAAAACATGTAACAGCTATAGGAAGAAATGCCAGATTTTTGAGCGGCTACTTTCTCTGAGAAACCATCTTCTGAAAACCTTAATGACAACCCTGTGTACCACAGATCTGGCATCAATTGCAAGTGTATCTACTATGGGCATCCACTCAATGTCAAAGTGACAGAGCTCCCAAAACAGTACCAATGGCCCATGCTGTCCGGTAAATTCTCTCAACATCACTCCAAAAAAATTCACAAAATACATACTTATAATCATCCGGCATTGAGATAAATGCATATTTAAATAAAAAATGAAGAAGCTTTATGACTTAATTATTCACATCTTGATATCCATGTTCGATAAGCAGGACCGCTTTATCATGAATTTTATCATTTAGTTGCAAATTTATTATCTTATTTGTACAGGAGATATTAAAAATCATGCCATTATTTGTTTATACTACTACCTGAGAAATTTATGTCATGCCATTTGTTTATTTTGTCACACATATTTGATTGGCTTTATACAACATGTTATCTAAAATCATGAAATCAAAGTTCAAAATTATCAGTGTTAACAAGTTTTCTGAAATATGTTTTTGAAAGGACATAGAGGTCCTCAAAGTTTCTGAGATTTTGAAACTTCAAAAGCAGATCCAAACTTCTACTGCAGTTGATCAGGGTTTTTTTCCCGGCCTGCAATGTTGTAATTTATGGTGACTTCACAACCATGGAAATGATTACGGCATCTAATCTTGCAAGTGTTTGATAAACTCTGCTGGATTGTACTGCTGCAAACTCTGCACTGACGATAGAAGAAATGGCTCGTTCATTGTCATCACCTTCTTCAAAATCAGCAAGCGACCTCTTGTTGGTATGTCCTGTCATATCGATAATTGCTGACTGAGGTTGCTTTGCAGCTATCAGCTTCTTCACCAAGGTTTTGTGAGCACTGTACATGGTTTGTGAGTATTTCTGCCTGACTTGAAATGGTCTTCATAAAGAAATTGATGCTGTTGATGCCCATTCTCTGTCTTTTATACCACACTTGTGTCTTGGGTCATTAATTCACAGCAAGACAAAATGGACCACTGTTTTGCATTGCGTCAGTGCTAAAGGGAAAATCTTCAATGTACATGTTATGGTGCTCCTGACAGCCCGTCAAACTGAAGTGTTGGGTGAGCAGGTCAACCACATGGTGTGTATCAGTGACTGTGGTGAATAGCTTCAAAGCACTGCTTTGGACCATAACAGCTCTTTGTTGTGAGAGGTGAGTGCCTTTTCAGCATTAGCTCTTTAACAAAAACCTTGTTCATGAAGGAACCTTGCCTCTCCTTTCAGGACATTCCTGCAGCTGGAGAATTCATTATCCTTTCCTATGGAGAAGTTGTCGTCATTTTCTCTCGGGTGTCAGTCCAATGAAGCCAGCATAACTCTCAATCTGTCTGGTTCATACTCTGAACCATCTTTCTTACAGATCTCAGTGAAGAACTTTTGTAACTTTTCGTCCAGTTTTTTCGCTTCATATGTAAGCAGCAAAATTGCTTCAAAGTTCTTGCTTTTGGCCCAGCTTGTCCAAACACTAAGCCAGGTCAATGTACTTTTCTTAGTATTTTGGTTTTCTGCATTTTCTTTAAGTTATAAGTCAGATCTCTTGAATTTCAAATCTGGAAATCTTTCTACCACCTTTTTGTAACTTGCACGATGACGTGATTTCATGATTTTGGTTACCATGGAAACGGTAATTTTCACATGTCTGTAATTCAAATTAAGCTGAAATACTTCTGCTCTAAGCCAATGAAATTGCAGAAAATTCTTGGGTAGTAGTATAAATGATAGAAATGTGTTTTAATTAGTTTCCTCTCCTTATAGCTTTATTACTTAATGATTCTCGTCTTGATATCCATTTTAATAAGGATTACCGTTGATCATGAATTTATCATTATTTTTGCTGCAAATTTAGTAGAATATTATTGTATTTATGATAAAAATGTTTTTTAATTAGCTTCCTTTCCTATAACTTGATAACTCAATGATTCTCATCTCGACATCCATGTTTAATAAGGATGATCAATTTATCATGAATTTTATCATTTAGCTGCAATTTTATTATCATATTTATGATAGAAATGTGTTTTAATTACTATCCTTTTCCTATATAAATAATAACCACATGATTAGAAAGAAAATAACTCAACCGATGTCATTAAGTATTTTGTGAATTTTATAGTGATTGTTTACCCAGCATCCAGGGCACATCTCTTTGCTAGCTGCCATCTGCTCAGTATAATTCACCACAGTGCATCAAACTTCAAGCATACATGTATAAGCCTACAGTTGACTGCGCTGGCTTTCATAATTCTTCCGCAGCATATCAAACAGAGATTGCTGGCATCTCAGCCTGGTCTGCTTGCTATATGTACCAGAGGATGTTACAGTAACTTTTCTGGAATGAATTTACTTTTTTTTTCTTATTCCCATGAATTGTGTAAGTAGCTGTGAAATATAAATTTCCTAAATACCTTTCTGTGAATAAGAAATAAATATTGTAGTCCACTGTATGCTGCAAGTTATTTTCAATGTCCAGCACAACTGTAAGTGCACATGTTGATCAGCAGTGAATTTCCTTCTTAATAATTATTTTATGTGGCCAATCACAGACTCACAGCTACACAAACTGATTGCTAGTTAAGCCATTAAAGCAGTGATATCCCCATACATTGTACATAATAACAACACTCTTGGATGGTGGTACCTCTATGCAATTTACCCAAATTGCAGTGGACTAATTGAGAAATACCTCAATGACTTTGAGACTATGCCCACTCCACCAGTCTGAAGAAGGTTCCATCTCGATATGCTAGTCCCAAACCCTCTCTTTCCTGACATTGAGTGGCTAAAACCTGTAGTCTTTCCATTTCCATAGTTCTAGCACGGGTAGTACTATTTTATGTGGCCAATCACAGACTCACAGCTTTCACAGACTGATTGCAAGCTAGCTAAGCCACTAAAGCAGTGATATCACACATAATAATGACACAATAATGACACTTTTAGTGCAGGAGCATCATACCATTATGCATTTTACTTAAAATGCAGTGGACTAATTGACAAATACATGTACCTCAATGACTTTGAGACTGTGCCCACTCCACCAGTCTAAGGAAGGTTCCATCTCGATATTCTGGTCTTAAACATTCTCTTTCTTGACACTGAGTGGCTAAGACATGTAGCCTTTCCATCTCCATGGCTCTAGCACGGGTAGTGGGAGTGTTCACAGGCTTCAATCTATCATCATTGAGCAGGACATCTTCGTGAAAGGCAAAATCAGGATCCACACCTTCTCCACCTGCTGATTTTGCTCTTGAGAGTGCAACAAATAGGGCTCCTGGATTCTTAGCTTCAAAGTCGTGTTTTCCAGGATGAATCACAATATACCTGAATGCCTCCCCTGCGCCTACAGTCATTCCTTGGCACTTGTGGATTGTGGTTCCCCATGACAATCTTAATGGAACCTGGAGACGCTTGCACCGACATGGACAGTCAGTGCACCGACTTACAGGAACAATTGGCACAAGTGTGGGGTCTTCATCCATATAAGACGGACCCTTATATCCTGGAAACCTTACAAACACCACATCAGGTAATGGTGCAGGGTCATCAGTTGGTCTGGAACCATCATTGTAGACAATGTCCACTACTGTGCCCACTGCTCCATTGAACAATCCCCATGTAGCCTTCAGGTTTACTGTCAGCATCACTTTGCTGTCACGGCAAAGATACAGTAGTGGAAGTAAACCACCTGCCTTATTGCTGTCAGCCTTCTGTGCGTGCCTGCCATTGTCAACTGCCTTGATCCTTGCTACTGGATGGTCTGGATCCCGGTTACAGTCAAGCAGCTTAGCTTTATTGCGTTCCCATTCCAAACGATGTGTTGGGAAGACATAGAGGCCTTGCTCATCCATCCTACTAAGAAGTTCTGGACCATGGCTTATGCGGAGATTGTGCCACTGAAACTTCTGCAGCCAGTGGACTTGCTGGGGTGTTGTGGAATATGTCCTCATTGACATTAGCACATTTCTCAGCTGCTCTTCAGATTCAGTTTGTCTCACGATCTGAGTTAGCTCAACAGCACTGTCAAAGCTCGTCCAGACCAATCGACCATGGTTAGATGGTGCACTACGGCTATGGTCAATGTACACTGGCGTATCGCACACAGGAGGTAGCTGTACATCATCTCCCATAAGCACTACAACAGGAAGGGCTCCCCAAAGCTCTTCTGCATTGGCTCCTCTGTTAATTGCATATCGTGTATGCTGTTCCATCCAGCCAAGAGTGGTGCGGCCAAACATTGATCGCTCATCGCCAATCAGAACTTTCAGATTCTTGCACCTGTTCTGAATTTTCTCTAACACAGGACCTGAAGGTACAGTTAGCTCATTACAAGATCTTCCACCAGTTGGGATTCCTAAAAAGCTGTGAACAGTACTGCCTTGAACAAGATAGGCAGAATTTCCAGTGGGGGTTATCACCTGTACTGCGTCATTCTTTCTGAATAATTGCCGCACTAGCCTCTGAAGGCACTTGATAACATATGACTTTCCTGTTCCTGCAGTTCCGGAGACAACAAGGCGCAAAGGATGATAATCATTCTGGTTCTCAACAAAGGTGTAGAGTGTGTGCAATACTAGACTGACTAGAGCTCTCTGATTGTCATTTAAGGACACTGGAGACACATCTGGTAATTCAAGGCCCACAGTTTCGTGTTCTTCAGCTTGTTTGATGGTTTCTTCAAGCCATGTCTTTGGGTCTTTACCCTCAGGAAGAATGATGGAAACACTGCTCCAGTCATACTGCTCTCCACCATCATCATAATCAAAGTCCTTCTCTACACCTTCAAATCTCTGATTCTGGCCTGCATAGACATCAACCCAATCTGGTTGTTCTTCTGCTTCAACAGCATCACCCTCCAGGTTGTCTTCAAATACCGGTTCTTGTGGATGCTCTGCATAGTGCTTTGCCTTAGAGACTTGCGCCTTCACAAATGTTGGGCACTCGTTAGTTGCAACAAAGTCCTTGAAATGATCAATCCAAGATTCAGAATCTCCCTTTACTTCTTGGATGTGAAACCAGTTTGGCCAGTGTAAGAGGAGCATTGATCTACAGTAGTCCTCACTCAATGGCCATGTTGCATGTGTAGCACCCCCACTTACAACTGGAACCTTGCCATCCTTAGATGCAAACTGGTACCAAGAGCAATGCTGGTCCTGTGGTCGTGCAAGGTACTTATCCAAAGGGGTGCTGCGTGTTGCAGTGTTGCCATCACGTTCTAGGCGCCTTGACCCTGTCATTGACAAATACGTAAACTGACGGCTACAATGCCAAAGTGCTAATCCACTAAGCTCAAATGACGCCTCAGGACCACTGATGTCTCGCCTTCCCACCGTCTTTATTAGCATCTTAGCACAAATTGACTTCCCTGTCACTTGGTCAGCATCAGCTGTATCTACAGCATTTACCATGTCCTCAAAGAGGTCAGCAGTAGCGCCAGTGGGTTCACTGTCTTTACATGCATAGCCACACACATAGTCAATTATAGCTATGATGTCATCTGTGCTGGGATTGTCTGGGGAAGAATTTGACAGAATCAAGCTTACATCACCATTTGCTCTCCACGACTGCAATTGATAACACGAATGCTGAATCACACGTGGGTGGTCACGTGGCATCTCAAGGCGAGGGGCTCCATTGTGATCATTAACAATTTCTGGCTCACTGTGCAGTTTCTTCCCTGGGCAAAACTCACTTCCAAATTCCATGCGGCACACCCTCTCATTAGGCTGCAATCCTTGCTCAGGATGACGAGGTGTCCTCAAGCAGTAATCTGAACAACTGTGTAACCCAACTCGGTTCACCAAAAGCAAATGATCCTCCAGCATCGCATCTTGGGTTGAAGCTATATCCATCAGCATCTTTACCAGGGGATCTTGGTCATTCAGTATTGGGTTAGCTGAACCCTCAGGTAGAGGCCAGAGATCTTTTCTTAGCTTTCCTTCCTCATCACTACCAGCTGGGTGTAATGCCGTCATGGCTAGGTTTTCTTCAGCCCACTGATTAAGTATGGCAGCATACTCATCTTCATCACACTCATCTTCACGAGCTTGGTGCAACAGCTGATGTGGCTGTCTGTCCTCTCTCCAGCTAAGTTGGTGCCAGTGGATTTGACCCCGGGACTTGGCAAATTCATACCGGTACCAATAGTCAGAGACACCAAACACAGGCTTTAGAACCTTGTCATGGTATGACTGCGTACGCAGGTCAAAATAGTTTACCACGATGTGGGTATTCTCTTGCACAGCCTTGTAGCGAGCATTGCTATCATCAGCAAGGTTTACTTCTTTCCCGTGGTCTGCAAAATGTACCGTTCAAGTAGTCTTCTGAGTGGAGGAAAGTAGAACTCAGCGCAACTTCCAGTCATAAAAAATGAAGGCAATCCTTTCTTCTCATTCACCATGAACTCAACCAAGGCTCGAAGCTCTCTCCGCCTTTGATGCCAGTACTGAGCAGTGCCACGCAAATTTGCTCCAAAATACAAGAGCTTGTTGGTGAATGAAGTATCACCTCTTGCTAGTTGCTCCTGTAGATCTGCAACCGTTAACTGGGGATCTCCTAATTGCTGATCGACAAAGTATCTACTCTGTTCTAAGGCACGCTTCCTCATGATCATGTTGTGAACAACGAACTTCCATACTTTGTGTCTAGCAAACCTCCCATCCTGATACCACAGTAGGTGCTCTGCCCAATCATGTAGTGTGGGACACGTTATTGGACGATTGATATGAAAATCGCCTTTTCCATATGGAAACAAGCAGGGGAAAGCCATTGTGAAAAAATATGGAGTTGTAACTCAGATGCTGGGGTTGTGTCTGTGCTCGGCCATGGGATCACAGGTTGTTCATGACCTTGTTGAATCCGTTCTGTTTCAGCTTCCTGGGGTTCAGACACAACTTCATTTATGGCTGCTTCTACCTGTGCCTGCACATTCACTCCTGGCTCAGGAAGAATAACCCCAGAGACTGTCGAGTCATCGCTACTATCTGTTTCACCTGCATCCAACTGTTGTGGGGCAGGACCTTGATCGTCCATGTGTTCTGTGCTTTCAGAAAACTCGACTGTTCTCAAATTGGGCAATTCACCATCAGCTGGTAAATTCTGCAGACGAGCCTCATCAATAACTACATCAGCGTAGGCAGGATTATTGTCCTTCAGCCAACGGAGAGCACCTTCAACCTGTTGTCTTCTAACCCTAAAGTCCTTATGAGTGTCATCTTTCCCCTGCCTTCTCACACGTATGATGTCCACTTCTGCTGGTAGACGAGGCAGAATAGTGGCTGGTTCTTGAACTGCTTGAGGGAATGCAATGCAGTGACCCCTAGAGGCAATTCCTCCATGTTTCAACATGTGCACATGTACAGTGGGTGCTAGTCTAGCTATCAACATCTGCTCAGCATCTGACATTTCACACAGTTCCTCAGGGACAGACATTGGATTCATGTTGTTTTCCTCTGACCAAACTTTTGGTACCTTCTTATCTCTCCTGCAGCGAGTGCACATGTTCCTTGTGACTTTACCTTCCAATCTCCGTTCGTTGCAAACTTCACAACAACTGAACATATATGTCATCTGCTCCACCTCAAAATTCCGTATAGCAAAGTATGCATTGTCTTCCACTTGACTTGACCCTGCTGGTGGAGGTGGTGTTAGATCGCCAAGAACTTCACGCAGTCTTCTTTCCTCCTCAGTAACTCTCCTTTGATTGCGTCGCTGTCTTTTTCTTCTCTCATCGTCTGTTTCATCTACACCAGGATGCGCAAACTCATAGACCACTCCTACTGCCCTTGCTCTGTCAATTAGACTACTATCTTCTAAGTGGCCATGGTTATTTAATTCAGGAACAGGCTGCTGTGCTTCCAATAAGTTGCTTGCTTCCAAACTAGAACAGTCTTCTAATACAGTATTCTCCCTTTCAATGTGTTCTTCTGGTAAAATTAATGATTATTGTACATAAACGTCAGGATATGCTTTGAACTGAACTGTAACAACCCAATTCAAGCTAGTAAAAGAAAATGGAAAGTATAACAAAGGTGGCTGTCATGTTTGGATACCCTGGCTAGGTTACATTTCCAATAGCCATCCCCAAATGCAAAATTTGAATACATGTGCATGTGTTAAAAATTAATATTATGTACAATATTTATAATATAATATTATGTATAATAACTTCAAGTTATTGTAATGTACGGTACTATGCCAATTTAATTTCCTTTCTAATAGATTTCAGTAGATGGTTGATTAAAAAACAGTTATGGACCCTACAAGAACGAGCATCAATTGATCTGATGTACAGTACAAATATGTATAGATTACCCTAACAAACAAAAAAATATGGCAGTGATAAAAATTATGGCGAATCTTGGGCCATACCGGTATAAGGCCTAAATGTGGAAATGATATGAGACCAAATTTCGCCACATTCCAAGCTACAGAAAGTATATTGGGAAGAAAATTCATGTTATCCATTATATGGGAGAGCTATGGGAATAGAATGCTCATAGAAATCCCACACCATTGGCACATTTGTTTGCTGCCTCACGCCTTGCACAGAATTGATATGGGATGTCCACTCTTTTCAAATCCCATATTATTATCCATACCAGCTGATACCATTGATAATAGAATTTCCATATGAATACCATAAAAGCTCTATTAAGCCCCCCGTCTCTATTAACCCGCCAGTCTAATAAGGCCCCCCCCCCTCCATTTGCGAAATGAGATTTTGTAATTAGTCCCTCCAACCCCAATTCTCTCTTATGAAATCCACTTCATGCAGCCCGTTGGTTTGTACTCATAAATAAACAAATAATACCATAAAGGCTGTAGCTATGGAGGGGTGGTGTTAGAGAGGGGGGCTTATGTCAAATTAAATACACGCCATTTTCATGTTAAAAAAGGCAATGAAACTTTATTTATACATGGTTAAGATTTAAAGCTGCAAGCTTGTGGGGCCATGTGGGAGAAATGTTGGTTTTGAGGAAAAGGGAAAACTGGAGTACCTGAAGAAAAAGTCTCGGAGCAGAGTACAGAGCCAGAACTCAGTGCACATATGACGCTGAGTCATAAGTGGACAAAACTCAAACAATGCAGAGAAACGTTATTTAATAAAGAGCAGCAAGCAGTATTATACACATAAGTGTATATTTGTTTAAAAACAAACCAAATGGGTTAAAGCGTGAAGTGACCAAGCATTCCAGATCGAATTGGAATTTAGAAGTGTTGGCTTTTGAGGACAGGGGAAAACCAGAGTACCAGGAGAAAAACCTCTTGGAGCTGAGAAGAGAACCAACAACAAACTCAACCAACATATGACGTCGAGTCCACGAATAGAACCTGGGCCACATTGGTGGAAGGCAAGTGCTCTCATCACTGCACCATCCCCGCTCACAGATATTTTAATCTAGTTTACTATTCCTGTGGCATTCGATATCCAATAAATTAACTCAAGCAGATCACTATTGTTTTCAAATTCAGTGGCTGGTTGGCATTTCCATAAGAAAAAGTTGGTAAAATTATATTTTTGTCAAAAACCACATTTATTAAGCTTTCTATTGATATACAGTACGCAAGAGTTTTCTTTAAACTGACTCATGTATGAATTTTTTCCTGAGGAACATATTTGAAGGCAGGCAGAGCTTTTATGGTAGTCATTCAAACAAAATACTGTTTACTGCTCTTTGCTCTGTTTGAGTTTTGTACAAAAACTACTTTAATGAGCTTGTAATGTCTCAAGTGTCAATATTACCATTTTGAAATGCTGAAAACTATATTGGATGCAAAGAAAACCCAAAAATAATGGTTGAGTTTTGTTTGAAATTATTTTGCCAATTTAGCAAAACTATAAATGAACCTCTTTGACTTTAGGATGGCAAGGATCGAAATGGATTGCAACTTGAAAAAATTGGGCCAAAGTTTTCAAGTTCTGTGCCGTGCAAAAAAATAGCCAAATACATATTATATATAATAATATCTTTGTTTTGGTGTTACAGGGGCATTTCAGCCATAAGCAATACTTGAGGGCCCTTGGTTATTGACCTCTAAAAAAACACAAAAGTCACCATGACATAGCCCCTTTAAGATGAAAAATTAAGCCCCCCTCTCTATTAAGCCCCCCTTTCTAATAAGCCCCCCATTAATGAGGCCTGAGATTTAATAGCCCCTGGGGGCTTTATAAAGCTTTTACAGTATATTATACAGTTGTACATATAATAAATGGGAATTCTATGGGACAAAAAGGTATCACTGAAACAGAAGCCCATATAAACTCTGTTGGTACTAGAGAGCATAATAAACTATTGTTATTATTGCTCTGCATTCAAGAGTTGGCAAAGCTATGTTAATGCTACAATCAGCATGTTTTTGCACAAAGATACCCTAATGCTTGCAGTGTTCATGTAAACTTTCTAGGCAGACAAACTCAGCTGAATTAGACATAGAAATTAAACTCTCTGTTTTGCCTCAGGTCAGACCAAGAAAACAAGTTTAGAATTTTGTTTAAAAAAAATTAATCTAGAATACCTAGTTAAGTTTCTAAAAATTAATGATGCAACTCAAGATGAGTGCATACCATGAACTAAACAATCATTTAATGCCTAGGGATGGTATTACTGCTCAAAAGCCACCTAATTAATTTTATAGCCAGCACAAAGAACAACAGACAGTCACTTTTGCGTTTGAAAATAAGTACTTGGGGGAACAATAGCCTATTCCAGGCGTTTAGATTGTGGGGAGTGGCGTCAAGGTCATCCCGAGAATGAAAGATGTTGTGAGGGAGTGGGAAAAATTATGACAGAGGGGGTCTCATACCATTTCTGACATTTCTTCACCATTTCTTTATCCTTATAAGGGATGAGCAAGATATTAATTTTGCATGTATGGTGTACACTGTTTGCCTCTAAATGTGTCAATCACGTAAATGCTCATATTCGGACAAAAAGTTTCTAGTCAACAGTAAGAGCACGCACTTAATTATGCCTTATACACTTACTAAGAATATACTAATACACTTACTAAGGATTAGGCAAACCACTAGGTATGCAAAAGAATAAATACAAGTACAACTTAGTGCACTGTTTGAACAATATCAAGTCACACAAGAATTTTGAGGACTTTAAGGAAAGGGAATAAACTGTTTTGTAGATATTAGAGCATTTATTTGGACTGTAACCTACATGTAAATGTTTGCAGCACTTAAATAAAACAAGATTTCTGGAGACATTCACATGGGATGCATAAATGAAGGGCTGGGGGTAATTAAGCTGCCTATATCAAATTTTAGGTTGTTTTTAGATTTTTATCAAAAATGAAACAATAATCGGTGAAAAAAAAATCAGACAATGTTTTCCAATCAAATTGCTTGCAGTTCACTTGCAAAAATTTGGACAAATCTGAGAAAAATAAAAAACCACCTAAAATTCAACATAGGTGTAGGCAGTTTATGCTCCCAGCCCTTGATTTTTTTGATAAAGGCCCATGATTCTATTTAGCGGCCACAATATACAATGAGAAGTGTACCTGTATTAGTAACGGCTGTTGCAACGGGAACAGGGTTTAGATTACCAATGTTATTCTCTGGAGGAACATTGTCATGAGCATGGCATTCTACAAAAAAAAGTTCCACTAAATTCATTTGTAATTACTGAACTGTAATGCTACTCCTACTGCCCTACAGTGTATGCTCTGTCAATTACACAATTATCTTCTAAGTGGCCATGGTTATTTATTTCTGGAACAACAGGCTGCTGTGTTTCCAATAAGTTACTTACTTCCAAATTAAGACAGTCTTCTAATACATGATTCTCCCTTTCATCACGTTCTTTAATTTGCTAAAATTAATGATTATACGTGAACTACATGTAACATTGTAAAATGCAGGGGGCAAGCATGGCAAAGATATTTGCCATGTTTGGGTACCCTAGCTAGCTTCCATTTACAATAGCCACCCCAAAATGCATTTGAATACATGTGCGCCTGTTAAAAATAAATTATGTGCTTTTATTTACTTTTATAAATAGTGATTTAAGGTGATTTTAATGTACTGTCAATTTAATTTCCTTTTAATAAATTTTAGTAGATGGTCAAAATAATAAAACAGTTACGGTATATACCCTACAAGAAAGAGCATCTACGAAATTGAAATTGCAATCTACATTGTATGTCAACGTAACTGGCAAAACCACCATTAACAAACCCAGCCACAACAAAATACACAACACACTACTTAAAAAGGCTGAACATTTTTATATGCAACTATGGGGATGATGGGGGTGGAGAGGACCCTGCGCATACAAGTATGTGGGGCAATTGACTTTTTGGAAAATTTTGTGGTCAAAATTCCAAACATAGGGATGGAAAAATGGATAAAATCAAATAAAATATCTCCTCCTTGGGCCAGCTGTATCCCTTTAAGTATTGAATTTGTTGTTAATCAAATGATGGTAGGTATACATATAGCACAAATAATTACAGTCAGCTACATTATGATACATGTAAATGACTTTTTTCACGTGGTGTTTTTAATTTTATTTTTTCAAGAATTATTGGGTTCAGAGAATTGGTTTCTGTCAATTCTGATAAGGCCACAAAGTTTTCAAAGTAATTTTATTTCGTAATAAAACTTCTTTTCAAAAGTGTCATTAAACCCAAAACAATTCAATTCAATTCAATTCAATTTTTATTCACACTTATTTGGCTTAAATACAAATGTTTATAATAGAAATAAATAATAAACAAGCAGAGCATTATATTATGTGATTTTACCTTCTAGGGGAGAAGTGCGTAGTGGCCAAAGGAGCAAGGCTTTCGTGTTGGCCACTACCTCTGTGCAATTACAGATATGGGGGAAGTAGAATGTAACACTAATTATAGAGCTCTGGTGATTAATTAGAGTCGAAAATACATCAGTAAGGCAAACTGTACAATTACATAAGTATAAAATAATATAGCTGGTTTTTTTAAAATTATGTTTGGCTATCAAGTAGAAAACGTTTGTATTTTTTCTTGAAAACAATTTGAAGGCAGACACTTAACTACCATTGGAATTGTTTCCCAGGTTTGTGATGCCACTACTCTGAACCGTGCTAGTCCATAATTAGTTCTAGAAGATGGTCTGTATAGGTTTTGACTAGTGGCGAATCTTGTATTATGCTTATGGACATCAAAAGCTAGGGAAATGAGATCATGGAGTGCAGGGGGGTGTTTCTTATTTATTGCATTGTAATTTATGGACAAGGGAACCAATTTTCAACTTAAAAATGTTCTCTAACTTAAGGATATCTAAAAGAGTAAAGTATGGTGTTGCATTTTCTCTTTTATCTGCAAAGAGGATGCAGCGGAGGCAGTTGTTATGGCTTATTTTTATCTTTTTTAATCTAGTTTGGCATGCTGTACCCCAGCTCATTAACCTGTAATTTAGATACAGATATATAAGCGTATAGTATAGTTGTTTGAGCGTATTCATAGAGACATAGTATCTGAGTTTATATAAAATTCCAGTGTTTTTTGCTATTTTGTTGTTAATGTACTGGAGCTGGGCATCCCATTTTAAGTAATCATCGATAAAGATGCCGAAGTATTTAATTTGAGATTTTTGTTCTATGTCACAAGCCGACACTTGAACATCAACTTTCTTCCTAGGCGAAGTTATTAACATAATGTTATAATGGGTCTTCTTAAAGTTAATTGATAGCTTATTTGCTGTACAATATTTTAAAACATTCCCAAGTTCTTCATTTATAACTCTTTGCAATTGTTCTGGGTCTTTTGATGAAAAGAAAATATTTGTATCATCAGCAAAAATTCTAAAAATCAGTTTCTTGAGGATTCAGGTAGGTCATTAATATACAGCAGAAAAAGTAGTGGTCCTAAGGCGGAACCTTGAGGGACACCACACGTAATGGTTTTTAAGCTGGATTCTGTATAACCAACTTTTGCAAACTGTTTACGATTAGTTATATAGCTTGAAAACAAGTAGTTTCTTTGATGCATAATAATGATGAACAACTACTTAGCCTGCTTGCACAAAACACACTTGTTTCTCCTGAAAAGGCATTTGTTTATAAGCTGTTTGCAAATATTCATCTATGGGGAGTAAATAGTAATTTTTTTGCAGTAATAGCTAAAAAGATCATGGGTGAACATAACATACATGTACATAAATATTCATACAAATCCTAAACTTGCTCTTGCTCACCGCAGAAACAGAACTATAATGGTCAAAAAAAGCCTGAAGAAATAACTCTGTTGTTCAGCTTTGTTGACTTTGTTTCAATTTTCATGCATGGTAACTGTAAAATGTGGAATAAGTAAATCCAATTGCATCTTAAAGTTGAAAATTTGAAAAAGCATGTAATCCCATGATTCTATTTACTAGCCACCAATGACATACGTACCTGTATTACATGTAGTAGCCGTTGTTGCAATGGGAACAGGAATTTGATTTCTAATGTTATTCCCTGGAGGAGTATCGTCATGAGCATTGGATTCTATAAAGAAAAAAAAAGAGCCATTGTTATTATCGAACTGTAATGCGAGAACTCCTACTCCCCTTGCTCTGTCAATAAGACGACTATCTTCTTTGGCCATGGTCATTTATTTAGGGAAATAAATTTATTGGTACGTAATGACCGAACTGTAAATTGCACCCTCATGGAAATGCAAAATAAAAGTGTATGTTTTTAAAGTGATAAGTTCAGTGATGACCTCCGACAAAACATTTGCTGGAGTGCATGGTGCTATGAAACCACTTAAGACATCTATCAAAATAATACAGAAATGCTTCGATCTTCCAATGCAAATCGGGAGACTCTGTTCGCAGGGTTCATGTTTGATGACTCATGCAAAACAAGACAAAGAAACAGTACGAAATATTCAGCCGGAAAAGCAATGAGAGTAAATCCACACAACTTAATATAATTTACAGTACCGTAAATTCAGGAAAATTGCTTGAATATTCTCCAGAGAAAGCAGATCGAGAAAAATCCAGAACCACAATCGGTTGACAAACAATCAACAATCCATAAGGACAATCTAGCGGCAGAATCTTCTATTTTATGGCCAATCTTCCTATGGATAACATTCTTCGACAGTATTTTGGATTTGAGCGCCCATTTTCTTTTTGGTATGACTCAGTTGGTCCTACTCCCCACTCCTACAACACAGAGTTGCCAAGCAACATATGGCACTCATATGGCATTATTTTAATTTTACCTGGAAATCTTCTCGCCTCATGCTGCTCCAAGCGTGAATTTCGCCTTTTTTCTTGCAGCTGTTCCCTCTCTACTTCTCGCCGCTCCTCGGTACTATTCCTTCTTATTTCCCGATGGCGTTCTCTCTCTCGTGCACTCTCCTCTTCACTCCTGCTCCTTCTCAATTCCCGTAGCCGCTGTAACTCTGTTTCACGTTCTTGCTCCGTTCTGTTGCTTCTCATTTCTCGCAGCCTTTGTACTTCAGCTTCGTGTTCTTCCTCCGTTCTGCTCCTTCTCATTTCTCGCAGCCTTTGTACTTCAGCTTCACGTTCTTCCTCCGTTCTGTTGCTTCTCATTTCTCGCAGCCTTTGTACTTCAGCTTCGTGTTCTTCCTCCGTTCTGCTCCTTCTCATTTCTCGCAGCCTTTGTACTTCAGCTTCACGTTCTTCCTCCGTTCTGTTGCTTCTCATTTCTCGCAGCCTTTGTACTTCAGCTTCACGATCTTCCTCCGTTCTGTTGCTTCTCATTTCTCGCAGCCTTTGTACTTCAGCTTCACGTTCTTCCTCTGTTCTGCTCTTTCTCAGTTCTTGCAGCCTTTGTACTTCAGCTTCACGTTCTTCATTTGTTCTACTCCTTCTCATTTCTCGCAGCCTTTGTATTTCGACGTCACGTTCTTCCTCCGTTCGACTGCTTCTCATTTCTCGCAGTCTTTGCTCCTCGCCCACCCGCTCTTCTTTGGTTCTGCTCCTTCTCATTTCTCCCCGTCTTTGTGCCTCAGCTTCACGCTCCTCCTCCGTTCTGTTGCTTCTCATTTCTCATCGTTTATTTAACTCCACTTCGCGCTGCTCTTCAGTTCTGGTTCTTCTCCTTTCCCTTTGTCGTTCTCGTTCTCTTTCTCTCTTCCTTCGTTTCTGCTCTTCTGTCATAGGTCTTCCAGGCATCATGCAAGCTGATGATTTAAAATTATAAAATCTTATAAAGATATGCCAAAAATTGCAATACAGAGCAAAAAGCAGCTCTCAACAAAACAAATTAAAAACAAACACTCCGCTTTAAGTTTATATCCCGCCGAGATGCTTGACTTGAATAACTGCGTAGCCACCAATGTGGTCCTGACCACAGCTATATATGTCAAACCTGTTTTGGATTAAACCGGCGAAAAATGCAGGAAAAAATATTTTCCAAACCGTATTCCACCTAAACACGACAAGAGTCGACTGCGAGCTTTAGTTGACGTAGTATGGCCATGTAGCCGCGTCAAGCTGCAGAAAGAGCGCGAAGTTAACCTAACTTGAGCCTGCGATCTAATCTAAAACCAGTAACTGGTCAGCGGTCAACTTAAAAAAAACAGCTGACCTCGATGAGGTCTTAACTTGAGCCCGCGATATGGTCACGTGACATTGGTCAGCGGATACCTTGTTTTGACAGGTGTCAATTGGCTATAAGATAGATGTCCAGTATCAAAGATGCACGCTGTAAACTAGCTGGTCAGCTGGGCCAGGTGGAGTATGGCCGCCATGTTGAATTATTATGATTATTATTAGGATATTATTAATTATTGGGCAACTCCACCGTCGTTGTCGTCGTCGTGCGCGCCCACGAGCAATACCGCTAGCCGTTTTTACCATGAGAAAAGCAGTTGACGGGTTTCTATAGGTATGGTGCTCCGCTTGGTGGCCCTGTGGGCCGCCGCAGCTCCGCTATAATGTATATAAACCTGATTTGTCATTTCTTGCATTTAAAAATGAAATAAATTGGTGTTTACTTTATCTGTCAATTGGTTTCACAACATTTTTTGTCTCCTGCAAGAGAATCTAGCCAGTTGCAGACTGTAGAATATCAGTGTCCTTAGTTTGTTTCAAAAAAGTGAGGGAAATGTGAACAAAAACATCTTTAACCGACACCATTTACCAAAGTAGTGAAGCAAATTTATCATTTATCATTTTGATCTCTTATAAGGCCATTTTCTTACAGGTCATATGTTTAGTGCAAAAATAAAGGTAAATTAAACACGACCCTACACTGCAAAACATCTTTCTGACATTTTTCCACTGACTTAAAGAAAAATTAAAGGTATTTTTATGACCCTTTAATGTAGCACTTAATTGGAATTAAAGGAGACTTTAAATCATCAATCAAACATTTACGTTGAATTAAAGGGGAATTAAAAGTGTTTTTAAGACAATTTAGGCAGCTCACCTAAAGTCTATTAAATAAGCCTTTTGGTCATCTTTAACGACAAATTAAAGTTGCTACAAAATGGTTCATAAGAAGACTTTAATTCGAACATTAAAGTCAAATTAAAGCAACATTTCAGGACTTTCCTGTAAAACTTAAAAATCCACAAAACACATCAAATGTTAATCTTTAGGTTAGCTTTAAGCCTAATTAATTCAGTTATTTCGTCCTGTGTGAGTTTGCCGAAACGACATTTCAGGTCACTTGAGCACATACAAGTTACTGAGAGTGAGGTTGCAAGGACCACAGACGTTGCTTCAGAGCTTAGTAAAATGCAGTTGGTATGTACTTGTAGACAGCTATAGCATTTATGTT
The DNA here is from genome assembly GCA_016490735.1 of Pachyseris speciosa. Classification (NCBI taxonomy): domain Eukaryota; kingdom Metazoa; phylum Cnidaria; class Anthozoa; order Scleractinia; family Pachyseridae; genus Pachyseris; species Pachyseris speciosa. Next base: position 514,724 of record JAEMWC010000004.1, read on the forward strand.
TTGAAAATGAAGCCCCACTTATAACAAAGACATTTTACAAGACTTAGTCGGCTGCGCTGTAGGTACTGTAATGGAGCAACCTCATTCCCAGGGTCTCTCTTCTTCCCATCCCCTGGAGCGAGAGAGAGAGAGAGAGAGAGAGAGGGACCATGGGACGGGAAGAAGAGAGACCTTGGGAACAAGGTTGGTAAAGGAGAACAAGATCAATGCGTCTGCAATATTGTTGAAGGCCCCGTCAATTGAGGGCACATTGTAGCGTACACAACAAGGATGGCGAGATTGAGATGCTAACCTTTGTGAACGTCTCCGAGAAGTGTAACCTGACAGCGGCACAGTCGAGGCTATATTAGATTATGTCTTCAAGCAGCTAACATTTATAAATTGCACCAGAAATCAACACCATCTATTTTAGACAAGATAACGCAGGATGTTATCACTCAGCGTCACCTTTATTGGCGATCCAACAAGTAGCCACCGAGAATACATTACAGTTGTCTCGAGTGGACTTGGTTCTGCTGTACTGTAGTGTGACAGGCAGTTGTTATTCAGCACAAATAACGAGGTTGTTTTGTGTAACAGGTATCCCAACCCAACTCTCTCCCTTCCCTTGAAAGAAATGTTTCCAACATAGGCTGTATCTATCTAAAGTCATTGCAATATGGCTTTATAGAAACAACGATGAATGTGAATCAAGACACAAGGATCGCACTCCTTTCTGCTCGTTTCACACTCATTACAAGTACCCTGATCTCTTCTCCGATAAACGAGCGCAAAAAAGATTGAAACATCATCAAGTACGTTATCGGTTTTCACCACCAAAACAACAATGAACGAACCTAGATCTCTAGAAGAATACATATTTTGCCTATATGCTGCAGGTAAAAATTAAATTTAGGTAAAATGTTTTAACCTCGGTTTGATCTCAATTCCCTTTGTTTGCTAGCATTAATTATCAATAATTAGCTAAGAGACAAAGGGATTTGAGACTCAACCTAGGGTAAAAATATTTTACCTAGGTTAAAAATATTTTACCCGAATTTAATTTTTACCTGCAACAAATAATCCAATTCTAAGGGACTGTGAAAGTTTTCTGTTTATTCATTACTCTGTATCATAGCTTTGGCTTGATATATATTTCACCCTTTAAACCCTAATATCAATGTGTAATTATTCTCCACACTGTTCTCCATACATTTCCTGTGGTTCAGTTGATGGGAGTTGTATTGAACATTTTACTTAGTGATCACGCAATGATATTTCAAAGGAGAAATCTGATGCTGGTCACTATGAGGGGTTAAAGGGTTAAGAGATATAGATGCTGTTGTGGAAAGGATTTTAACGTAGGTTTAAATGAAATTCTTTTGTCTTCTAACCCTAATGATTCATGATGATGAATAACTAGGGTTAGGAGACAAAAAATTTCATTTTGTCCTACAGTACATATACCATCTGTTTCAAGAAAACTAAACATCATTTTTCTTTTTGTTCTCTTTTAGACTGATAAGTTTGTGGATGAAATTCAGAGTTTGAATCTTCAGTAAGTAGACCACTTATTTCAAATTAATTTTACAACTGTCCTTCAACATTTTTACGTAAAATTGTACAGCCCTCATTAATATTTAGATATACAATGTACCCATACATGTATGTTTGTGATAAATTAAACCAAGTATTTTTTCCTTTCCCTACTGTCCATTTTATTGTTTGCAAATAGGTTATTGTTCTTACATGCAGGATGGTTATAAGCCAGATGGAGATAACAATGAGTGCGGAGATGACTATGATAGCAGAGATGATGAGAGTGAAAGTGAAGGAGTGCAAGATAATGACAATAGTGGTGATGCTTATTAAACTCCAGAAGTACGAGAAAAGTATTGCGAAGAGTTTCTTCTAAGATGACATTGCCAAGGGACCAGGGACAGACTAGAATTAATTATGGCGAAATGTCTTTATATGTCCAACATAATAGCTTCTGGATATTTAAGCATGGCGTGTTTGATTTATGTTTAGTTACAGTTGTAATCATTGACGTGGATACTGTTGGAGAAACGAGCATTGATGTTACTGTAAAATCTCTATTAAGCCCCGTCTCTATTAAACCCCCCTCTAATATACCCCATGTTTGGAAGTATGTTCTTGTAATAAGCCCCCCTCTCTAATAAGCGTCCCCTTATGGGACATAAGATATTGTAACTGGTCTCTTCTATTCCCTCTAACAAAATCCACTTCATGTGGTCCGGTCGGTTTATTCAAAACAAATATACACTCAATTGATTCTGTGGGACGTTAAAGAACCCACGCACGTTCGAAAAGAGTAGGGAACATAGTGTCTGGTGTGGTGGTCTATCTCTACTACATTGTGGCTATGGGGGGAGGGATTTGCAGTTACGGGCCTACAGTAATTGACACAAGCTGTTGTAGTGTCCCTGCCAGGTCTCTGGCGAAGCTAATGAAATAAAATAAACACATAATCTTTGCCAGATACCACAAGACCCTTGCCACACATGGCCTAGCACGAATTGTTTTAAGTGCTAAATTAAGCAGCTGGTTCACAATCTTTGTGAGAGAAGTTCTTTGCAAAGTGTGCCACAAATATGTGTGCCACAAATGGCGACGACAGTCATGTGTTTCTTTCATGGAATGGTGAAGCTCTGTCTTCTAGCCAAGTTAGCAAGGCTATGAAATCAATTTGGAAAAAGGCACAACATCAAGTGCAAGTAAGCGCGGAGTTAGTGACTTAAGCGCCCCACTGCTTTCAGAAGAACAGGATAAAGAGCCTGATAAGTTAGAAGCCTGCAAACAGAAAGGCAAGATAAAGAAAGGAAAGTCACCTAAGAAAGGGGAGAGTAATTTAAAAGATGACAAAGACGAGCGCTGGTATGACCTTTCTGAGAAGCAAACAAAAGTTTTGGAGGCAAGCCAGAAGAGCCAGGAAAATTATTTTAAATTTTTGTCAGAGTCTGATGCCAGAGGGCGTGAGTTAATAATAACTGCAACTCGAGGACTTGGTACAGTTCTTGTGCTGGGGTTAAGCGACCTCCTTGACAGGCTGTCATAACGTATGGGCTCAAGAGGTAGGCGGTGTCACCAACCAAATAGGGTCGCGCATGAATGTGGCTAACAACTTGTGTACCCCCAATTATTATCACCCGCAATGATTCGTCTATGAAGTTCACTTCTATGAAAAACTCTTGCATCATGAATGCTCCCGGGGTAGCCCGCACTGCACTCTAAATTGGAAACCCCTTGCAGCACAATAGAATAACATTGCTTTCGGTTGTAGTATGCTTCGTGCTCTTCATTCGGGGATTTTATTTTTATATGCGTCCCATCAATGATCCTGGCAACTTGAGGAAGGCTATGCTTTAACTCCAATTTGTGCATTACCCTGTCTAATTCTCGTCCATTTGGTGGAAAAGAGATGTAATCTTCTATAATCTGAAACAAAGCTTGCACGAATTCATGAACTATGTTAAGGGTTGTTCACTTCCCAACACCAAATGTAACAGATGTAGAGCGATAGTTTTCTCCATTTCCTTGGCACCATAAACCAATTGCCACGCGCTTCTCTATCGGAACTACCTCTCTAAAGCAACTGTTTCTTTTTGCCAAAAATGGTTGTAGAATACTACAGATACTGAGAAGGTGTTGTTTAAAGTTTTATGAATTGTCAGTGCAACAGTTTGATTAGCCAGCCCACAATATTCTCATGAGAGCTTTATTTCCTGTAAATACATTTTACAGAAACAAGGTCATGCGAAACGAACTTTGTAACACCCACCAGTTTAATTGAGATTGCTTTAACATGGTTTGTTTTCTCTTTGTATGTTAAGCTGTTGAGAAGGACATACAGGCAAAACTGGACTTGTGGAAAGACAAGCAACACGAAATTGATGCAACTTCAGAGATGTGTACAAAACTAACTCCAAGCATGAAGACAAATGTAAAAAAGGAAAGAAGAAACAAAGTAATGCAAACTGTCCTTCCCTGAGTTCTTATGCAGCCAAGCTCACAACTGAATTTTTGGTGAAGGTTAGCCCACCCCTCAACTTGCAGGGTTATTGTAATCTTTTATAAAGCTAAGGTCTATATTTCTGTAAAAACAATGTTTTATTTGTAGGTGCTGTCTGGGATGTGTAATGGCTTTTTTGTTTTTTGTTTTTTTTTGTCACAGTGCAAAGAATGGGGATTTCTGCTCCTGGAAATGTTTGGCCCAACCCTCGGGACAGGTGATTATGGCCACCTTACTATTGAGCATGTGCCTATGCTGTTTCGCAACCATAGATCATTACATCGTCTGTCTAACCAAGGATTTGAGGCTGCCCATAAGCTTCAGAGACAGTTGTATGCAAAGGCAACATCCCATGATGCTTCAGACAGCACTTCCTCATGTAAGTTTAACTGGTAATTTATAATAATGAAAATTAATAATAACTATAATTGAATTATCAAGGTTGTAGATAATTTTATTTGAACTGTGAGAATATTTTTGTTAGTTGCAACTCTCTTTAAACATTTTTCAAGGCAACTGAGCAGATACAGTGTCTTGTCTGCTAATGAACTTTCCTAATTGTTCATGAATGTCTGATGAGAATTATTATTTCTCACTGATATACTATTGGTATCCTGAGTTCTTTTCATTACATTGTTTTATAGTGGACCAAATCCTTACACACCTTTACACTGAGCAGCTTCTTCGTATGAGATATGCATTTAGAGAGGCTACACATTGCATTTCTTCAGGTATGTTTGCAGGTGTGGTTTGGGTAAATCAGTAACAAATAATAATAATAATAATAATAATAATAATAATAATAATAATAATAATAATAATAACAATAATAACACACACACATTAGTATTTAAGGCCGTTTCCAGCAGGCTGTGCAAAGAAAAAATATGTTGTTCTGTTGACTTACAACTGATTTAGTCAGTATTGTGAAGACAAAAAGATAACAACGTGGTAGGGGAGGGGGTGTAAAATGGTCAAATGCAAATGTGAGAGAGGGAAATGCAGAAGAATATTAAAGACTGAAACTACAGTGATATGTATAAAGAACAAGATATCTTCTTTTGCTGTGAATCGTGTTGATTTAGGCCTTTAGTTTTATGTAAGTGTTTCCAAAGGGGGAAGTAATGATAGAGCTTCATAATAATATTGTTTCTCTCTTCTTCTCCTTCTCTTGTCAGGAAAACCATTCCATAACAGAGGGTGTGGCTGGAAACCCAAGGAGACAGAGTGGTCTCAGCAAGATAAAGAATGGATCAAAGACATGGATCAACTGTTTATCAAGCTATTTGGTCCCGACTTCTGTAAGTATGAGTGTACCAAACCTTCCAAGAAGTGCATCCTATCCCCAGGCCAGATCAGTCATGATGAGATTGATATCTTGTGCTGTACCAGTGATAAAGACCAAGTTAAAGCAGTGGATGTGGTCCTGATGAATCAAGTGTGAAGACAGACGAAAGTAGAAGCTCCACTACTGAAGTCACCTGTAACAGTGACAGAAAAGCTGCCATTATCTCCCTTGTTGACAATCCCACCGATGCAGACAAAGACAGTAGTCATGATCAACCTGGTGTTTGCAGCACTGCCATTCAAGCTGATACCTATGCAGACCCTACCACTAGCCTTTATCATAGTCAAGGCAACGTGTCCATCATCGGTAACACAGCTAATGCAGGTACAGATAGTGCTGGTAATGGGAATGAAGCTGTCATTTGCATCATCGAGGATGAAGTTGCTTCAGACACAGTTGAAAGCAGTGATCGTGATGAAGCTGATACCATCCGCATCAGCAGCGACAGTGTTGAAATGAGGAAGCTAACCCTTGCAGATTTTCAGAATGGGAAACTCAACAGCTTAACTCGTAAACAAGTATCTGAAATCTGCTTACCTAGAGTTGGCTATGTTCCACAACAAGAGGTCGTACTGGTCAAAAGTCATTCGAAATTATTTAACCCTTTGCTGACCAGTACACATCCATCAGAGAGTATGGTACAGCATGCTATGGAATTATTAGGTAACTGCCAAAACAGTGTGGTCAAACTTGGTAATCTGGGTTGTTACAACTTGCGTTCAATAAAGGTGTTTGAGAAAATGTGCACTTTGGAATCCCAGGCCTCAAAATTAAGAGAAGAACTTAACTGGCTGTCTCAAACAACGCAATCTCAAGGCATAGCTGAAGTCAAATATGTTCTATCCAATTCAAAGCTACAAGATGTCATTTTACGACAGGGGCATAACATGATGGATGTCTCAGACTATTCCACCCTTGCTTGCGAACGCTATGTTAACAGCTTTTCCATTGTCACAACCTGCCTTAGCTATCTGAAGGAAGAGATACAAAGTGATGTCGTGTACCTGCCTTGCTACAGTCAGGTATGGGCAAAACAGGGAGCAGGTTTTTTCAGCCAAAAGGTGTTGGGCTACTTTAATCATTGCGCAGTAGACACAGTAAAGATTATCCTGGCTCCCATTCATTTCCAGGCCACAGAGCACTGGGGGTTACTCTGTTTTGATGTAATTAGTAAAACAGTGTATTTTGATGATGGCTTGAAGGTCCTACCCCCGCGAAACACTATCACAGTCATTAAGAACATGTTAAAGGGGCTGGATGATCTGTCGAATGCTTCAACATTCAAGTTTGAACAGTGGAACTGCCCCAAACTTCATCTTCCTCTGCCTCGTTTTGACATGCCACGGCAGCCTTCATCAGACGTGGGCGTAGGAAGCTGCGGTGTAGGAGTGATTCTTTCAACAAGGGATATAATTAAAAGTGGAAATTCCCGCCCCTCGTTCAGTTGGGAATTCCACAACATGGACTCTCTACGAAAGGATTTAATGTCTCAAATAATAGAGTGGCAAGAGTAAATTTTTGCGAAATTCCTAAGTAGTGCTTAGATTTGAAGCTACAACAATTAATGAACACAAGGGAATGAAAAGCTGTTCACTGATTAGCATACCGTATTCAAACTAATGATTTACCATGATGACACCAAAAAAATAATTGTGCAGGGGATCAACAAAGGAAAGGAGGCTTTTAAGCAAGATCCCTACAAGGTTTAGATTTCTCACGTGTTCTTTAATGAGCAACTTGAACAGGTTTTAAGATTTTCACTGCATTTTCTCATCAAGTAGCCTGAAACTGTTACATAACTTTCAGAACTTTCTTTGCACATATTAAAACGTTCAAAATAGATAACTGTAGCAAAGTAGTGTAATATCAAAATATCTGAATATGCGGTAGTGTTTAGTTTAGAATTCGCATTTTTTAATAAAAAGCCTGACTGTCATTTGGCCATGTCTGGTCGAACTGTACAATTCCAGCCACCAGATTATTTCCACTTCTCTGGTGGCCCGGCCTTCTCCTAGTCCTACCACTAGCACAGACTTTGATGAGGGCCTTCGTCTGTTCTGTGAACGGTAAACTGACTGCTTAGCACGTGCAATCTCCTCCTCCGCGGTAAGGTAGATGTTTCCTCGTCCCCGCACGGAGAATTTCCAGCAAACATCACATTTGTTTTTAATTGGACGAGGCCCTGTTCCTAAAGAGCATGGAAGAGCATCTCAGAGTTAAACATCTTGTAAGAAACTCGTTGTGTGTTGCTTTTGTAGCAGGGTTGTGCTTTATGGGGCGTTTCTCGAACAGAGTTTACTTGAACTTGGAGCTTTGCAAGTAAGTGCTCAAAGTACACGAAGGGCACTTGATGCGAGTCGACTTTAACCCACCTGCCTAAAGAAAAATACAAACACCTTGAGTTTTGTTGAATTTCTATTCGATAACTTATTTCTTCAAGATTGTTTCTGATAATAACGAATATTTAATACTTTTTAAAATAGCAAGATTGCTTGCAATATTTAATGTTTGGTTTTCGTAGAGTTTTGTATTTGTAAACTGTTTCGTGACAATTCTTCGTCGATGGACTGATGGGAAAGGCGCGTGGTCGCGCGAAGATTTTCCTCTAGACCAAAAAAGTATCCACACAGGAAGAAGTTTGTAAGGCAATCGCGATTTTAGCTTGATCGACCATAGCGGACCAACTGACAACATCGCAGGTTACTGGCAATGAACTTGCTTGTTAAAAGATCGCATTTTCGCTTAATCGGAAGAGACAACGAAATCTTGAAGCCCTTTGGCTAATCCGGCTTACTGTAGATCTTTTGCAATAGCATCCAGTCATTTGGGCCTCTATCACTACCTACTTTTAACCGTTGTTTGTGAACAGCTTGAAATAAACTGACGCAGTAAGCAGTTTACCTGGCAAACGAGGATGCAACGTTGCATTTATGCATTCCACCAAACCGGCCAACCACATCTGATATCCAGCCTGGTCGTTTATGTCGAGATGGTCCCTGGGTTTTGGTAGCATAACTGTACATCCGGCGCTGTTCTTAAACACAGGAACGACGGTGTCTGAATAGTCTTCGTGTTTGTCACGTCTGTGTTTCTTTAAGGATTGTAGGGTCTTGAACACTTTTTTACAAGAGATACACTCCGTCAGCAAAGTGGGCATTTTAACGCAGCTTCAGTAGTTTAACTCCACCATGTGTATGAATAGAATTGCCAAGTTTGTCGGAAGTTAAAAAATTTCACACTATCAGCGACATCAACATAATAGCCCCACCACCCATTGTGGCGTACATTGGGCATTGAACTCTAACGAAAGTGGATCGTGTTCTTTTGATAGAGAATAACACAGAATAAATTTTATTTTGCTTTTTTATTGCCAATAAAAGAAGGTCTGCGCTTGACACGTTAGTTTACTCGCGGGACAAAGGGCACAGATCAAATGGGAGAGGTTTTGGGCGTTATTGATTATTTATCATACAAAGAATGACATGTTATTCTGTGTTCGTAGTAAGTGATAACTGACGGTTGATGAAGATGGTAAATCAAAATTTATAAAACTGACAGCTGCTTACGTGTTACTGATATGCTACAGGCATTTTCTTGAGTTCTCGGGTGTATAATCTTGCATAGTGTTTTCAACACTACTATTGTTTCTTATTGCGCAACTGGTCAATTTAGATGACCAGAAAGCACGTTTCTAAGGCTTGCGGGTCGTCTTGGATCCTATTTGGACTCTGGAGGCGAAGTTGAAGGCTTTGGAGGATGAGAGAGCTCGTAGGGGTATGGAGGATGCATTGGTGGCTCTTCGCAGACATTTAAACCGCCCTTTGCATATGTTTGATCGTTATGAGGTGGTTGAGCTGCTGCAGTCTTTGGTCCGTCTTGCCAGGAACAAGGCACACGATAAGACTGATGAGTACGCTGCAGCACTTGATGAAGTAAGGGGCAGGGAGTTACCTCATCGGAGTTACCATAGCAATGCAATGATGTCATTATCGCTTTACTCACAGTCGATTTTCTTGAAATCTAGAGGTTTTCTTTTTAAACTGTATTCTGTACTGTAGTTTACATAGTTTCCCTGATGTTCCCTGTTTAAACAAATTCTATGAGTGACTTGAGAAATTTTTCAGCTTAAGTTTTCGACTGTTAACATCAAACAAATCTAATCGAGTGACTCTACATAATTTTGCAGGGCTTACAGGAAGCACATTTACAATGTACAATATATATATATACTGTGTTTTTTTCCAGTTTTAACAAGAATTAGGAGTTTCAGTTGCTATTTTTGGCTACACAATAAAATATGTAATTATTACCCGCTAATTCCCATAAGCGGAGATCCACCATATTTTTCTCGGGTGTCCGGTAATGGGAATAATTCTCGTAAGCAGACAGCTCTACTAATGGACACCAATTCCCGAGGGTGTCCGCTTACAAGAGAGTTGACTGAATGTTTATTTTTCATCAGAAATGGGAGACTGGGCACGATGTGTAAGGAGAAGGACGTGCCTCGTAGAGAGCTCCATGCTGCTGAACGTTTAGTCTACATAATGGAATTTGATGGAAAAGGTGAAACGAAAAGACCTTTGAGTGAAAATGAAAACCAAAGTTGTATGTCAGCTGACAAGCGTCAGAGAGACAAAAGTGGTTCTTCTGAATGTGACGAGGTTTTTGAAGCTTTGAATATGGTGGAGGATATTGGTGCGAACATTCCGCAAATTCTTACGAAACTACAGAAATTAGTCAGCCTGGAAGCCTTAATAAACAAGACTCTAAACAAATTGGAAGCAGTTGAGTTACAAGTAAACCGTCTTACGATCAGAGTGGAAAGCGTGGAATGTAAAGCAAAGCCGTTGACGAAACCGTTGGCGAATTGAAAGTGAACGTTGATTTCACCTCGAAGGCTTATGGCACCTTAGTGTCAACTCAAGCTCGTGGTAAAGACAACACTGGTAAAGAGATAGCTCAACTTAAAAAAAAATTGCCTATATGGAAGCTTACTCAAGACGTGAGGATTTACTTTTCCAAGGAATTGCTGAACTGACCTCTGCAACTGAGACTGAAGCAGACGATGAGAACACAGAGTCCATTTTGCGCTCCTTTATAGGGTCGACCTTAAAAGTTGAAAATCCTGATGGGATAGAGTTTCAACATGTTCATCGCTTGGGCAGGAAAAAATCCAGAAGCCCAAGAATTATCATCACCTGCTTTTTACGCTAGAGTGACAGACAAATGATTGCACGACGTACGAGAAAGTTGTGAGACAATATTCTTTGCATTTATCCAGATTATCTGAAAACTATTCAGGAATCTAGAAAACGGCAACTACCAAAGTTAAAAGCTGCCAAGGAAGCAGGTAAAACGGTTTTCTTCAGTCAGAGCAAGCCAGATCAACTTTATGTAGACGGTCAGCTTGTACCCGAATAATAATAAGTTTGAACAGCATTTTTTTTCTTGGTTTGTTTTTATTAGTTTCAAATGAGTTTGCAATGAGATCATAAGTTTATGCACTGAAATAATTTTTTGCTTGTTTTTTTTTTCGACAGAATGTGTAAACGCTTACCGCTCTCAATGATATTTAATTATCTCTTTCTGTTGTTCACTTCTTATGAAACAGTTTAAGCCCAGAAATGTCAACAGTAACTGGCAAATTCAGCGTAACCGAGCTCCGTAAGGACAAAGGATGGCTTTTATTGTCCATCTTTTGTGCTGTACAAGGTGGAGATTGTTTGTTGGGTTTTATGTTTGTGCTGTTAGTTGTGTAATGAAATTTCTGGATATTGGTTTTGTTCCCAAAAAGTACGTGAGCTTTACATTCCAAAAGCTTAACTTATATGCTCTATTCAGATATCACTAATTCAAGGTTGCTCCTTCTGCCTTCCCGATTTTAAAACCAGCTCTCTTTTTTTTTCAAATGCTCTTTCTGTACGACATCCAAAGATAACTAATTCAAATTAGTTTCTTTGAATGTTAAGGGCATTAGTAACTTCAAAAAAGGCGCGCAATTTACACTTGGTGCCGCAGTGGAAAAGCTGATATAATTTTCTTATAAGAAACCCATTCAAAGAAAGAAACAGAACTTCAATGGCGAAATGAATGGGGCGGTAAAATACTGTTTTCACATGGTTGCTCAAATTCCTGTGGAACTGCAATATTAATAAAAAATACCGTTAATTGTACAATTATATCCACTAATTCAGATCCCTTGGGGCTATACATTATATCAAAAATTCAAATTGATGATAAAATTTACGTTTTTGTAAATGTTTATGCGCCAAACAAGGACAAAGACTCAATCCAATTCTTCAAAAAATTGAATATTTTGCTTCATACAGAAGATGTAGAATGTGAGGACAACATCATCTTCGGAGGTAATTTCAACTGTCCTTTAAATCCTAGCGTAGACAAGTGTGGTGGTATAATGATACTAAGAAAAGCGGTTATTGGGTCTATTGAATGTTTGCAAGACGAGCTAGATTTAGTTGATATTTGGAGAGTTAATAATCCAGAAACTAAAAGTTATACATGGAGTTAAAAATCACCTGCAATTTTTTATAGCTTAGACCATTGGCTAATTTCCAACAACCTCTGCGATTGTGTTCAATCTACCAGCATAATTCCTGCTGTTGAAACTGATCATGCAGCAATTGACTTGTGTATTAGCGATATAGGAGACGGGCCTGGAAGGTCCCCTTATGTGGAAAATGAACGTTTCCTTACTTGATGATGAAAACTACTTGAATGACTTACAACAAAGTCTACCAAAGTGGAAACAAGACGGTGAGGAGTTGTCTGATAAACGCAGCCTTTGGGATTGGATTAAATACAATATTAGAATGCACGCCATTAGGTACTCTAAAGAAAAAGCTAAGAAAAGGAATGAAAGCGAAAAGTTGCTTCAAAATGATTATGAAAAAGCTACAAAACAATACGAAAATAATCCAAATTATATTAAAAGAGCTCGGGTCGATGAGATAAAAGGAAAATTGTAAACGTTGTACAATAAAACAACAGAAGGAATTATCATACGTTCTAGAGCTCGGTGGCATGAACATGGCGAAAAGAGTTCTAAATATTTCTTAAATCTTGAGACGAGAAATCACGTTAAAAACACATTAGAAAATTATTAATTAATGGCTCTATAACCACTGACCCTTTTTGTATACTTTCCGAACAAAAACTCTTGTGTAAATGATATATGAAGTGAATCATATATGAAAAACTCTTTTATAACAATTTATATAAAACGAGATCAAAGGATAACGCCGATAATGAAGCCATAAAAAATTCTTAAATGAACTCAATATTCCAAAATTGAATTGAAGCAATATTGTGAAGCTGGAATAACCGTAGAAGAATGTAAAATCATTTTGGAATCTTTTCAGAATAATACATCACCTGGCAATGACAGAATCCCAGCTGAATTTTATAAAAGATGGTGGAATTTAATTTGTGATCCTTTCATGGACTGCGTAAATGAGTCGTTCGAAAAGGTGTCCAATTCCCAAAGACAGGCTGTTATTACTCTGATAGAAAAAAAAGGAAAGGATCGTACTCTGTTGGAGAATTGGAGACCCATTTCACTTGGCAATGTAGACGCTAAAATAATTTCGAAAGTAATTGCCAACAGAATAAAAAATGTATTGCTTGACATAATTCATCACAACCAAATGGGCTTAATGTTAAGGATCGCTTTATCGGTGAAACAATTCGATCAATCTTAGAAGTTATGGAATTCACTAAGAAGGAGAACTTGTCTGGTCTTTTGATTTTTATCGATTTTCAAAAAGCTTTTGACACTCTAGAATGGAATTTCCTTTCACAATGTCTAAGCTATTTTAATTTTGGTCTGATTTTATGAGATGGATAAGAACTTTTTATAGGCATATTCAAAGTTGTGTGATCAATAACGGAAACTGTTGCAATCTTACACGTGGTGTGAGACAAGGTGATCCTCTTTCCCCATATCTGTTTCTTCTAGCAGTGGAAATATTAGCAATTGCTCTTAGAGAAAATTCCAGTATAAAAGACATCACAATAGAGGGTGAAGAAACAAAACTTCTTCAATATGCAGATGACACGACTGCTCTTCTCTCAGACATAGATTCAGGTCATGCACTCTTTAAAGTTCTGGATTAATTTGGATTGGGTCCTTAAAAAATAATGAAGAGAAACCATTTGGCATCAAGTGGCCTAGTGATTCAATTAAAGCCCTTGGAGTATTTCTTTCTTATGATGATAATCAGTTACATATAAACAATTTTTTAACGAGAAACTTGATAGTATCAAAAAGCAAATCAACATATGGTCTTCCAGAGGATTATCCCTCTACGGGAAAGTGACCATAATTAAATCCCTTTTAATACCTAAGTTCGTATATATTTCTTCTTTGCTCCCTACCCCAAACAAATTCATCAAGGATTTGAATCAGTTGATCTATAAATTTCTCTGGAATGGGAAAGACAAAATAAGGAGAGTATACATCATCAATAATTATGAAGAAGGAGGTATTAAAATGATAGATGTTGAAAGTATGATCAAATCTCTTAGACTTGCTTGGCTTAAAGGGATCTTTAGCACTAGTGCAGGCACATGGAAAAATTATTACGTACCTACGTACTTATTGAAAGATTTAGGAGGCCTTCTGCTTTTTAACTGTAATTATAATATTAAAGATCTTAATATTAACAGTCAGTTCTATAAGGAATTGTTACATTGGTGATCTAATTTCTGTGATGACTTCGGAACCAAAAAGATTGGCAAGCTATTTGGAATAATCAGGAAATTAGAATAAATAATAAACCAATCTTTTACAGGAAATATTACAGCTCTGGAATTATAACTATAGAAAATCTTAGGTTCGATCTTAATAACACTGAATCCTTTGAATTAATTGCTAAGGGTATAGAAAAGACCAATTTTCTGGAATGGACAGACCTTTGACACTCCATACCGTCAAGGTTAAAAGCAGAAGGAAACTGTGAATGGAAACTGTGAATGGTGTTTTCGATACAACAACAAAAAGATCTAAAGATTATTATGCTTTCATAATCGGTAAAAAGCACTCTCTCCGTGTAATGCGCAAAAGCTGAAATGCAAATTCAATTTGTCTGATGATGATTTGAAAAAAGCTTTTTCTCTGCCCCACTCTATCGCTTTTGAACGTTATGTTAAAGCCTTTCAGTACAAAGTTCTAAATTCTATACTTTACACAAATTACAAATTACACAAGATAGGTTACGTTCAAGACAACTCCTGTTCCTTTTGCAAAGATGAACCCGAAACTCAGCATCATCTATTCGACGTTTTTGGAACGAATTTGAATCTCATTATTTTGGCAGAACGAATCAGGCAGTGTGCATAACTTTGAAAGACATCTCTATCGGAATTCTAAGTTCAGAATGCCCTTTACTAAACTATCTTTTACTTACAGGAAAATTGTACTTGTGGGAATGCCGAGGGAGTAACCAACTTCCAGATATAGCAGGATTTAAAGTTAAAGTCGATGTCAAATATCAGACAGAAAAATATGTTTGCACAAAAAATTTAGAACCATCGTCACTTTGTCACTTTGTCTGTTTGTTTTTGAAAATGCAATTAGTCACTGCTATCTAAAGCTGGCGTACTTACTAGTATGTATGTGTGTGCATGTGTGCGCGATTATCTATTTATGTATCTATTATTATTATTATTATTATTACTTGTTGTGTACGTGCTTTATTGATTATTATGTACCGTAAGTGTTAAAATAAATAAATAAATAAAAAAGAAAAAAAAAAAAAAAAAAAAAAAAATGGCTGCTCTCCACAACTTATTACAGAGTGGATCCTCAGCTCCCAGTTTTGGAACAACTTCGTAAAGGGAGAGAAACGTTCCCGACAAATAGACTTCATTTTGAAAAATTGCTCTGTCAAAACTACTACATGGTTCTACATTGATCTTCACCACATGTGGCTCCACCTAAATGGAGAAAAGAGGAGCACCAATAATTAGTAAGTTCAGTAAACTGGTTATAAATTTAAATTTTGAGACAATGTTTACGCAAATTTTCTCTTTTGGCTATTTCAATATACTTACTAACCATTACTATTCAATTACCAAATAGCAATCTCCATACCTCTATGTTAATTTTTTAATTTTTCCAGAACGAAATGATTTCCACTAACACTTGCATTAATCTGATATCATTTAATTTTTCCACACCAGTTACATTATCCGTAGACCTTTTTATATTATTTTCCCATGTTTATTCTATTCTATTTATACATTCTATTTAGTATTTATTACTATTTGTTTATAATTATTTTTATTTTGATTATACTCGTTGGGTTGAGGTGGTACACCACAATTCGTTTCTCCACCAATCAGAGGTTTTTTGTGTGTTTTTACTCGTTTTGGTCGAGGTGCTGCACTGCAGTTTGTTGCTCCCTCAATCTGAGTGTAATACTGATCATTATCAATATTTTTCTTTATTGTTATTATCACATTCAGCATTAAATGTTTTTTCTCGCTAATAATTCATTCCAATCATTAACCCACTACATTATTACTATTTTTATAATTATTCAACTTACAACCTCTTCCCTGTATACACATTTCCCTACCCCTATACCCACTGATCTCTGTGGTTTGGGAAGCCTTTAAATAGGGATCTCATAACCTAACACCTACAATGCCACAAAGGTTGCTAGAGAATCTACTGCAATGTATTTATTTTACAAATCAATACGAATTTACCTATGGTAGGGGTACAAACTATGGCACTAGATAACTCCTTGCAGGTTAGGTGTTCACACTTTTAACACAGAACACATTTTTATTTCTGTTTTTAGTTAAATTGATGGAACATCAACTTCATTCTGGTACCTTTCAACCACAGACATTCCACTCTAACACATCTAAACAAAGAGAATGCAACAGGAGAAAAAAGCTCAAATACAAATTAAAGAAGAAACTACAAAAAACACACGTCGCTCAACCCTGTCAAAAGGACTCAAATTTTATTCAAGCGCACGATGGCGATTTTCAGCTCTAAAATCCACATCTTTGACTCCCCAACAAAAGAAGAAACTCTTCAAGACACAACTTGTGCAAAATCAAAGAACAAAATTCAGGTACCATCTTCGAACTGCAATCTGCCATCACTACAGAATATTACAAATGTAAAGATGCGACAATCAGCACTTCTGCCAAGTCTAATTCATAGGGTGTTCCCCCTATGGGGGGGCTTATTATATAGATACTAATGAAATACCAGCATTTCTCCTTTTACTAAAAAATCATATCTTCACTGCGTGCAGTGAACATATCATGTTTATCTTTCACATGTGAGGATATAGGTGTCGCATGGTAACGAACACACAGATATGGAGGATATTACATGGCCGCTTGGGGATACGAATTTTATCTTCGAGTGCTGAAAGTATCTCTCACTCGTTCACTTCGCTCACTCGTGAGGTACTTTCAGCACTCGAAGATAAAATTCGTATCCACGCGCGGCCATGTAATATCCTCTATATCTGCGTAAACTAAGTGGAGGTTAGGCTATACATGTAGTGCAAATTGTATCCAAATCAGTTTTTTATACCCAGACCACAAGTCATCACATAGGCATAAATTATCTGCAAGTGTTACATACCCCTAAGTTTGTACACAAGCAAAATAGGAATGAGGTGAAAGCATTCTTTTCAGTGTTTTAGTGTTGCATCATTCAATCAATCTTAATCTTAAAAAAAAATCAAATAGCATTAAAATTATATTGTTGACAAAGGTAATAAAAATATAAATTTATTGGTGTGTTAATTTATGCTCTTTTTATTTCAGAGTACAGGAACACGTACACCGGTCCCAAAAAGGCAAAGGATGGGGAAGTTCCAGAGAAAGCCACTGCAGCTAGCTAACCGCCTAATGAGTCTTTTATTTATGTTACTTTGTATTATACATTTTATCACTTTGGCTTTACATAAGGATTGAATTAAGAAATGAAACAATGCTATTAATTGAAACAGTCTCTGTGAGTGAAAAATTTATATTATCCATGTGTCTCAAAAACCATCCCGTCACCATGTAGGCATTTGCAGTGGCAAAATGCTACAATTTGAGCAAACGAACTGTCAATTTTAGTCTGTCGAGTTTTTTTTTGGTCTAATTTAACTACAATGTTACCTGTTTTCAAGCTATTTTGAACCTAATTAATTTGTGGATCTGTGAACTGGTAGTACTATTTGAACCCTATTTTACCTTGCCCTATTTTTAACCTATTTTATCATGGGAAAAACTAGGTTTAAAATATGGTACGTATTTTAAAACTATTTCATCCCTGTTTTAAGTCTATTTTCAGCCTATTGTTCAAGGATTTTCTCCAATTTTATTCCTGTTTTACGTCTATTTTAAGGCTATTTTCACCTCATTATCCAAGTTTTTTTTCCTACTTATCCTGATTTTATTCATATTTATCCCTCTTTTTTTTCCTATTTTAAGGCTATTTTCAACCTGTTTTGTTTTTAGCCTGTCTTATTCACACTATTTTAATACTATTTTCTCATCAACTTGCATAAACATTTAAGGCTATTTTTAAAGGAGAACTGAAAGCCAAAAGGCATATTTCTTTTATCCACTCTGTATTATATATTCATCCCTAATTTCATAAAAACAACTGAAAAAACAGAGTATTTCGCAGTAAATGCGTAAGAAAATCAAGGGAATTCGTTCAATTTGAATGTCCGCCATTATGTGACTATTCTCTTCCGGTTTCTTTCAAAAAAGGAATGCTGGTCGCCATGTTGTGACGTCATTGCGCTCATGTGTTGTTGTACTGCAAAAGGATTTGTGAGATATTCTTGCCGTGTGGCATTTCTCGGCTGGAATAATTTGACTTGTTTTGTGAGCGAAGGGCGAATATAGTGGAAAACGAAAGTAATATCTAGATGGCAATGGCTGAGATTGAACCATACTCCTTTGAACCCATGCGAGACCACTCGGATTCTGACGAAGACCTCACTGAAAATCCAGATGAAAGCAGGCGAGGAAACACCGCTTGGTGTAGCTGTGAACGTTGCGAAAACTGGGTGAATCAGCAAGAACGCGAGTGCCTGTGTTGCCAGGACATGGAAGAAGCCGTAACAAAGATGTCAGGTGAAATACTTCGTTGTACAAAAATTATAATAAACATTCTGTCTGGGTCACGATCGTGTTGTTTTATTGTTTGTTAATTTTGCTTTGACCGTCAATTGTTCCAATTCTTGGCTCAGATTTTGAAACGGATCATCATCCCGTTCGCTGTATTACCCAGCACTCTAGTTTTAGTATCATATGTTTGCAACGAGAAGTGTTGGAGACTGCCATTGTTGGCTTGAGCCAGGCGCGTGGGACAAGGGCGCCGCGAGAAATGAACAATACGTACGTATCCTGACACCAGGAGCAAATGTTCTCTTTTATTGCTCTTAAGATGTGATTTTACCAATTGTAGCGTAATGATAACTGAATAATAACTTATTATGTACCTATATATCGACGACTTGCGACGGATTCTTTATTACAGAATCTTAGAACTTAGTTGCTAAATGATAAACATATACAGTATTAATTTACGCGTGACTGTTTTCGCCACGACCCGATAAATAGTATAATTTGTATTCTTGGCCAAAAGCGATTTTACCAATTTCAACCTAATGATAACTGAGTAATAACCTACTATGTACCTAAGAGCATATATATCGAGCGCTTGTGACAGGGTCTTTATAACAGAAAGGTAAAACTTCAGTTGCTGAATGATAAACATTTAGCAAGTATTTTCGCTATGACCCGATAAATATTACAATTTGTATTCTTGGCCGAAAGTGGTAGCCAGAATCTTCTGTTTGGTTTTAAAGACATACCACAGACTAACCCTAACATAGTTTTCTGAGTGGCTCAATCGCATGTCTTTGGGTTCGGGAGCGACTTCATGATTTCAATGACAGACTACGCAGTTAAAGAAAATTGCAAGGGAGCCTTGTTGAAGTAAATACAAATATGACTGTAGTCACACGAGTTTCTGCTGCCAATGTCTTAAATGTTAGATATGCTTTTACATATTTATTATTTCAGAAATTATCGTTATGCAGCGTATCGGCAGTTTACTTGGTGGGTGCATAACCGACTTGGGAGGTATGTCAGAAAAGTAATTCCTGCTTGCGCTGTCAAGGAAATAAGAGAGGCTTATCCTGATGCTGATGGCAACTACACTGGCTTTCGCACAGCCGATGAAAGTCATTCCGAAGTGGACTTATCTTGGATACAAGAAATTGTGTGAAGAATTAAAAATGTGTTTAATTGTTTACAGTGTGTGCTTGAAAGCGAGATCTGTGTGTCTCCAGTAAGTTATCCCTTGGGGGTCTTGGTGTGGGAGCAATGTTTGGTGCAGCAGGTTTCGGAGGAACGGGAGGCACTTCAATCTGACCTGTCTTAAACGCTACAAGACTAACCATAAGTTCATCCAAAAACTGGTAAGACTTGTTCTCGTATTGAGGCTTTGCAACCCAGCCAAGACTACCCTTGGGAGAGACAAATTTGTGTTTCATTGTACCCTCCTTTGTCTTGGCTTGGTTACGTCCCACATTATGATTGTGGTCAAGAACGGCAAGTTGTGTGCGTGCTCTCATGCCATGGTAGGAGTAATGCTGCACCTTCTGACAGTACTTCTTCGCCATCAGACCATGGTACATCTCCAAGATGCCCGTGTGGATGAACTCTGCAAGCATGGCTATATCCTTTAAAAGTGACTTGTTCCATGCAACTTCCTTGAGGGCATCATGAGCAGGGCTTCCAACTTTTAGCCACTGCTTCCTTCGTTTGGTTTCCCGTGGGATGGGTGGGTGGGCACACTGATGGAAACGCTGAGAACCTTCCCAGTGGTGTATGTTCGCTGTGTGATAGACGATGGATTTCCACCTTTCCACACACTCGGTAGCATTACCCTCTGAGGTCTTTGCACACCACCAGAGATGAGTTACGATTGCATGAATCCACGGCTTGAGAGCAACGCAGGGCTTGGCTTGGGCCTTTTTGCTTAATTTTTTTTGCACTGATTTAGCCAGGTGCCAAACATCAAAATTGTGCTTAATGGTAGGCCTCTCTTTTTTCATGTGAGCACGTACTTGCACATGCCTATCTGTGGCAAGTTTCGAAATGACCACTTTTTCTTCTTTTAAGTGATCCAAGCAACGTTTCAGCCCTTCTAATTCCATTGCGTTTGAGTTTTTAACCTCGGTAACTTGAACCAAGGAAAAATCAAGCACCTTCGATGAAACTGTGTCCACTATACTGTACGTTCCATATTTCGCGGAGTGCCCTGGGCTGTCACAGCGACCATCACCCCCAGCCACCACCTCTGTGTTTCGAACTTCGTTCAAAATTTCCGCTTGATGTTCAACGTACCTTTTGTTTACGACTGGGAACAGGTACTTTTTCTGAGTGACGTTGTCATTTCTTTCACTGAAAAATTGAATATTAGTTGCCTTTGCAATGCTGGCAATGCTGCCATAATCATTTCCTGTGAAAAGAATTCCGGCACTCAGCAGTAAGTTACCAGCCACCATTGAGCTGACAAACGGTTGTGTTTGCCAGCGCAATGGATTTTCGCAACAGCCAAGGGTTTCGATAGTGGCAAGGGACCCTTTCGTTTTAAGTGTCACGTTTTTAACTTTCCGTCCACAGTTTTGACATTTGACACTGCGTGAAAAAAGCTCCTTTAATTTACTTTCAAAGACAATGAACTTTCGTTCTTTGTAAAGAGGGCCACAGTCCTCTTCAAGCCAGTTGTTGGACTCTTTTTCCTCCTCGACGAAATCTTCCATGTTTTGTGGCACTTCGTTTTCCTCGTAGCTGTCTTCGGGGTCAGAATTCTCCACACAATAATCGCTATCGTCATCACTAAATTCAGACTCGTCAAAGTCAGACAATTCTGGCAGCCATTCATCTTCTCTGACCTCCGTTTTGCATTCAACTTCAATCTCCGAAAATTCTAATTGCCGTTTCGATTTTACTGACTGGCTATTGGCATCCTCTTCGTTAGGACATGAGACACCAGAAGATGAGTAACCATGGTCATTCGAGACAGCATGACGAAGGTCAGCTAAGGGAATAGATTTAATTTTCTGAGGAGAATTTACAGTATATGGCATTTCTGTCTGGCACGCTCTATCAACCATCTTTACCTCTGTTTGACTACAGTTGTCCTTTCCCAAATGAGTAGGGGAGCCTTGCATTTTCCTTTTTTTCCTTCGCGGTTTTTCTTTTGAGCGCGGTGCTTCAGCTGGATTGCCATTAGGCGCAGATGCTGATGTCTGCGATGTCGTAGAATCTCCATCTAGTGGATGTTCAGTGGCTTCACTGCTCTCCAGAATTTGATTAAGAACCTGTAACATTTATATTAATACAAATTCAACTCAAATAACTTCACCTTGAAACCACTGTTTAATTAGGAAATTTTATTGTTTGCTTCTCAATGCCAGATTATTAAGTGCACATTTGCTATAACAAAATTTACCTCTTCATGACACGCTTTACACTTTCGGCTCTCGCTGGCAGGCCTTTGACTTGTGTTCTTCTTATGAGGAAACAAGGTAGGAACGGCATTATCCTTTAAGAACCGTTTCCTAGAACCGTCAGGTAGAATCCTTGATCGAAAATCCTCTTGGAAACACGAAGGCTCAAAATGAGCAGAGCAGATAGTGCAATTTTCAAGAGGTGGTAGATTTTTTCTCTTAATGTTTGCCAGCCATTCGCGAAGTCTACCTGCATCGTTCAAAGGAAATCGATGGTAACTAATTCCTTTCTTACGATCTCTGGGAGTTCGATGTGAACAATCCACAACAACGCATTGAACCATTTCTGAATATTGTTATTGAAATTTGGCGCGTTTGCGAGTGAGCGCAATGACGTCATGCTTAGTACCCACGCCTTCAATATGGCGGACAAGATGGCGGACGTACATCGTGTCATTTTCATGGCACTTTTTTCCCGTAAAACATGCTTCTAATGGAAGTTAAGGTAAAAATATAGCAATTTTTACTCAAGAAGAACCTTATGCTTTTTCGTAAAATTGTTCTCAAAACTTCGATTTTTGCTTTCTGTTCTCCTTTAAGCTATTTTAAAGCTAATTTACTAATGTTTTTATTACACAGATCTGGACTGTTTTTCACTATTTTTGTTTCAAAATAATAGGTTTCAAATAGATAAAAAAAATTGCTTTAAAATAGTCGATAAAAACAGCGAAAAATACAAAAAAAGAGGAATAAATTAGTATATAAAATAGGTATAAAATAGGTTTCAAATAGACCATATTTTCATAAGGGTTGGTAATGAAATTTGTCTTTAATTTGCAGTTAATCAACAAAAATACTGTATGACCTTTGACAGAGCAACAAAACAGTGGGCATCGGTTTTGTCAAATGTCCATTATGTCCGCGAGAAAGCAAGTTATCTGTTCGTTTGACATTAACAAGAGTCTGACGTAAAATTCGTAGTGTCACGTTATGGCCATCTTCGTCATGGTCTACTTTCCCTCGTTTTTGTTTTCAATCACACTATCCCAGATAACCAAGCTTGGACTTGAGCTACGGTAATGATGTTTCAACATCATGCGCCATAAGGAAAGTATTTACAAGGAATTTCCAAGCTGTACCCAGCTCCTCTGTTCACACGTTTACCTGTTGTGATGGCTTTCCCTTTATTTGTTCCTTGCTTTAAAAACTTGGTGACAAATACAGGCATCCTTAAAGGAATGTGACCAAGTATCTCATCTAAACCAATAACTGTGTTAGCGTGTTCCTTAGCTGTGGTTTCAAGATTACAATCTTTTAAATTACACCTTACTACAGCAACCAGCCATCACCACGTCAATGATGTCTAAGTAGACATGAGACTGAAGTCTCTATTTGCAAGGAGACAGTCAACCATAACGGACTATTTCTCCAAACTGTCATAGGACCAAGCAAACCTTCCCTGGTCACGATATACCTAGTTTGTAGGATGTTTTTAAGAAGCACTAAAGTTACGTGTATGGACAGCAGCAATAAGTCTTGGTTAACATTTTCTTGAATATACCATGTACAATGTATATACTGTATCTTTTTCGAGTTTTAACAACAATTAAGAGTTTCAGTTGCTATTTTTGGCTACACAATATGTAATTACATGTATCACCCGTTAATTCCCATAAGTAGAGATCCACTGTATTTTCTTGGGTGTCCGGTAATGGGAATAATTCTCGTAAGAGGACAGCTCTACTAATGGACACTTTTTCCAATTCCCGAGGGTGTCCGCTTACGAGAGAGTCGACTGCACACTTATTTTTCATCGGAAATGACTACTCTCCACAACTAATTACAGAGTGGATCCTCAGCTCCCAGTTTTGGAACAACTTCGTAAAGGGAGAGAAACGTTCCCAACAAATAGACTTCATTTTCAAAAATTTCTCTCCCAAAACTACTACATGGTTCTACATTGATCTTCACCACCACATGTGGCTCCACCTAAATGGAGAAAAGAGGAGCACCAATAATTAGTAAGTTCAGTAAACTGGTTATGAATTTTGAGTCTTTTTACGCAAATTTTCTCTTTTGGCAATTTCAATGTACTTACTAACCCATTACTACTCAAGAACCAAATAGCAATCTCCATACCTCTATGTTAATTTCTTAATTTTTCCAGAACGAAATGATTTCCATAACACTTGCATTAATCTGATGTCATTTAATTTTTCCACACCATTAACATTAAACGTAGACCTTTTTTATCTCCTTTACTTTTTCTATATCGTTTTTCCATGTTTATTCTATTCTATTTATTACATATTACATTTATTATTTATTAATTATTTTTATTTTGATTATACCCGTTGGGGTCGAGGTTTTGGGGTCACGAGAATTTCAATTTTAACTATAAATATCCTTCTAAAGAAAATGAGTAAGGTGGATTCCTCAGAATGCTCTTTTTGTGGAACTGTGGAGGAATCCCTTGAATATCTCATTGTATCTGGTCCCATCATCACAACGCTTTGGAGTGATTTAATTTGCTGGTGTGGAGGTATAAATATCCAAATTGATTCATTTTGCGCTTTAGATATAATACTTGGTCTCTCGAAAAGGAAGGACGATTTTTTGTTATCGAATCATGTTATTATTATTATAAGCTTTGTGAACTGGATGATCTTTTTCCGGTTTGCTTGCTAAGGGAGCGGGTCATAGCCCATGACCAAAGGTCCCTTACAGTTTTCTCCTTACTCTAGAGCTCCAACACCTTTCTCAAAATCCTTGCCATTCCCAGGAACGTAGTTTTCTGGAGTAATGAAATACTAATTTTGACATTCAACTTTCCCAACCAACTGTCCAAGTTTTTTTGTTACACTTCCAATGATCCTACAACAATTGGTACCACCTGCGCAGTTCTCATGTTCCACATTCTTGCAATTTCTCTTTTAAGATCCTGATACTTTTCAACTTTCTCATTCTCCTTTTCAACAATTCTTTTATCCGCTGGTACGGCAATATCAGTAATAGTGCACTTTCTCTCCTGTTTATTTACAACTACAATGTCCGGTCTTCTGGTTTAAATGACATGATCGCACTGTATGTTCACGTCCTACAGTAGTTTAATGTCGTCGTTTTTACTTACACTGTCAGATGCATATTTGTACCACTTATCCTTCATTACCAGATGATATTTCTCACACACCTTCCAATGAACTACTTTTGGAACATTGTCATCTCTCTGTATTCCCTTTGGGCCAGCTTTTTACACTCACAGACAATATGGTTACACTCTCACCTTTCTCGCCACATAGCCTGCACAATGGGGATTCCACCGTTTTGTCAATATGGTATTTTACATAGGTAGTCCTATTATTATTATTATTATTATTATTATTATTATTATTATTATTATTATTATGCAAAACAATACATTTATTACTGTAGAAATAATGTTTTAAATCCGTCCTTCACTGTTCTTTTATCAAAAATCGATTCAGTTTATGATATTGAAAATAGAATTGCAAGTTTAAATAATAAGTTAAGTATACACTCTTTAAAATGGGGCAAGTATATGAAGAGATAGTAACGGGTTCAAGTACTAGTATCGATTTGCGCAAGAAATTTATTGCTTTTAATTGGTTATACCATCTTTGTGTTAGTTGTTAAGTCATGTTTTTTCTTTGTTCTGTTGTTTTTGTTGCTATTTTGTTTTGTTTTGCTTTGTGTGTGTAATTATTGTGGAATTATCAATAAAATACAAAAACAAATTAAGACTACAAAACATGCTATTACCTTACCGTGCTGCCCTTGCTGCCTGAGACCAAAACAGTCAGGGTTTTTTTTCTACGTGTATTTTGGAAACTATACGGTGAAGATGAGTAAGCTTACGTAAGCACCTCGTCAATGCAGACTCTGTTCCCGATTCAGCTACGAAGTAGTATAAGTCATTGCACAGATAGTAATCATCCAAGATGTTTTGTAATATCCAGTCATGTGGCCATAATTAAACGTCTGCCTTTAAATGGTGTAATTCCAAGAGGAAATGCTCAATATATGTAGAGATACCGCTCTTACTTGTTTAAGATAATTTACAGGTTCCTTGAAGGCAATTTTTTGTATTCAGCACCAGCATCCCCGCGTTGCATGTTTTAGAATTCCTGAGTGTAGACTGGATAAACATCAAATTCTACAGTACAATAAACAAGTAGTTTTAGAAAAAAAATATTGCAATATAAAAATAGCGTTTAATGCATGAGAGCAGCTTATTACGATGTACCAGGTGATCTGGTGATGTAATTCGGAGGACTGGGGAGAAACATTTTAATACCGTATCCCACAATCGCACATGCCTTGAATGCTATTTTCGAATTCAACATGGCAGAGGTGAGGTTAGGTCTCGTCGGTTCTACTTGAATGTTTACTCTCTACATTCAGTAACAGGAAATCAGGGAGCCACGGAGTGATCTGTTGAGCTTTGGCGATGGAAATACTGCAGGAAATTTGGAGTCAAAAAGTTGGTGTTGTTGAAAATCTCATTGCATAGGACATGCTGTTGAACTGTAAGCATAAATCTACGTGGTTCTATTTGGTTATTGTGGTTTCCAGTACTTTCAACTGAATGTTTTTGCTTTTGTTTGTTTATTAAAGTTACTTTTTGCACAATAATGTGTGGATTCTGTCCTTAGTTAAGCTTATTTTAACTCCTGACTACCAAGTTTGATGTCTAAACTTGATGTACAGTTGAATGAAAAATGCGGATGTCACGGTTTTGGGGGCTTTCGGTACACTAGCCTATCTCCAATGTTGCCAGGTTAGGACTTAAAATTTACGTAATTTGTGTTTTTCCTCTTTACTTGGTGATTGTTTTTGTCGATTTTCAGCATTTCAATGTCTCCCCAAGCGAAGGAAAATGCCTGCAACTTGGAGTTGATCCCAGTACGCCTGCATTGTCTGTTTGAAAACTTCACTTCTTCACAGGAGAGACAAGCGTCAGGATTAAGATTACTGAGCCGTATAACTTAATGAGCACAGTTTTAACAGTTGTGCTTTGGCTAGGCAACGATAACTATGACACAGTGAAGAAGTGCACAGAACCAGTTTTCAAACAACTCCAAGATCTGCAATCAGTAACGCATCCCTTAAGTGGAAAAGATATAACAAATTTTCGGTGCAGCTGTGGTGATGGGAAGGAAAGAAGATCATCAACTGGCTCTTCTGCCAAGTCTTCCTATCCCATTCCTGAAGCCCCAGAACATCAGATCCAGCTGGGAGACTTGAAACTTATATGCCCACAACCAGTATAGACAGTGGAAGAAAAGGTGGTAATGGAAGAGCAATTTCAAATCACACTTAATTGGCAAAGCTCCCACTAAAGAAAAGCGGAGGGAGGGGGCGAAATATGAGAAGAGGAGATTGGAAAAATCACGCACTTAACAAAAAGTGTTCTTTTCGCTTAGTGTCTCAACCACTTTTGTCCATGACGGTCTGAATTATACTTGGTGCAGTGGGAAGCATATTCAGCATCGGCACTTAACCAACTACAGCTGTAGAAGTTCCGTCTCCTACAGGTGTACATATATTTCCCATCATAATTTGCAAACTAAAAAACCTGTCTCGTGCCGGTGGAATGCAATTATTATGTCACAAAGGTGAATTGTTGGTGACAGTTACTTTACAAAATGGTTTTTCGAGGACCAATTGACGCAGAAAGGCAGGCGTATTTTCGTTTCTTTTTTCTATTTTTTTTTGGGGGGGTCCCTGTTTTGTGTTTATTGCACGTATTTATATTAGAAAGGAAACTATTACATGCTTTTTTTCTACTTTCCTCAAATGGAGTCAGTTAACTTTGTTACCGTTAGAATTTGAGAACGTTGAACAAATTAAATTAGCCCGTTCTTACTTTGCTGAGTAAAAACGTTCCCATGAGAACATTTTCCGGCATTCCTTTTTTTATTTCAAGATTTAAAATACAAACTTAATTTAACTTTACATACTTACTTATGCGACTACTTACAATTACAATTGATCACTTAAGAAACTACTTACAGTTACATTTACACTTGATTGCTTACAAAAGATTGCAACAGCTCGAGCATATATTACTAATTAACTTACAAAAACAGGTACTTACGGATAAGACGGTTATTTACAGCAACATATAACTGAAAGTACAATGTTGACGCGAATTACACATGGTTGTCATTACTTATCCACGCAGATTTTCGAAATTTGACGCTGTGACAATTCAGGGCAAAAAGAAGCACGACATTGTGAGAAACTATAATATTTTCCGTGCATTTCTTTACCATATCCTCAAGAATGAAATAAGTGCAAAAAGAGCTGTGCGCCTCATGGGACACCCTCGGAAGCTTACTTCACGTGACAAACATTGCTATTGCGGCAGATAGATGTTCTGAGAAGAAAAGAAGGTTCGTCCACCATTCAAAGGCTTATGTGCGATGTTGGAATAGATCCACCAACTGTTTCATACAAAACTGTAAGGTATCTTTTACATAGACACGGCTACAAGTACATACAAGCACATAGAAAAGAAGCAGATCAGGAAAAGAGGCTTAAATTCTTACGTACCAAAAAGCGAGACTATTGGAGCTCTTTATGGACTAAACAAGTGCCCTTTTATTTAGATGGTGTAAGCTTTGTGCATAAATATAATCCAGCTGAACAGGCTCGAGTAGCCAAGGGACACATTTGGCAAAAACCAGAGGAGGGGCTCAGCATTGGATGCACAGCTAAAGGGTCTCATTGTGCATTAGGAAATCCGCCTAAACAGATTGTGTCACTAATGCATATATTATAACTTATTGAATATTCACCAATACCCCAAATGATTGGTGGAAAATAAATGTGTTCCTCTCCTGAGGCTTGTAATAGCCATATTACCGCTAAAATTTGATTTGCCAAGCAAGCAAAGCTTTCCGTTCTCACATAACAAAAGATTTCTCTCTCATTGTGTATCTTTTGTTATTTCTTCAGCCTTTCTGTAGTTGCATAACAAAAGGGAACAAAAGCAACTTACAGAAGTATTGTTAACTACTAATTAATTATTAGGAACATTGTCTTTCACAGACTGTTAACATTTTCGCAAAGAAATGTAGTCACGAGAAGTAAAAAACCTTGAAACCACGAAGTTTTAACCATCAGTTAAACGTGTAAACAGAGTACCCTGTATGATGTAATTGAAAAAGAAACAAAAAAGAATTCCCCTAGTTTTTATTGTCTGTTCACTGTAACTGTCGCTTTAAAGGGTTTGAAGCGATTAGGGTGATTTTTTTTATCATAGATGTCTCGATGTTTATCAGAACAAAATTGACAACCATATCAACAGGCTGCGAATTAAGTCGATTTTATCGTAGAATGATTTTATCGTAAGGCCCAGAGACAAAAATGGATAAATATTCTACCTTTAATTTTGGTGCCCCAGTTACAAACTCAAATCAGTACCAACGTAGACACCATGAAAGCGTGGCAAAAAAAACCATCGATCGGCTGACTGAACGGCTTGCCCACCGAGAATTGCGAAAGCTAGTTTCCATGCTCCCTGCAGATAGATGCAATTTGATTGGTTCTTACCGCAGTGCAGATTTTACTCTGTGACGCTTTCGTGAGTTTTGCCCTTGTGTTCTTAGCCCAGTTTTTAGCAAGGAATCCATTCAAACAGATTTTTATTTGACAAGAAAGTTGGAAACAATATTCGAATAAAAATATTCCTCTTTGAAACATTGTTTGTAGCAGTTTACTGCATTCGCTAAGAGCGATGTGTGTGTGCAGTGTGAGGAAAAGGTCATTAACTATAAAGGGATTAGGTTCGGTCCATGCAGTGAAAAACTGTGACTTTGGTCTTGAAAACTATACGCACCTCCCAGCCGGCAAATAACATATTTGTTCCAAGTTGCCGAATGTATCATACTGTGGAGCAGAAGCATGAATTCTACTTCAGAATAAAGTGATCATTGACGGTCTTACGCGGTAAATTCTCTACGCTTTCTTACTTTGTTGGTCTCGCACTAACCAACGCAAAACAAAAGAAAACCCTGTGCGATTTTGGAAGTTGATTAATCGAATTAAGGTGCTTTCTTTTCCATGGATAAACTGAATATATACGTGGTATAATTCTCCAGTCACTTGAAGTCTACATCAGTTCTCGACTGGCAAGCCCGAAACCTCTCTCCACTGTTCTGCTCATCACAAAATGATTTACGAAAAGGGAGAAAAAGTTGAGGCTTTGGACGTAAATGGTATATGGTATAGTGCAGACGTTTTAGAATCTACAGACCAAGAAACGCTCGTAAAGTACAAAGGATGGTCAGCAAAGTGGATTATTGCTGGGTTTCCAAAACCCAAATCAGAGCAAGTACGTCTGAGCTGCCAAGGAAGAGGAGAATATTTTTC
>JAEMWC010000004.1:557500-570000 GCA_016490735.1 Pachyseris speciosa
GAACATTTGGAGTCTGATTTCACATCCGGTGACATCTGAGACGCATAAATTACAGACAAGGTCGCCGGGTCACGCGTCCAGCCGTTCTCTCTCGGGGAGGAAAGCCCGGACCCGAGTGAGCGGCGGAAATCGAGCCTAGGGTATAGCTAGCCTATAAGCGATTATATACGGACTTAACAAGAATTTCTGTAAATTATTATTTAGTAGCCGAAAGGCCATATTTTGTTTTTCTTACCATTCAATAGTGAATCACCACTGTATCAACGTTTCATTTTCAAAACAAAATAAAGACTTTCAATCTTATTAACAAAGCAGAACTTTGAAATAGTTTTGCGCACAAAAACTTAGTTGACTGATAATGTTGTTGTTGTTTTTTGATCTTGGCAAAATTTGATATACGACTTACGTTGTACAATTTGGGCTTAAATGGAAAACATGGCTGGCTATGCCCCTGCATGTGATTCAGAAGGAAAGAGGGTCAGTAACAAAAGGCT
This sequence comes from Pachyseris speciosa, assembly GCA_016490735.1. Taxonomy (NCBI): domain Eukaryota; kingdom Metazoa; phylum Cnidaria; class Anthozoa; order Scleractinia; family Pachyseridae; genus Pachyseris; species Pachyseris speciosa. The sequence goes on from JAEMWC010000004.1 coordinate 557,995, forward strand.
CATTTCTCTAAGATGAGTAGCACAATCGTGACGTACAGTTCTGAAAACTGCATCTTGGGAAAACATTTCCGCTCATATCTCTGCAACGAAAAGGCGCAAGCCACTCAGATTTTGCAGGAATATTTCTTAGATATTAACGATTTTGTATGGAGTTAATTAGGGATAACAGTGGCATAAAAATGAAATAAATGTATTTGAGAATTCATGTCAGGGACCAAAAATGGCGCGTCACGGGTAACATGCAAATTAGAAACACGACAACAACAACGCTGGTTAGGGAACTTATACTTTATTAATAGGGAAGAAACTTCCAAAACATTTAAAATATACAGTGATTGTATATGTGGTTAATTTCTCACCTCTAAGAGAAACGAAGACAACGAGCAAAACAAGGTTCACCATCACGCTCCTGTAATCCTTGACATTGTTTTGTGAAACCTTGCTCTGTGGTATGGCGACGTTTGCATAATATTGAGAACTAAATACATTTGGAGAATGCTCATTTGTCTTACTTTGTTTTGTGAAAGTTTCACCGAAAAACTCCATTCACCCGAAACACAGCAGTTATTTTTCTTGGTGTTAAACATGTTGCCCGCCATTACAATTTGCACAATAAACGAAGCGAACGTTCGGAAAATGTCCTTGGTGCCTTGCTTGTCACAGCTCGTATCACGCTCCCTAATGCAAAACGGAATGCTCATCTAATAAACAAATTACACCCTACATCTCAGAAGGAACGATTAATATCTTCGAAGATCGAGACCTTTTTGTCAGTCTGATACGCTTCTTTCCTCCTAGCGTTACAAAGAAGTAGTTACTGCGCGCGAAAGAACTTAACGCCTCGTTCTTCTTCGGAGCAAATATCCGCCATCAAAACATTCGCTTTGCATTAATTAATGACAAACAACTTAGCAGCCAGGCCTTGACTTGTTTTTATCCAGTTTATCTGGTTTTTTCACGGACTTTGGCCAGTTTTTAACCGAGTGTTTTGCAATCGACGTGGAAAATTTTTCGCGGGAATTTCTCAATTGCGGAGTAAGCGAAGCGTATAATCAACATTTAAATGGCTTCAGATTCTGAACAAAAGTTGTCAAGAATAGAACAGTGGAGAAAGAAAAAGGCAGAGGAAAAGAAGGCAAAGAACAAAGCGTATTATGAGAACAACAAGAAGCAGATTATCAGAAAAAATTCGGAGTATCGGCAGTCGCGAAAATCTTCGACCTCCTCGCTTCAAACAAAACAAAGGCACTTTTGAAAAGGATGAGAAAAGAAAAGCCTTACAAAGGGAGAGAGCAAAACGGTACTGAGAAAGAATTAAAACGTCCCAAACCTCTACAGGAAATGAAGATGGATCTAACTCTCAGGGAGAAGAAAACAGTTTTCCAAACCGAATGGCAAAAAAACGGACTTTGGAAAAAGTGAAGAACGCGATGCCTTCCACACCAAGCAAAAAAGCCAAAATTTTACTTGATATAAGCAGTAGTCCCCGAACAAGGAAGATTCTTATAAAGAAAGGAGCATTGCGAACTCCGGAAGAAGAAAAAGAAATTGAAGTCTTGAAAGCCATTGCACAAGATTTCAGCGAAGGATTAAGTGCAATCAAAACTGACAAGACAAATTCCGGAAGAGCAGCCTACACAGCAGCTAAGTCCTTGGCATTTGGGGAGGCGGTAAAGAAAAGCCGATCAGGAAAAACAGTTTCTAAGCTTTTTTCACTTGACAGACGCAGCATTTCAACATCAATTGAGAAAAGGATGAAGATTCTGAAAGGAGAAGAGTCCTGCTGGTTAGCAAAAAAACGGCAAACACGTCGTGATGCTTTATCCGAGGAAACCAAAAAAACTGGTTTATGACTTTTGGACACACTCGGCTAGTAGGCCAACTGGAAATAAAAACGATGTCATGCGTAAACGCGTTGAACCAAAAGTTTCAGTTGAGCACCCTAAGCATGTCCTGGAACTGACACAAACAGAGGCTTTTCAGAAGTTTCAAGCTGAACACCCTCAAGTTAAAATCAAGCAAAGAAAGTTTGAATCCCTCAAGCCCTTTTTTGTGAAAGGCGCCAAAGAAAGAGACCGGCAAACATGTATGTGTCGACAACATGTTGAAGTGCAGATGCTATTCAAAGACTGTATGAAAGTCCGGTCAAAGATTGCAGAAAAAGAGGGGGTTGATGCCACCATTTATTCGTCTCTTGGAGAAGTTATTTCTGAAACCCTGTGCCCTGTGGAAGGTGAAAACAAGTTTCACAACATTTCCTGCCTTAAGAGAGAATGCAGTGAGTGTGGTGTGGATAAATTTGCCTTGCTTCCTCAAGAAATCTCACCTGAAGGAAACGTAAAGTGGAAACGGTACGACTATCTGCCGACTGGAAAGACTGGTGCGGATGGAAAGGATATCAAAAAAATCGCTTTGGTTAACAAGGAAACATCACCAAAGGAACTCTTTGATTACTTCTGTAATCTTTTGAAATCATTTCCCTACCATTCTTTTCTTGCCAAATGGGAGAGGGAACAGTGTGATCAGCTTATTGCACATCTCCCACTTGACCATGCCCTATGCATCCATGACTACTCTGAGAGTTATGCCTGTAGGTACCAGGATGAAATACAATCGCAGTATTTCAACATGGATAAAGTTAGTATCCATGTAACGGTACTCTATAGGCATGCCTCATTAGAGTATGATGGGGTTACCAGCACAACAGAAGAACCAGAAGTCATCAAGGAGTACCTCTTCGCTATCAGTGATGATGTAACCCAAGACCATGACTCAGTTCTTCATATACAGAAGCTAATATCCACCTATCTGAAAGGTGAAGTAGGAACACAGATCACCAAAATGCATGAGTTCACTGATGGGTGTGCAGGGCAGTATAAAAGCAGGCACTGTTTTGGAGATCTATCATGCTCTCTTCAGCATCTGGGCTATGTTGTGCAAAGAAACTTCTTTGCAACATAACATGCTAAGGGGGAGCAGGATGCTGCGGGATCACATGTCAAGCAAAAAGCTACATCTGAGGTCTTAAGAAGGAATGCAACAATCAGCAATGCTGAAGACCTCTGTGCCTTCCTAATAACAAACTTCTCTGAACCCTCTTCCTCTTCATTTTCCTCCCGAAAGAATTCAGTTGATCTGAAATGCAGGGTGTTCTTTCATATCCCAGCATCTGGAGCTCAGTGTATTCCACGCAGTCGTCCAGATGGAAGCTTCAGAACAATAAAGGGCATCCGGCAACTGCATTCTGTTAGGGCCTGCAGTGAGCAGCTGAAGTTTTATGTCAGAGAAAGAGCCTGCTACTGCTTCAGTTGTCTAGAGGAGCAGTACGATGAATGCGAGAATCAGCAGTGGGTGGAGCCTTGGAGAGAAGTGCAACTGCAGAGGGAACCAAGTTCTGCACAAACAAGATCAACAGAAGATGCAGGTGACATTGAACACTCTGTTCATCTGGCTGAACTTACAGGCGAAGAAAGTGTTGTTGCAGTTGCTGCGGATGATGACATTCACTATGACTACTACCTCTTGAAAGTTCTTAGTAATGGTGTGGTCACACTTGACAGTGACTTTGAGGATGACTATGGGTCAGTTTTCTCTTGTGGGCAAAAAGTGCTACTGGGACACTCTTTCCTCAGGGAGAACTTGATTGATTTCACTTTCAAGCTAGAAGCAGGGAAACAGGCAGCTGTCCTTTCTGGAACTGTTCGCCACATATGCAGAGACCTTGTCTTGAAGTCAAAAGAAACCAAAAGACGGGGAGCTATTTATAAACTTCCAGTTATTGAGCATGAGGAAATTATGGCTTCATTGTGAACCTTTTAGCTTTATCATGATAAAAGTGTATAAAAATTAATAATAGGAATAACCCACAAGATTATACGAAGTTATTAACTTTGATTATGGTAATTTTTGAAAATTGATATGCCCGCAGGCATTGTGGGTAATTCATAAAATTGGTTTTTCTCGCTATGTTAGTACAAAAAATGACATTTTAGAATGAGATGTTAGTTTCCTAAAGCATTCTGTAGTTGTATGTTCATTTAGATCAACTTTTGGGAGGATATGAAAAGTTTTGTAAAATTTCACTGTGTTACACAAATGTACGTCATGATTGTGCTACTCATCTAAGTTAAAAAAGATTTTATTGCACACAACGAGAGTGCTCTAGTTCTAGTTTTGTAACAAGTTATCTACCATCACTCACTTTGAAATTATCAAATGTTACTTTCATTTTCAAAATAACAACCTTAATCACAGAAAAAACGAGTCTGTCATCAGAGTTAACTAACTTAGAATCTTATTTGTTTCTGTAGCCTACGGAGGAAAGTTCTCCTTTTTCCCCGGCATCGTGTGTTAATTTTTCCTTTTATATCTTCCCACTGCTCCGCAAAGGTTGATGATTCATATTTATTGCGGAGCACTGTTACTAGAAAATTAAGTTTCAGGGTATCTAGTGGCAGGTAACCACTACACCCTATTGTGTTGCTGTTTGCAAGTTCCTCGTCAGAGAAAAGTACGTTCACAGCCGCCATAGCAGACTGCACCATCTGTGAACCCATGATGACAATGGCCTCGACCTTCCTCTTCTGCTCGTCTGTCGGTCCAAGGCTGGTGCTGCTGTTTGAGACTTGATAATTGTTGTTTATCGTGGTTAGAGGAGATTGCAGCTGCGGCCGGGGGTAGTTGTTCACTGGAGACGTAAGCGGAACAAGATTCTGCCCTGGTGCTGGAGCGATACGATTCACTGGCTTTACTGTGGGGACTGTCGGTGAATCATTGATTGAAGATGGTACTTGAGAAGGTGTTTCTAGAGGGATGTTATTGTTGTCATCTGGAGACAGCACTAAATCACACAGTGGGATAGGCAACTGCTCCTTAGCCTTCAGCTCGGTCAGGTCTGCCACGATTTTTGACAAGCTTCTAACTTGTTCTTTGAGGTCCTCCATTACATCTGGGAGGTCTGTTTGAGCCGCCACATCTGATGTTTCTTGGGAACATGCACACTGGACAGCCACATCATGTGTCTGCTTGGTTTTCATGACTCGCTGCTGTTTCAGGCGTGCTTCTTTTTCAGCCTGTTCTACCAAGAATGTGTTTAACATCTCAACCTACATGTAAACAAACCAATATCAAACCACATGAAAGTGCTACTAAGTGCAAAGGTATGTTTTTCAAACTAGTTGAACCTTCAAGAAATCAAAAGTGTCCTAAAGTAAAGAGATCTTTTTCTTTTTTCATATTTAATAAACAGTAGTTTAAATTTGCAATCTCATTTGTCTTCTTTGAAGATTTGAATGATGGGGTTCAAATATTACATTTTTTAAGCAGTATAAAGAGACAGAAAGGGAGAAAGAAAGGGGAGAGAAATGTACTTTGTGGCAAAGTGTTAGGATCCCAACTTTCTGTGCTAACCTTTTCGGTATTGTAAAAATAAAGTCCATATTGTTGTTGTGTATCTTTCCTCGAACCCCTTTTCAACTTGAGCTTCAAGATGACATCAAAAACAATATTCTGAGATAATTATACTCTTAATAATACACATGAAAAACGTACTCGATTTTGATTGGCTGAGAGCAGTGCAGTTCAAGTCTAACACCGGTGCAAATTACACATCATAATTCTGGATTATGATTTACAGAAAGACCATGAGAAATTTTGTAGGCCAGTGATCTCATGTCAAGCAACGACAAAAATTTTGCACAGAAACTCTGAAAAAAGTTTTCTTGAATGCGGACAACATGGCTTCAAATCTTTCGGCACTTTTCATGGCCAATTTTTTCATGTCTGTATTATTAAGTAATCATACGGTTTTTTTCGTTCAAAGTGAAATTAAAAAAAAAAATTCAAAAAGCTGAAACTGCACTTGCCGAGGTGGCTCGTGCAATTTCAGCTATTTGAAAAACTCACTCATGCAAATTAATTCCAAATTGAACTCAAAATCGTATGATTACCTATACTAATAATTGTTTTTAAAATTAATAGGCTACTAGCCTTGTGTTTAAGTGTGACCAAGCTCACAAGTGTAATATTTTTTACCCAAGTAATTTAGAAAAAAGTTTTGCTCTAATAAAAGTAAGTAACATTTCATTAGTATCTGACAGTAACAAAACAGTATGTAGACTTTTGTTGGATTATTATTAGCACACAATGACACATTTAAAACAAAATCACTTAATATTTATTTAGGAAATGAAAGCTTTTATCAGTGTTCATCTACAAGATTCAAAGAATCCGAAAGGGAAACTACAACAATCTAAGGCGGTGATCGTAAAGCTCTAAGACTACATCACGTTGGTTTTGCAGTCTTTGTGGACTTAAGTAAAGACTTGACGTCACATTTGACTTTTAAATATTCCACCAGGCTAAACATAACCGAATATTTACGAGACGAAAATTACTGTAAACCTAAGAACTCTTCTATTATGTATTTCACTAAACATGGAATAAACTGGCGAAGACTTAAAAAACTGTTCCCTAATACCTGTTTGAAGTTCAAGGTTATAGCCAGGCTGCAATCTGTGCGAGCTACGCACTTGGATCTTTGCCTTTTTCGATTGAATACTTGTTGAACATCTTGGCGTGACCTTTCGGGTGGAATGAACCTTGATTTTATACCAGAGCTATGAGCACTAAGTGCATGTTACGCTCAATATTCTAACACAAGAATGTTTATTATCTGTATATAACGACTTTTCATATAATTTGGCATAAAAACTGAGGTCGAAATTAAAGCAAATACTTTTACCCCGATATACCCTCACGTTCGGCCACCATTTTTTATGTTTTGAAATGCTCATTGCCATGGTGATCATGTTATGGTTCGTGACATAAGCTATTCTCCCTTCCAAAAAGTTCAAGCAGAGATTGCTAATGCTCGCTTTATAATTTTACATAGGATTACGGAAGATGACAATTAGTAGCTGGCTTGATCACCAAGCGAACGAGCTTGAGGTTATGTTTAATGAACTTGTAGCGAAATCAAAGACATGTGCCGCGAACTCGCACGTACATGTAGAGAACTCGACAACTACCGAAACTGACTGCTACCGACCAGACATTATTTCCAAAACATTGAACATCGTAAAATTCTATTACTTACGCCTACCTCATTGCTCTTTTAGATGAACTGGATGCAAAAGATTGGCCTTCATCGGATCGCCTCTTTTGGCTGGTGGGGGGCTCACAAAACAGGTCTGCATTGGCCGGATTGTCAACAAACTTTCTTTCCTCCGTGTTTAACTTGTCTTCGTTATCTGCGGTAGATCAAATCGGCTTGTGAGCTTTTAATTAACAACGATGAAAAAACTATCGCAACAACAGCAGCAACAATAAAAATAAACAGTTATTAATGAGGGACCTACCATCTGAAGCAATAACCAGTGCCTCCAGTTGTTTGCTGCCGCTTCTGATAGTAACTGCAGCCATTTTCTCCGGTGCGCACTCTGTGTACGATTCCCCAGTGTCTTTCCTTCTCAGCTTTTTTGTTTCCACCACGCAAGTACTCTGCTCGACACTAAAATATACGAGACTAAGTTTTGGGACCTTTGTAAGGTTACGGATTGACATTTTTGTCCTGACAGGAAGCGTGAAGGTATCGTCGTGAATAAGCAGTGAATAACCAAGTTTTACGATCACTTTATATAACTGATTTACGTGAATAATTAACCATTAAGCCAATAAGGAAGAACTTTATTTCGGTAAATGGCAGAGGTGTGATCAGGAAAGGGTGCTAATTACGCTTATTATACTTGCAAGCGCAAGCAGCCACACAAGATGCGGGGATTTTGCAAGGGTTTTGTTCTCGCTGTTTATTTCGGCTTGAAAAAGATTATTTAAGGGAAAGGCGCCTTTGTTCGGACACCAGGCGTAACATGTAAGAGGTGCTAACTCCACCTCTTAGGCGGGTATACTGTTTGAAGCCTTTTTTTCGTTTTGTTTCTCTTGTTTTGATCATTTAGAATTACGCTTATTATACTTGCAAGCGCGAGCAGCCACACAAGACGCGATGATTTTGCAAGGCTTTTGTTCTTGCTGTTTATTTCGGCTTGAAAATGGTTATTTAAGGGAAAGGCGCCTTTGTTCGGACACCAGGCGTAACAGGTAAGAGGTGCTAACTCCGCCTATTAGGCGGGTATACTGTTTGAAGCCTTTTTTTCGTTTTGTTTCTCTTGTTTTGATCATTTAGAAAGCCTGTTCATCATTAAATTGACTTTATGCTTTGCTGCTGTTTTTGGCCAAACCGACTTGGGATGTTCACTCCAGGTTTTAGTTTCATAATTTTACCTAAATGGAGAGAGAAGACTCTTTCCATAAAACATTCTAGTCTACTCACGCGTACGCTAAATAAAAACCGACTGACAAATAACGCGTCTAGCTGTAGAACACTTGACAAATGTTTAATTACAACTCTTGTCCTTGCTGCTTTTTTCCCATGAACAATTCTAATCTGTACGAGCTCAGAATGAAAACACGTCCAGTCCAATTTGGAAATACGCAATAATAAACACGCTAAATCATGTATCGTAGTAAAATTTAATTTAACCTTACATAAGAAAGTAATTTTCTTGCTATATAAAATGTTAATAATTCTCAATTGAAGTAGCAAAGCAAACTTGATGTACATTTGAAAAACAAGCAACTAGATTAAACTGTTCTTATTGGGGGACTGGCGGGGCAACTAAATTCTCCGTTCCTTCCCGACAAAATTCACGGATTTCTCTGTAAAGATATTCTGCGCGCTCTCGGCTGATACCGCTTGGTGAAACTGTGGGTGGGAGTTCGCCAGCTTCCGAAGCCCTTCGAAGAAGGTTTATGGCCTTCTCTTCTGAGTACCAATACGTTTTACAAAATACTGTGCCTGGGAAATCTTTATGGAAACGAAAATGATAGTAAGACTTAATTTGTGGCAGCTTTTTAAAGTATTGTCCCAGAAAAGTCACCCACTCATATGTGGGAATTAACACTGTTCCATCATGAAGGCCAACCAGTTTTGCTACGTTCACAGTTGCAGATTCTTTGACAGCTTTTCCAATGTCAAACAGGGATGAAATAAAGGTCCACCTTGTTTTTCTTTAGAAGACCAAAACACCAGTCCGGGGAAAATTTGGTGTGTCCTGGTATTAAAAAGTTGTAGTGTATTTCCTCGTGAAGGCCGGTCATAACACGCCACATGTAGTACCACATAAAGGCGGAGTTTTTGTTTTGAGCGCCGCAGTTGTCCACATGAAGTTCGGCTTCCGTCTCACCCAGTCCATGGTGCCGAAAGAAGTAATGTACGTATGAAATAGTGCTATTAGCAACTTTTCCAGTTGATACACCCTCATCAATAAGAAAGTTCACCTGCCTGGGTATGGCTTTGCAACAAATACCAAATATGGCGCATTTCCTTGGGGTCTTGAAGTAAATAGGTCCTGGCTGATTAGGATTTGCAGGGAAGTGTAGCTGCTGTGCGTAATCGTAAGAATAATGAACAGTTCCAGTATATGAGCAAGGGTCACGTTCAACGCCAAAATCAACTTCTTGCAAGTGGTCGTTAATACTTTCTTTCGATTTTTGACAACAGTTCTTGTAAAAGTCTCTCTCTCCCGAGGCAAGACGGAGGTGCTCTTCCTGAGCTCGTACAGCTTCGGCTTTCTGTGTTTCGGGTAAATTCGCAGTCTTTTGAATTAAATTGTTATTTTTCTGACAAGTCCAGCATAAGTCGGTGGCAGGTCTCATGATCAAAATAAAAGGGCAGAGTTGATTCCAAAGATCGCAGAATTTGGAGTAGCCAACGGAGAGCTGGCCCTGGCTTAAACTGATTTCTGTGTACGTTTTCCATAGACCGTGTTTTGTCAGTACCGACGGCAATAATTTAATGTCAACTCTTTTAAATCCAGGAACGTGACCAGGAAGAAGGAGTGCTTGCTCTTCAGCAGTGTTCATGATGAATTTAACTACGTTCTCCGCAGTTTCAGCGGAAAACGTGCTACTAGGAAGTCGCTTCTTGTTTCCATGTACTCGCATGGTCAGTCCATTCTTTCTATGTTTCACCAGGCTACAAAATCTGTTTTTGTTTATACAATGAAGAAACAGAAAAGACTTCTTACAAATTCTTTTTCCGTGATAATAAGTAATCCGTGATCTCTTGCGTTGGCTTTCCGATCTCCCGGAGACGCTGAAGTTACTGCAATTAAGCAAACTTTGAATTGCTCCCAGTATAACTAAATCTAGCTCCAAGGAGGATAGCTCGTGGCAGTTGTTTCCACTGTCAGAAAAGTCGTCCAACGAAAGGGTTGTGCTGCAAGGCCTGTCACCCTCGGCTAATGTGCAGTTACAAGTGTTCTCGTAGAATGTTCTCACTTTTGCTTTTTCTGATAAATCACTTTCTGAGGTACCGGTGAACATGTCAGATTCGTCATCATAACGTTCATCTTCGCCACTCTCTGAACTACTGTCGTTCCAAGGTGAGTCATCCTCTTCATTGTGCTCATCTTCTCGCTCTGTGAAATACAACTCCGAAACTTCCTCCAAACTAGCCATATCATCCACGTTCACGCGAATACAGCTAAAATCATTTTGAGCTTCCATGATGAAAAAAGATAGCGTTTGCTTACTCGAGAATTTACAGACTGACTATTTTAAAGCTTGTTTGTGTAACCATGGTAACAGAGATGCCTTCTGATATCCCATAAATCATTTCTTCCTCCTTAGTCTTGCGTTTCTGCAATTCTGACATGTCTTTTAAACGGTCCAAGTCACCCAAATCCAAATGTAAGCGCTGAAACTCGTTATTGCATTCCATGCTTACCAGACAGATTGGTTTCGTCAACGAACGAACATGTTTGTGTCCATGCAACATTTTAATATTGGAGCAAATGACCCGGTCCAAAATTGGACTGTGGAAGTCTGGTGATCAATCTCCATAAGCTGTATTTTTCTGTCATTAGGGCATCATGTTTACACTGTTTTATAATGTTTACCTTCTTAGTTTTATAACTTCCAATTAAACTGGAGACCAACTTGAGAACAGACCGAGTTCGTCCCAACGTTTGCCTTTCAAGATTACGTTTCAAGTTCAACATCTGAGTACACCTCGGCGGGTAAAAAGTGAAGTGAACATTCAAGGGCTTTATCCATTACATCAATTTCGGTTAGTGCTGTTTATTTTGTCTTAATTCTCCTTTCTTTATTATGATATGAAATGACCATTTTAGAATTAATTTATTGTGTAACGCATAATCGGACCTCCGTGTACATGCATGTTGTAGTCAGTCACGACTTTCATCTCTCGTTTGTGTACGTGTCTTTTCGCATGCGAGCAATTTGGCCCGCGTGTCCTATCGTACGCGTGCGAAATAATCGCACCTTTAGCGTGACATTTGACACACCATCTGAGCAAACAAAACCCACCGTGACACTCTTTGTTTTGCTTCTTAATTATGCGCATATCCGTGTCATTATGACACTCTCAGCGTGTCGTGTCATGGCACGCGTGCCCGTGCGTTCACCTTTATCCCCGAAATCCCGTGGAGGGTCACATATGCAGGAATAATGAATTTTTTGTGTTCCTTTGGAAGCTCGTTGATCATCAAATACACGGGCCACAAATGACCAGGAGTTGATGAAGAATATTTGCTCACTCCATCAGTGTTAAGAGTAAAGGAGATGTTGTAAGGGTGTGAGCCAAGGAAACCTCCAGGATGTAACAAATTCTTGTAATCAAGTCCGTGGTAGATGTCGTGTATTGTGCCAGTGGCCGCACTTTGGATTTGCTCCTTCCCTTTCTTCAGTAATTTTAAGAATTCCGAATCTTTGAAGAGATGCTTTATTTTCTCCTCAAAATGCAGATCTGTGACAACTGTCTTCCACTCGGTTGAAGCACTTTGCACAGTAATTGATCTTAGTTGGCCCTTTTGACCCGAAATATTCCCTCATGGGCAGTTTCATCTTATACACTGATTGGAAAGTTTTCTTGCATTGTTCCCCAAGCAAAACGGTTAGTAAGTTGAGGAGGTCTGCCGAAGCTGC